>CM040179.1:29416291-29726291 GCA_022606695.1 Vaccinium macrocarpon
TTCTCGTGCATTTGTATCAAATCAAAGTTCTTTCAACCATACTAATCTGGGTTATCGAAATCTAGGAATGACCCCAATCAGGTAGGAGGTATTCCAGGAATAATAAGGGATGACTAACCAACTCACTAGAGACATTCAGGAACTCTATATGTAAAGAACTCTTTTAACCTCATATCCGGCAGCTAATCAAAAGGCAGACACTACTGCTATAGTCCAGAACTGTCATTTCCCGTTGTAAATAGAAAGGCAGATCTATATTTCATTCTCCACGTATAGCTTTTAACACATATATTGGCTACAGCACTAAATACCAAGGAGTTGTTTGGTTGATATTTCGTACCAATATAGCAGAAAACATTTCAGAAACTCTTTTTGAAAAAATAACACTCATCGGCTTCACATCTCACTAATTTAAGTGTTTTGTCAAAAATCAAATATTTTTCATCTACGTAACACCAACCCTCCACCATGCAAATTTAAAGAAAGGAATTGGAAGACACAACATGTTGGGGAGACGTGTGAAATTATATTTATGCGTCAATTATAGGCATAAAAAAGGCTCTAATTTTGAATATATATATATATATATATATATATATATATATATATATATATATATATGTAACACCATATATACCTTAAATCTTAGTATTTATTATCATATCATTCACAAAAGTATTCCAACAAAGAGTGTTTCATCATCTGTGTCTATATTATCAATAACTATCATGTGTCACACAAAGAAGAAAGACTTTCTAAGCTTTAACAAGAGTCTTAACTATTTCGTTTAACACCCCCAATGTGTCTTGCAAGTGTCCAGAGCAATTTTTAGGGTGTCTCCGGAGCGTCAAAACCAAAAACGTTGAGAAAAATTAGGGCGCTTCGAATTTGAGTGTTGGACAAGTGTCCAGAGAGTAGTATCGGCATCCAAAAAGAAGTACGTGATAATTTCAGAGATGACAAATGGAGGTGAAGAAGTATTATTTCTAAACGAATATAACGCTAGCTATTACATGTTTAAATAGGAAAACCACTACGCCTAAAAAGGAAAAGAAGCTACGCTAAAGAGGAAAAGATTACAAGGTGTGATCAGTACCTAAAGTAGAAGATCACGATACACACAATCACTGCCTAAAATAAAAGATACAGAATATATGATTATTTGGTGATCATATATTCCTAAAATACAAGATACAATACAATATTTCACACCCCCCTCAAACTCAAGATGCGAGAGCAGAGAGCATTGAGAGTTTCCCAAGAAGAAAGCGAAAACAAGCAGCAGTGTGGGTCTTCAGGAAGAAGTCCACCAACTGCAGTGTAGAAGAGACGAAAGGTAAAGCAATGGTGTTAGACTAAAGGTGCTGGCGAATGAAGTGACAATCAATCTCAATGTGCTTGGTACGCTCATGGAAGACCAAGTTGTAGGCTATCTAAATGGCACTCTTGTTGTCGCAATAAAGAGGCGTAGGCGAAGTAACAGAGAAGCCCATATCTGAGATAAGCCAAGGAAGCCACACGACTTTAGACGTAGCATAAGCCATAGCACAATATTCAACTTCAGCGGTGGAGCAAGCAACAATAGATTGCTTTTTGCTTTTCCATGAGATAAGAGTATCACCCAGAAAAACACAAAGGCCGGAGGTAGGTTTGTGGTCACTAATATCCCTAGCCCAATCAGCAACAGCATAAGCATGCGGAGTCAAACTAGATGTAAAAGAGAGCAAAAGGCACTAATGGATAGTACCACGAACATGACGGAGGATACATAACAGAGCTGCCCAATGTGTAGTCTGAGGAGCAGAGACAAACTGGCTAACAATGTGGACAACATAGGCAATATCTGGCCGAGTAACAGTGAGATAAACTAAGCAACCCACCAATTCACGATATTCTGTAGGATCATCAAGAGGAACACCATCAGAAGTAGAAAACTTGGCATGAAGCTCAAGAGGAGTATCAACAGCCTTGGTATCAGTGAGACAAGCACGTTGAAGAATATCAATGGCATAGTTTGACTGCCCAAGAAGATACCCTTGGGGGGAAGCAGCGACTTCAATACCAAGAAAATACCGAAGAGGGCCCAAATCTTTCATTTCAAACTCCCGAAAGAGATGACATTTCACGTCACTAATAGCAGCAAAATCATACCCAGTGATGATCATATCATCAACATATAGCAAGAGGAGAACCAAACCATGAGAGGTGCGACAAAGAAAGAGAGCAAAATCATGCATACTGAAGTTGGAAACCAATCGAAGAACCATGTCCTGAAACCGTGAATACCAAGCCCGAGGGGACTATTTCAAGCCATAGGGAGCGCGACGCAAACGACAAACAGTACCAAAGAGGTGAGAGAAGCCAGGAGGAGGCCGCATATAAACCTCTTCAGAGAGATAGCCGTTGAGAAAAGCATTCTTGACATCCAACTGAGAAAGAGACCACTGTTGCACAGCAGCAACAAATATCAAAGTGCGAACCGTGGTAATTTTGGCTACGGGAGCAAAAATTTCCTCATAATGAATTTCCATATTCCTGAGAAAATCATTTGGCAACTAAGCGAGCTTTATACCGCTCCAAAGATCCATCAGAATGAGTCTTGACTTTGTAGACCCATTTGCAGCCAATAAGACTCTTACCATCTGGCAGCGGAACCAACTCCCAAGTATGATTTTGAGCAAGAGCACTGAGTTCAGCTTCCATGGCATCTACCCAATTGGGATCAGTACAAGCTTCTTTATAGGACCTAGGCTCAAAGTATGTGTGAATCCGAGAAAGAAATGATTGATAAGAGGATGAGAAGCAAGTATTAGTGAAGCCATATCTTACCGGTGGGTGACGATTTTCACGAATAGGATATCGGTGGGCAGGTGGATTGCGATCCTCAAATGCAAATGGGGGAGCAGTAGTAGAAGTTGGACGGCAAGCGTAGACCTGAGTGATTGAAGGGCGGTTATGAGGAGCTGCAGAAACATCAGATATCTCAATAGTAGAGGTATATTCGTCAGTAGGCACATCTAAATGGAATGGATCAATATAAATCAAATCCTGTTTGGTGACAGGAGTAGTTTGGAGAGGAAGAGTAAAATATGGGAGACGCTCTAAGAAAACGACATGCCTAGACACAAATAGCTTTTTGGTCACAGGGTCATAGCACCAATAGCCTTTCTGATTAATGCCATAACCCAAAAAGACGCCTAAAACACGAGCGTTGAGCTTAGTGCAATCCTTCTTGGGAAGAAGGACAAAATAGGTAGAACCAAAGACTTTATGGAGAGAGTAGTTAGGAACTTGACCATAGAGCTGCTCATAGGGGGTTTTACTAGAGAGAAGAGGAGTAGGCATCCAATTCACAAGATATGCTGCAGTGAGAACAGCTTCTCCCCAAAAAGTTGAGGGAACAGAAGATGATAATAGTAATGACCGAGCAGTGTTAAGAAGATGACGATGCTTTCTTTTGGCTCGACCATTTTGTGCGGGAGTGTCAATACAGGCAAACTGATGGATAGTCCCATGGGTATCTAAAAAGGCATTAAACTTAGAGAGAGAGTATTCCCCGCCCAAATCAGAACGAAGAATTTTAATAGATGCAGAAAATTGAGTTTGAACCATGGCATGGAAACTTTGATAAATTTTAAAGAAATCAGATTTATGTGTCATTAAGTAGACCCATGTATACCGACTGAAGTCATCCACAAATGAGACATAATAAACAAAATCACCTTTAGTGACAACCGGGGAAGGACCCCATAGATCAGTATGGACAAGCTGAAAGAGGGAAATGGAAACAAAAGTACTTTTATTAAACGGTAATGCAGACATTTTAGCAAACTTGCAACCACTGCATTCAGAAATATCACTAGAAGAAATGTTTCCCAAATGTCCGGATTTAACCAAAAGGTTCAACCTCTCACTAGACAAATGTCCTAATCTAGAATGTCAAAGATAAAAAGGAGATGATTTATTATCTAAACGGAAGGATGATGCAGCAGTGGAAGAAGACTTTGGCGGGATATGTAAGTGCTCCAGAATATAGAGGTCACCAACTCTACGGCCTGCCCCAATCCGCCTCTTGGAATCCCAATCCTCCACAACAAAACCAGAAGAAGAAAAGATAACATCAAAACCGGAATCAAACAACTGACTAATTGAAAGAAGGCTCAATTGCAACTGGGGAACATAAAAGACATCAGGAATAGATAGGGAAGGAGTAGTAGAAAGGATAAAACCAATAGAAACAACTTGCATTGGTTGTTTCTTGCATTGGAGAACCATTGGCAATGGCAATATTAATAGGGGAAACAAGAGACACACAGTCACTATGAAAAGACAAGTTAGGGGTCATATAGCCAGAATCAAATAACCAAGTGGTGGGTAAGATACTTGTGGTATAAGCACCATGCAAACCTGGCTGAGGTAGTGGTAGTTAGGACAGAAGCTTGGGAAGGATTCCCCTGAATGGCTGCCATATAAGCCTGATACTGTTGAAACTGCTCAAAATCAAACTGGGGGGGAGGAGTGTTGCTGGAGGAAGATGTTGCCAAAGCTACTGAAGGGCGAGGATGCTGCTGTGGTGGCCGATGAGCTAAAGAATTAGTTGACTAAAAAGCATTACGTCCCTTAGGTTGGAGACGTTTAGGGCACGCATGCTTCCAATGACCCTTTTCATGACAATAGTTGCACTCATCCACATGCGTCTGAGGCCAATTGGGCTTGGGCTTGCCTGTAGACTGAATAAGATGTGAAGCTGGAGTGGGCAACAGAGATGCTGAAGGCGAGCGGGCTGAAGTAGGCGGAGCAGCAAAGACAGGCTGTGAAGAGGAACTCGTACTAGCCACTTTGAATCGGGTTTCTTCCGCAATAAGTTCATGGACAGCCGCATCCACAGAAGGTAGAGGAAAACGGTGCAAAATTGCTCCGTGAGGGGGCTCGAAGAGGCATGAGGAACTAGACCAACCTCCATTCCTCTCAATACTTGACAAGTTCCTCCTGTGAGTGTAAAGTTGCAGGTTCCATACAAGCTAACTGATCCCAATAACCAGTCATTTCATTATAAAATTCCTGAATAGTCTTATCACCCTAACTAGCACTACGAAGAGACCACTCACGTTCATATTGTTTTGCAAAGTTGGATTCAAGGTACATACCTTTCAAGTAATCCCAAACTTTCTTTGATGTGTCATACTTTGAAAAGTTCATCCCAATACTTGGTTCTACGGAGTTGTGAAACCAAGTAAGAATTTGTGCATTTTCTATGGTCCATTTATCTAATGCAGTAGCATAATTCTCAACTTTTGGGTCAGATGGACACAACGTTGTCCCATCGACATGTCTCCACACCCCCTTACCAACCATAAAAATTTTCATTACATTTGCCCAATAATAATAATTGTTACCGGTCAGACGAACACTAATAAACTGATTTTTATCTCCAGACATGTTGCTAATTGAAACAAGGGGTCAGATATCAAAATTCCAAACAGACTTTCAGAGTAGTTGGAGGACCAGGACCTAAAATGATAGCAGAACTGCTATATATCGATCAAATAAAGTAATATCTAGTCAGAGATACCAGAAAGGGGGGCTGAACAAAGTTGAGATAACACATGGTCCTCTATATCGGAAGTCAGAAGCAATACCCAAAGCAGAACTGAAGGTCGCCTGGGTACCCAAGGTCTGGCAAGGCTGAAGGATGGTTGTCAGAGCTCCGGCGACTGTTAGAGGAGTCCGGCAAGGCTATATCAGTCTCGTCGGAGGTTGCTGAGTACAGATCTGAGTTGCCAAGTGTCCGACTGGCCTACATCGAAGTCACCGGAGGTCAGAGAAGACTCGTCGGAGGTCGTGAGTGCCCGGCGAGGGTCGTTGATGGCTGGAGAAGGTCCGGCGAGGATCATCGGAGACAGTAGAAGGTCCGTCGCGTCTCTGACGTGAGCAAATGAAATCAGAAAAGTACTGGATGTCGGAAAGATCTCGGAAGGCTGTGGGTTTTCAGATTTAAATCATAGAAGATCTGAGGAGGTCTTGTCAGAAGTCGCTGGTGGTCGGTGATGTAGTACAAGGGTCGCTGGTGGTTGGAGTTATGGGTGTGGTTGCAGGAGGTTGGGTTGAGGTAAAGGTGGAAAGATTTGTTGTGGCAGTGGTTGGTTGAGAGAGATCGAGAGGGCCAGAGAGGAGAGAGAAGGCTGATCAATTACAGAAGGTTTGATCGACTAAGACAGAAAGTTCAGAGGTAGCTGAACCCACTCTAATACCATGATAATTTCAGAGACGACAAACGGAGGTGAAGAAGTATTATTTCTGAATGAATATAACGCTAGCTATTACATGTTTAAATAGGAGAACCACTACGCCTAAAAAGGAAAAGAAGCTACGGTAAAGAGGAAAAGATTACAGGGTGTGATCACTTCCTAAAGTAGAAGATCACGATACACTCAATCACTGCCTAAAATAAAAGATACCGAATATATGATTATTAGGTGATCATATATTCCTAAAATACAAGATACAATACAATATTTCACAGTGCACTCCTACCAAGTGTCTGTGCTATATAGTTTTTTATTAAGGCATCCATAAAACAGTTTTCAAGACCGTAAAGCAACCAAGTTTTCGAGAACTGTCAACTGTTTAGCCAAACTGATTTTGAAAACAACTTAGCAGGGCCTAAAAGTTTCTTACCCTGTTCACTGCAGGTGCATTCTTTCCCCACAACCCATCATCTCCGAGGTTCGCTGCCCAAGCGTTGACCAGATCATCATCAAGTGCATCAGACTTAACAGGTGTTTCTTTAGTTGCTTTCATTTCATAAATAAGATCAGAAATCCCAGTGGCAACAGCTGGATCGCTAAGACCGGTTGATGCAGTAATATTATGCCGAGTGCGATATATATCAATAAGCTTTGCACTGTGCAATATTTCAAGGGAAAGAAAAGTGAGGAGATGTGGAGGAAAAATGCCAAGAAACCAAAATCAGTAAAAAGGTGGCTGTACCATGATAGCATAATTGTGGGCATAACAATACAAGTCAAGCATTGCAGGGATAAAAGCATATAGACTGACCATTTAGAACACCATGTACAAGAAAACAAGCTGCGGGTAAAATAATGTAATATGTAGAACAAAGAAAGAATATCTAAGTATCTGTCCTAACCATAAATGTCTTCCATGCCAAGAAAGCCAATGGAAACTAATTATCAGTCAAATTCTCCAAATATAGATCTACTACTGCATTTTGTTGAATAACTTGATATACATTGTGGGGCCCATTTCCTAGCAACTTAAGCTTTGGGGATTACTGGAAACTTGACAGTTGTGAGAGGTTTTGGGTTCAAGTCTCTATTTGCATTTGTTCCTTGTTTGCAATCTGCTTCTCTCTATCTACAAAATTTTGCATCTCTGCGTGCAAGACAAGGTTGCACATGAGGGAGGATGGTGAGTAGCATGATATACATTGTTGGGCCCATTCCCTAATAGCTTAAGGTTTTAATATTACTGCAAACTTAACACATTCAACCAACACCATCATGATGCCCAAATTTACTATGTAATGATGAATTCTTTATCCACTTTCCAGGATCACGTGTCATAATTATATAGAGGATGCTAAGATAGTCTAATCTCTGACAAAAGGTTAACAAATAAACTTCTCAAATAAAGTACAACCATTTGTGAGAACAAAACATTGATTTCTGTACAGTTAATAAGCGACAACTAAAAAAGTTCTTACAAACAAATTAAGGCATGCATCAATATAAAAATAAATAAATAAAATCAAGAGTGAAGAAAGGAAAATGAGATAAGAAAAATGACAATCTGATCCAGTAAGTTATTCACATTATCTTAGCATATGCTTCAAAGTTAAATATATTAAAGACTTTAAAATATAAATAAATAAATAAAGTACAGGTTACTGAGTAACAGATCAGATGTGTATTGCACACAATGAATGGAAAGGAAAGCAGATAAGACATTTGCAAAGAAAGAAGAGAACCGGAAAGTAAGAGGTTTCCCATTTAACATCTCTAAGAAACATTTATATATGATAACAAAGATACCTTGTCGGCCCAAGAGGTAAATACTTTGCTCTAGGGACAAAGCAAAATAGTGAAACGAGATCCAGCAACCTCTCATGGGTTTCATATAATTTCTTAAGCTCTTCATCTGTCCACTCTTTTTTTGCATTATCGTGGTTCCGCATCTCCCTGAAGATCCAATTATTAGACTTTCAGTAGTAGGACTAAGGATTGACTCTCCCAATATCAATAGAACTTCACTCAGAAAGTATAGATTGGAAGGGCAAGTTCTTACTTGATCAGTTCATCTTGTGCACCATACATTTCATCAAGGACCTTTAACATTGGACTTATAAGAGATCCAAGGCCAGTACCACTGGCCCCTTGATCTTCCCCATTACTTACATGCATGTCTGAAAATTGAGACTGCACACCACCCTGTGCTAAAGCATGTAAGAATTCATATATCTGTAGCCTATAAGGCTCACCAGATCTGATTGCCATGGTTGTAAGGGCTTGAGCAGCAATAATGCGAACCTGGATGATATATCACCAGAAATGGACAAAAAGATATCATTAACATAACTAATTACCATTTGAGTACACTGACAGGAACACAAGTTAAGATGTCTATCCAGTACATACAAGTCCCATGACCTATTCAAAGTAATGTTTGCTAAGTGAACCAGTAAGTCGGCAAAAATTCTGTACAGATGAAAGTTCTACTGCATACAAAATTCAAAAATAAAAAAGAGGAAAGAAATGGTGAGGCACTTTAACTTTTTCTCTAAAAGGATCTATCAATTAAATGGTGTCATTTCTCATTGTGTCCGCTGACTGCTTTCATTCTTAATTGACCATTCGTAAAACATAGTCACAAAAGAGAGAAATTCCATCAAAATGCCAAAATTCCTTTACAATCGATAATCATGCCATTTATCTTTTAAGATTTTTCCAGAGAAGAAATAACCACCGTCGTGAATTTTGGAACTTTGTCCCCACTACCTGCCCTGTCTACTTCATCCTAATTTTACTGTCTAATAGCTAGATAATATATGGTATCTACATATCCATTCAATCTGAAAAACACATCTAACTCGTTAACTTTGTAAAACCAATAACAAAGCCAACCCTTAATCAAAAGAACTAAGTTGGCGTGTACTTAAATGGATAAAGGCAGAAACACAGCTCTCAAGGTCTGATAAAGTAATAGCTTTTACCTCCCAACTTCCACTGAAAGCACACCTTTGGAGTCGAGTCAACGCTCCAGCAAGAGTCGGATTACGTGAACTGGCAGCAGCAACCATTTTATCCGCATCTAACATCATTAATGCAGTACCAGGAGGGGTTGCTGATTCCCAAGCATATTCAGAGGCAGCATAATTTGCATTTTCCCCAAGGAACCAAACCTGCAATAGTATTACACAGATTAAGACCAAAATAAAAGAGACAAAGATAGAACTTCCAGATAGTTTCCCAGGTGAGCAGTAACTAATCCCTCCAAAGGAAGGAAATTTCATTTCATTTTCATCAAAACGACCGGAACATTTGAGTTTACTAGGAGACAGCAACAAAAATCAATGGAATTCCTAAAATCTGACGATTTCAGAGACATATACCAAACATCCCTAGTTCTTTAGGAACATTCCAAAACATTGATTGTTTTGACACCAATAGAAATATCATCAATGGAATAGTCATAGATTCAAAAAAAATCCAACTGCTATTGCAAAATATTCCTTGTTCCCAGTCAACCGAGATTACATATAAGCATAATATTTGTTACCCTGAAAACACAAAAATCAAAGCAATGTTGAGTGGAAAATGCTTACCGCTGCTTGGACTAGTCTCTGCAATGCCAGAGCTGCCTTCGGATCAGATGCGGACACCCTGTCTATTGATAGACCAGACATCGATCCCGGTTGGGGCGGTGGTAGATCAAGAACTATGGTGACTGCTTCCAGAGCTGTATGTTTTCCATCTGGGCCAGCTCCAACAAGGCATGTCTGAGAAGTTGACAGCCATTAGACCAGTAAATTGTTATTCTCGCAATCCTTGACAGATCATAAGGATGAAAGTGTGAACTTCTCACGTAAGTGTTGTAATAGCTAATTTTTTTAAAGAAGGCCAGAAAACAACTGACCAGAAATAAATAAATTATGAAAGGCAAAGAGGGGGGCTGACGGAGAACAAGGCAGTTAAAGATGGGAATTTTCGCAAAAGAATAGCAATAAAAGCATTAGCTTCGTGTCAATCCGCAAGCACCAAGTATGAAATGGGCAGCAAAATCTGAGGTGCATGCACAGGAAAAAGGGCCCATAAGAGAAGTAATTGGGCTACAACTGATAAGAAATGACCTTGAGCATGAAGCAACCTTTGTCTTTTGCACAGATGGAAGTACGCTAATAACTACTTATTTTTAACATTCCTTCTGAAACATACAAGTGCAAGAGTGGACGAAAAACTACAATACGAGTTAAATTTGACAGCAATCCGTAGGTAATCAGTCTTTTGTAACATTTATGCATGGAGAACTCCACCGGTTAGAATTTATTAATAAAGAAATGCTCTTTTTACAACGCAGCTGTTTTACATCACATCCGCCACCTGTTTACTAGAAAGAACCTCCAAAACTACAAGATATTTTATATCCATCCACTTCATTGGCCCAAAGCACTTCTCAAACTGACACAATCTAAGAACAGAAGCATCACTGTTCAACAGGAGTGCAACAGAGGATAAAAATCAGACAAAGGGGAAAATCTAGCATGCATCAAAGTTAAGTGTAAACCTACTTTCCAAAGTAGTTGAAGGACATCAGCATCGATCTTCCCTGGAACTTTAGTGGCAAATATCCTAGCAATTTCTAGAAGGGTGACGGCCATATCTGGAGTAGCCTAATAAGCCACAACAAAAGAAGAACGATGTGCATAAGGATCCGAAAATGCTTATTTATGAACTAGCAAGAAGTAAAATAGAATGTACGAAGATTGAGCATATCAAAAAAAAAGAGGAACGTTCAAAGGAAGAGACAACGAAATTCATTAGTATCTTTGATCATTTGATGACAAAGCAATAAGTCTTGAAATGGACAAGTAATTACAAACACTTTTGCAAGAAGTCTTGCATAGAGAAGGCAAATGTTATAACATCACTGAAACATGCATTTAAATATTTGTTTTTGTATCAATGTATTCTAGATTGACGTACCAAAAGCTGATAAATTACACTTTGATTAATGGTACCTCTCTATTTAACCATTAAAGCATGGAATCAGAACTTCATTGCATTCTATATTAAAAGCTCCATCAATCACAAAAATACCCTGCATATAGCTTGGCAGAAAAGCAGATTTAAGCGCCTGAAGTTCTGTTGAAAGTTTGTATGAAAAAGTTCGGAACAAGAATTTGTCATTGACAGTGTTTTGTACAGGGAATGTTCCAACTTACGTAGTTTTCCACTTTACAAGAATCAATGTTAAACTGAAATCAAACAAATTGCAGGAAAAGCCGTACAACACAAATTGCATCCTAGTTGGTGTGGAGTGCAGCACAGAATCTACCATAAACACTGTTCATTAGAAGCCTAATAAATCTTCTTTTTTATTATTTATAAGTAGAAGCCTAATAAATCTCAAACTATGCTAAACACTTGACCACACCCTCCTCAGATTAATGCCCCCCTGTAACAGGTTGGAATTTAAGCACAATCACATTGGATATGAAGGTGACCCAACTGTCTCCTCAAACACCAAAGAGAGTCTCAGTCCTAATATTGAAGCCCATATTATCAGTTCATTATAAGTATGCCACAGTCCAAATACACAAACAATATGGTAGTGGACTTGCGGAGACAATCGACCAATTGTTTTGTCCACAAATGTCCTACATTCCATCAGAAAGTACAGCACTAGAGGACTTAACAGCAAAAAGGCCTTCAAAGTGGTCAGCCATCCTTTCTTGTCAAGCCCTTACTCCCAAATGCTAAGAGGAAAGGTTACCTCCATAGTTATTAGACTTCAAGTATCATTCGATTATGTATAATACACGTGTTTATACAGTCTTCAAATCATTCAAGTCTGTATCTGATAAAATACTCTTCCATTACAAATACGCAAATTAAGCATCAAAGATTATGAATCATATATACAATTACAGATAGGGTACCCAAAAAAAGAACATCTTACCCTTACTACCCAAATTTGGGCTACAAATTATTGTGGGGCCTTACTATTGGTGGGCTAGAAGCCTAGAATTGTTGCCTGGGTTGTACATGCTTATGATGAGTTTTAATCCAAGTTTGTGAATCATTTGGCCCAATAATAGGGGGGAAAATCTAGTCATCAAGGCTCAACATTTTCGATCCAAATCAATAACACTGAAAAAACAGGTCGAACCGAATAACACTGAACCAAACCAACTGAATATCAAACGGTTTGGTTTTTGTTTTCATATTTAGAAACCGAAATGTTCGGTTCGGTCCGGGAAAATGCCAAAAACAGGACCGGATCGAACCGATAGCACCTCTAGTTTTTGGTCAGTGAGTGGAAAAGTATGTGAAGTCTTATTTTTATCAGTTAAGAATTTGGCAACTGTAAAGGTATGAAACCCATTTTCTGTCAGGGGTCATATGTCAAAATGTTTTCAAACATTGAAACAGAGCCAAAATGTCGTTTAACAATTCCTAATATAACAAAATTAGATCATAGCACAAAAGTAGTAGACAGTTACTTCCAATATTTGTCTCCTAGTTACAAGTACAAAATAAAATGTCTAGCACAAAGAGTGAGAAAAAAAGTCAAGAGAATCAAATGAAAGAGGTATGAATGCTTTACTTCATTGGATTCGAGTGACAAACTCGCAAAAGCTACAAAGTTGTTAAGCTCAGCTGAGTTCTGTCACTGTCAAAGCTACTTTTTCAACAGCAGGATCTACCAATTAGTGTACAACAGAGCGATTGATTTTAAAAAAGTTTGGAAACACAGAACTTTTAAGATTATCAATGACATAATTAAATTGGAAACACAGAACTTGAAGATTATCAATGACATAATTAAATTGGAGAGAGAATACTGCAAAGCGTGTCATAATAAGAGGTGGGCTAAAGAACCACGTATTACCAAACTGCAATGCAACATCTACCATCACCAAAGCATACACAAATGAAGTAACTACATGAAAGATCCTTCACACATTGGAACAAAAAAAATTCATAGATGCCTACTCGGTACCTTAAAGCGAGCATGCAGAGTGAGCAAAATATCATTTAACAGGGTTGCTGGCCAGGCCGGATCAGAGAGCTCTGAGGCAATAATGGACTCTAGTTCATCAAAGGATTCATGAGGACTTTGCATCCAGATCAATGCTTTTATAACCATGGCCCGAACATAGACACATTCACACGCAACAGTGGTTCGCACCACTTCCATTAACGAAGCTAATAAACTTGCAATTGTGTCCTTGCTGCCAGTTCCATTAGACACGGAAGCAACCTTTCGAGCGCCTAAGCATTAACACAGTAAAAACCAAAATAAGGAACCACAAAAAACAGTATGAAGGAAGAAGGAACACGATTTCAGAACGTGTTCCCTATTAAATCACAGCCCCTCAAGATAAATTCACATAATTGGGTAGCTACACAATGACCATCCAGTGAGGAGAGGCCAATGAAATTTTCCAGGAAAATTCAACACAGAACCACCAGTTAAGAACATAACTAGACTGACACACTGATGCACTACAACAGTGCTTCACTAGAAGTCTAGAATGGCAATACACTATGTGTGCATTTTACTATACTTGAAGAAAGCTTTATAGCATTTTTCCGAATGTATGCTCTTTGAATCTGAATTGACCGAATATAAGGCATTTGTTGGAGTTCGTGGCGTTTAAATAGATGGTATCTTTACATAAATAAGTTGGGTGAAAGTCTAGGCTTCATCTCTTGCCTTGCTATAATTGAATATTGAAGTGCCTGTTGGTCTTCGTACAAACAGCCAAATGTGCAAAAGCAGAAGGAAGATTACCCGCATATCATCACCACATGATCCCCTCCATACCTACGTCTTATCTTTGCAATAAAATGAACACAGAATAGTTTTCTTTTACAACTCGAACTATATCAAAAGTAAGAAGTGCTTGGAAGAATGGGAAGGAACAACCATGCGTCTCCAGGCCCCAACAACTAGTAGGCCCATCAATTCAAAGCAAGTGGAACACAGAGGTAATTTAGATGTAGGACGGTTTTAGGATGCATATTGCGGCTTACAATAGGAATTGTGACGGTTTTTAGTGGAAAATAAGAATAGTACTACGAAGAAAGTGCGCAAAGAAGAAGAGGGGAAAGAATGAGAAGAAAAGAGGGAAAGAGAGATAGAGATGCTTCGGCGGTTTTTGAAAGGAATGACAGCAGCCCAAAACCCCAATCACAATGGCCTTAGCCTTGTAAACTCAATTCATTAATCAACTCTATTCCAAAATGAAAGATTTTTTTTGCAAGATTACATCCATCTATCTTCATAGGCTAAACAATGGCCTTTCGAATTCCTAGAAGTTTAAGTGAAATGAACCTAATTAAATATTGTGAATTAACCTAACTAAATGCAGAACCTTCTAACACTTAGATGCAATGAACTAGATATGTGTTCAATGTATCTAGATGAAATATTAATGCAAGTACTAGATTCGTGATGACCCCTAACCTTCCCACTACCATGGATGACTCTTGAATGACCAATCCTTGAATGGCCCATGCTGCCCTTTGATTAGGATCGTTGCAATTACCAAAATTCTCTCATCGAGCACTTTACTACTTGTTGATGTCCTCGTCATTCTCCCTTTACTGGAGAAAACTCGACCTTGAGTTTTGTAATCTCGGAGTATGAAAATTGAGGAGCGCCAGAGTTTCAATCATTCAAATCTCTCCCTTCGAAGAAACAATGAGACGGCCTGAAAACCCAAGCTTTCCTTCATGCCATTGGCTTTTTTTTTAACTTATGGGATAACAAACTCATTTGAACAATTTCTGCCCCCAGAAAAGCATATAGACTGTAGCCTTAGTATTTTCAACTGTTTTGTCTTCCTTTAGCCGCACATCTCCATCACTAGGCTCGTTTATGCCTTCTTTGATTACAATATCAATTGTTGTCTTTGTTTTTGGAATGCCCTCAATAATGACAACATGCTCATCATCATTTTTGTGTAGCTTCTTCAATTTCATAACCGACTTTATAAGTTTTATAAGCTCCTCCTAGAAAGAGCAACCGTCAACATCTGTAGTGATGTTTTTATCCCCTCTAAATCACTTTTAATGTAGCAACGTCACCTGTCAAGGTTGCAACGTCACTTGTCAAAGTTGCAGACATGGCGTTAACCTTGGAATTAAGTTAGCTAACCGTTATCATTGTAGAGAGATCAATTTCAAAGATGCAGAAGCTTGAGCCCTAATACCAAAATGATGTAGGACGGTTTTAGGATGCTTGAGTATTGCCACCTACAATAAGAATCGTGGTTGTTTTTGGTGGGACATAAGAATAGTACTTCAGAGAAAGTACGCAAAAAAGAAGAGGGAAGAAGAGATTGAAGAAGAGAGGGAAAGAGAGATAGAGGTGCTTCACCCTCGCAAGAGTTAGGCGGTTTCTGCAAGGAAGAACCACAGCCCAAACCCAAATCACAATGGCCTTAGCCTGGTAAATTCAATTCATTATCAACTCCATTCCAAAATGAAAGATTACATCCATCTTTATAGGCTAAACAATGGCATTTTGAATTCCTAGAAGTTTAAGTAAAATGAACCCAATTAAATGCATGTGAATGAACATTGAACCTTCTATCAATTAGATGCAAGGGACTAGAAATGTGTTCAATATATCTAAATGAATATTGATGCAAGTACTAGATTCATGATGACCCTTGACCTTCCAACTACCATGGATGACCCTTGAACTACCAACGACCATAGATGACCCTTGAATGTCCAGTCCTTGAACAACCCATAATGCCCGTAATTACGATAGATGGAATTACCAAATTTCCCTCATCGAGCACTTTACTACAAGTTACTATCCTCACGAAAATTTTATATGAAATAGTAATACCTATGGTAAAGTCATCAAGGAATATCACCCATATACAGAGGAAAGCCAAAAAGGCGCCATATCATCAAATGCCAAAACGATACATTTCAATGAAATGGACCTATACACCAGTCTAAATGCCAAAACTGATGAACATATCAAGGAATTGGTCAAGGGTTGGGCACTCCCTCGACCCCAACTACACAAACTGGAAAGGAAAAGACTTTTAAAGTGTAAACAAAGGCCTCTCCTCCCCAACAAAATATCATCTATTCCACCCTCTCCAAGTAAGCCACATCATCTAGCAAATAGGGATCAAAATCCAGAGTTTTGGTCCTCATCTACCCAATTTAGCCCCAAACCGTTCTTGAATCAGCCTACCAACGAACAAGGAAAACACACTAAATGTCCCACCATAAATAAAAAAACAAAAAAAACCATGGCCCAAAGCTGCATCCCAAACGGACACTAAATAAGCAAGTGTCCCACCGATTCTACATTACTCAAGCACATGCAACACCGATTAACAATAACCTTTCTATGCCAAATAAGGTTACCTAGGGTCAGAATCTTATTCTTAGCCGCACATGAAATGAAGAGAGAAATATTAGTCGGACCACTATCGCCCCAAATGGCTATCTAGGGAAAGAAAGTATTTTTTCCTCCAACATAAATATGGAAAAAAAGATTTCACCCGAAAAGACACATTTGCCACCAAATTCCACCTCAAATAGTCCTCAGTCCTCACCACCCCCAGTCCTGCACGGCGCATGTCATCAAATTTTCCCAATAGATGCAACAACTCCTCCAACATCCAATATTGTGACCTTCGAGAGTGGTATCCCACAAGATCCTGGGGTCATCCGCCACCGCTGCTCTCCTATCCGCAGCCAACTAAACTATAAAAGAGTGAGCATCTCTCAACCATAAATACCCACACCAAATATGTTCTCAAAATATCACCATCCTCCCCACCCCCACCTTTGGAGCATGCCTAGAAAGCTCATTCCACCCTCTTCTAATTCCTTTGCAAAACCAACCCCATGGATAATGAATTTCCAGTGAGGGCCAAACACGCTAACCTTATTACTATGGCAGAAACAAGAGAGGAAAGCAAAAACTGGAAGCATTTCATGATGTCGTTCTTCCCTTCTATAATTTTGACTTTTGCGAAACTTTCACATGTGGAGCAGTTAGTGGGGTGAGAATTTGACATATTTGTCCTTATGGTTATTGAAGGTTCAAAGGTATTTAACTCGTAAAAACGAAGATTATATTGAGTGATTTCGGAACAAAAAAATTGAGACAAGAAATTTTAAGTTTCGTAACCCACCGTAGTAGTTTGTGCCACTAACTGACGCCATCTAAGGAGAAATAGTGCCCCACCTACACATTCTACTACTGAACAACATATACCAAATTAAAAGCAAAGAAAACATAACCTTTACAGAAAAGGAAACTGGTTGTGGTGCAGGTTGGGGGGGGTGTACCAAATCGTTGTGCCATATGTGTTGAAATGCTTAATAAATAGTACTCCATTTGTCCCATATTGCTTGTCCTATATGAGAAACTCAACTTTCAAGGAAACATCCAATTAATGGAGACAATGCATGTCTCCTTAAAAAATTTGATCAATTTTCCAAAATTACCCCTCGCTATCTACCTTTAAAACTACTTTTTATCATTTCTGAAGGTTTGTGGAAATCTACAGAGTCTTTGGTTCCGACTTTGTAAAGAGGACAAATATTCTATGACATCCCAAAATGGAATACTGGACTAGCAAAATGGGACGGAGGGAAAATCAAGTGCACCAATGTAAACAGAACTCAGAGTGTGCCCAGAAGCTTAAGGATTAAGCCTAAACGAATAATGAAGTTAGTGCAACCAGTGACATTTAAGAAACAAATTACCTTCAGCAAGCGGATTCTCATATTCATCAATTGAATCATTAACTTCGTTGACATGAGCTCCCTCGTCAATATCCTGCAACCCTACAGCAAAAGCAGCAGCCCGACTTTTACCCATCTCCTGCACAACCCTTGCTGCTGCATGAAGCACAGGCCTAGAGTAACTACGGAATGAGCCCTCTAACCTGAAGCAAAAACAGGTGTTTAAAAATGATGAGCAGATTGATCATGTTATATATCACAAGAAAAACCTATAAACAGACAGTCACACATTTTCTTCAAAGCCCCACTACCCTAAGCAGCATAGATACTGACAGAGATACACATAAAGACATAGATACGGACTCGAGACAGGAAATATATCCAGAAAATTAGGCTATGGATATGGCGGAGGTACATCACATAAAATGGTTCCAATAAATTTGTTATGTAAAATATATATTGCTTTCCATCTACAAACAACAAAAACTAATGAAAATGTTTACCCAAAAAAAAACTAATGAAAATTCACACTATTTCAATGAAAAGATAATCCAGGGAGTAGCTGGCCAAAGCTAATCGAGGTCAAGATCTAGGACATTTGAACACTCCAGAAGAGAGAGAGAATTGAAAGGTTCAAAGTAACACAGGAGAATATAATCGTGAAATTATAGCTTTGGTCATCGTGTCGCATATTTATCATTTTGGTTTCACAAATCCTACCTTCAAGTTTTCGAACAATACCATTTGACCCCTAAAGACTTTTCAAATTCAAAACGTGTTGCAGTGTTTCCCTTGCCACATCCAAATTAAAAGACATATGACCCAGATGTGTCCAGCGCAAACATCAAACCTACTTAAATGTAAAATTAGCATTCAGTGTCCCATACAAAAGATGACAAGATAGGTGTGTCAGAGCTTCATAGTCACCAAGGACCAACTTCTGATTGATTTCTCTTTAGGATAGCAAGCAAACAGTACAATAAATCATGGAATAAGAGAAAAAAGCTTCTAGATTGATAGGAGCTGCATGAACCTTCTCATTACAAGTTTGAAAAGCGGTTGCGGACGCCTTGTTTTTGAAGATTTCTCTTTAGCAGCCTTTGGAGGAAGCGAATCTTTTGTGTCATCATCTGCTCCCTTAGAAGATACAGATGGCGCTTCTGGAAGCTTAAGGATTTCCCTGGTTACCCGATACCACCCAGCAGCTCTTTCCTCAGTCCTAAAGAGAACAACGAGTAAGCCTATGCAAAAGTTTAAACAAAATCTAGATGTGTAAGCAAAGGAGGCCAAAATCAATGAAATAAAGTTTCTCAATTGCATGCACTTCTGATTTTGCAGACACGGGATCAGGACCCATTGTTAAACGTCAAGGAAAACACTAGTGTAAAGAAAATACCTCTCAGCGTTGTCAGATTTTCCCAACACACAAAGGATTGCTTCAAAACAAACTCTTTCACTGGGATCAAGGAGAAGTTGATAGAGTACAGAATTAAACTGAGACTTAATGTCAGGCCTTTCTGTAGACACACAAAATAAAGATTATGCTCACTCTATGTTCATTCAAAGATAAACTCAGTGGTTGAACGAAAGACAAACATACCATCAAGCGATCGAGCCCTACATATTGCATGGCACAACCGGGCTAGTGCAACTCTAGCAAGAACATCATGCAAGTGGAGAACATCCTGCAAAGCTCCTGTTTCACATCAATGCCTAAGAAACAAAATACAGGAGTAGAAATGCTGGTATCACAAGAAACTACAAACAGATACAAATAATTTTCCACAATAGCATAGAAAACAAGATAGACTCATAGAATTAACTTTGGCGGAACCAGTGAAGAAGGATACAAGATTTTTCAAACCAAGCTATAAGAGTCTTCCACTAAGATAGTTTTTAGAATAAACTGGCTTTTCACAGTTTTTTATGTGATGTATTATGAGAGAATGACATGTCTTGGTTTTTGGAAAAAACTGTTTTTTGTAAGTGGAACAACCCCTAAATCAAGTGTCCCAACAAATTGGGTCAGCTGCATGAATCCAAATACCAGTTACTTTTTTGGGGGGGATTAGATTATAAATACCAATTACATTATAATCAGAAAGGAAAATGCTAACCTCAGTCCAAAGGGTGGGAGACAATGAGTAGAAAGTGCATAAATATTCGAGAAAAGTGTATTAACATCCCGGAAAGTATATTGATATCCGTGAAATGTGCAATGATATCTGAACTAGTTAGTCATTACATATTATCCTCCATCTATTGGGTGGAGGCTAGCAAGACCCAATTAGATAATATTGTACAATGAAACACATTTATCTGACTGACAAAAGGATGTATTCTTTTTATCACATTATTTTACAAGTTCCACTTTTAATTGTAGGGGATGCTAAATTGTATGTGATTAGGGCATTCCTTAGCTTCACTTCCAACCCCGAATATCGGTAAACAATTCCGGGATAAGTAAAATATCTAGTAGTCCAACAAATGTTCGTCTCTGTTTTAAAGGTCACCAACTACCTACTGTCATCAAAGTATTAGTCCAAAACTTGCTCCTACCCTCTTGCTGCCCCTATCTTACAAGAACTCTGGAATGTGCATCGGTTACACCCCTCCTTCCTTAAAGACAAAAAAGAATAGTAGAATTTACAACCGTGGACAGGACCCGGGGGGCCTGTAGTGAGCTTGATTGCCGAATTTGACGGTTCAGATACTCACAACAGGCCTCCCAGATCCCCCTGGACAAGGTTGGAGGAATTTATAAATCTTGATATCACTTTCCATGCATATGTTCCCATAAAGTGCAATATACTAAACGTAAATACTATAAAATGGCAGCAGGCAAAATGCAAATGCAATTTCTGGGGCAAAGCAGATGATGATAATGATTAAAATGAGAGCAAAGTATCAACTGTACCTCCAGGTTGTGCATGCTTTCCTGGATGGAAGAAGGGAAAAAGAATGTAAGTTAGACATGAGAAAAATGACAAAAACACTACAAGAACTATTAAAATACAAACACAAGTCCACAATTGTTTAAGTTCTTAGAGCCATTGAGTTTCCTATTGGCAACAGAAAAACTGGTTATAGTACAATAACTGTTCATTCAACCTTATGTCTAGACATCTGATTTTCAAACTCATAATACTTCGAATCTGAGCAGCATGTAAATGATATATTGTTGTTCTGCAATTACAGATACCAGTATGGTCAAAATCATTATCTATCCTACCATTCCCATTGTACTGGAAGAAAATATTTATGCATTTATTTCTATTCCGCGTAGTTTTGGTACACAAGACACACGATAACATCCGGTACCCTGTAATCTATTGAGTTTGCAATCTGAATAGTATCATGTAATTAGTTATCTGGAAAAAAAAAATTTGATAAGTAATTACTTATCTGAAAAAATCACACCTTATTTTTCTCTAATAGCAAGGGCATGCATGCTGGGAACATCAATCTCTGTAGTTTAGTTCATGTTCTTAAAAGAAAACCCAAGCACCAATCTCAGTTGGACCTCTTAAAATGTTAGTGGACCAGCAAGCTCCCAATCACGATTAAGGCTCTTACTGCAGCAATCAAAAAGCTCCCAAATTCCCCATCAAGATGGGCTAAGACCATTTCTCCGAATCGAAGAAGTTTTTCCTGATTTTCCCTTTTGCTGACAGTGACCCACCAATCTAGTTTGAAGATTACATGGGTATTGGTATTGTTGTAGTTGTTATTGTTTTTGTTCTTATATGCAGTATTCTTTCCTTGAGTTCTTATTGTTAAAAATAAATAAACCTCTCTTTTGTAGAACTCTCTTTTTGCCAACCAAGTCTTATGTCCCAATCAATTGGGGTGTCTCGTTGTATGATTAAGGTTCATGTCATAAGGTTTTGATGGGTCTTTTTATGTGTTGGCTATCAGCGACCTAACGCACTTTTCGCCTTCAAAAATAATTTTATATATATATATATATATATATATATATATATATATAAAAACTATACCAGCAGATTCACTGAAACCACCTTTGACATAGATTTGTTTGTCAGTGGATTCAATAAACATACAGTTGCTTCGAAACTTTGAAATGTATCCGGATTGTAAATGCCTAATACTTTTGTTGGAGAATAATATGGTTAAGGACTTGAAATTTTGTATGCTGAAAGCTTCATCTTTATATATGCAGTAGATTTGGCATATCGTATTAGCCATAACTAGTCTTCCCTCTCTCATTTGAATTTTTTGACATCTCTTACAATAGCTTCACATCAAATGAGAGAAATTATACAGGATACACAACAAGACAGCACTGACTGATACAGACTAAATTTGGACCCTAGGAGATCAAACTTGGAAATAAATTCGAACCTCGGAAATAAATTCAAACCTCAAAATTTGCTCAAATCCTTTGTTTATGTATGAAAAAAGGACAATGTAACAACAAGATGAAACCAACCTGAAGCTGAGACAGGTGGAATCACAAGGGCATCCACAATGGGATCTCAAAATAGCTCCTAGGTGAGGCTCCTAATATTTACCAAGCCATTTGCTAAAATTGTGGTCTTCAATGTGCTCCCCATACAAAATCCCAAGGGTGGCTCCTAAGCATAGCTCCTATCACATTATTTAAATATAGGTAGCATTGTAGCTAGCTCCAAGTGAAACCCAAAGTCTTAAAATCTTTTTCTACTATGAAATTTTAATATGGAATCTTTTTTTTGGGTCCCACACTTTTGTTTTTGTTTCTCACAAAATAGAGAATACTCTTGCTAGTCCATTGAGTGCACATATCCTCTCTAAAATTAGCAAGCTCTAGTAGTGAAAAATGTACGCCACTTTAGCTTATGCGTACACCTTTGGATTCAATTTAGGAGCTTTTTTTTTTGGGGGGGAGCCCATTGTGGATGCCCTAAATAATAGAAAAAAGTAAGCAACCCGAAGGATGTAACCAGAGAATAAATGCAAGTATGTCCGAGCATCAATCGCATTCAAATAAGCAAAGGCCTTTTGAAAGTGGAAGAGCTTAAAATTTTACTTCAATCCAGTCTTGTCATCAATGTAATTCATGATTATATATAATAACGTGTCACAAACTAAAGGAGAGAAGAACTAATCTATTACTGATAATCGGAATACAAAATAATGAAACTATTACATGTTCAAATAGAGAAAAACTATGCCTAAAAAAGTAAAAGATTACAAGATTTGATCACAATACGATCCCAATTTTATCACTATACGATCTCGATAAACTACGTAAAATAGAGGATTGCAATAGGATACTTTCACACTGATTTGATCACGATATGATCTCCATAAACTGCCTAGGATAGAGGATTGCAACAAGATACATTTAACTATGAACTGGGTGGATACAGAAAAGACAAACCCGGTGTTCAGAATACAAATGATTACAACTACAGGCTGGGCGGGAAGGGAGAAGGCGTACCCGTGTTCAGAATTCAGGAAAATAAATAAATAATACAGCTATGGACTGGGTGGTGAGGGAGAAGACAGACTTAGCAGTCAGAGAAGAAAATGCCCGAGAGAGAGAGAGAGAGGGAGAGAGAGATTCAGATTTCCAGAGGGAGATGGAAAAAGAACAGAGATGGACTGACCATAGCTGATACTAGGTGAAGAGAGTTCAAAAGGTTTATATGCAAAAAGATTCAGAGGTTTAGAAAGGTTTGGAGGGGAGTGCAAAAGGGACCCAATAACAATAATTGATCCCAGTCCAGCAAATATACTAAGAAAGAGAGAAATGAGAGAAAACGAGAGGGAAAGAAACTGACGGAGCTCCAGCAAGGGTCGCCGGAGGCTAACGGAGCACTGGCAACGGTGCCGAAGTGCAGACAGAACTCTGGCAAGGATGCTGGAGTACAGAGAAGTGTCCAAACATACTGGGCTGTGCAGATCTGAAGATTACACCACCAAACAGGGCTGTTTGGAGGCTAACGGAGCTCCGGCGAGGGTTGCCGGAGGCCAGGGGCTGCTGCTTGTGTCAGAGAGGTGCTAAGTTGTTGCCACTGCTGCTACTGATTCTCAACGAGAGAGAGAGAGAGAGAGAGAGAGAGAGAGAGAGATGCTGCTGTGTTGAAACAGAGAGAGACTGTTATATGAGAGGAAGAGAGCATGGCGTGACGGATGATGCTGATGTGCTACTGATGTTGCTGCCATTGAAGGAGAAGACAGAGAGAAAAGGGCTGATGCAGAAACAGAGGGAGAAGAACTGATACAGGTGTGAAAGTGTATCAAATTGTATCTCTGTATATTGTACTGTAATCTTTTATTTTCGGTATTATTTCGTGATCCTTTATTTTAGGTAGTATGTCGTCATCATGTGTAATTCTTTGCAATCGTTTCCGTTTTAGGAGTAGCTTCTTTTCTATATAAACAATTGTAATAGCTAGGTTTATTTATTCAGAAAATATAGTAGTTCTTTCTCTCAGAACTCTATCATGGTATCAAAGCAGGTTTAATACCTCAGTCCGTTTGTTCCTCTCTCTCTCTGCAAATATCAGTCAAAAGCTTCACTCTCGTTCTTCTTCTCTCGACCAATCTTTCTCAGAAAACCCTTCTCAAACTATCACTGAACACCATCACCGAACACCATCACCCTCGTCAACCTTCAACGAGACTTCTGTGACCACTGGCGACCCTCACCGATTTCTGACGAGTCCTCTCTGACATCTGTCAGACCAGCGACTCAGATCTGAAGGCTAATAACCTTCCGACAGCTTCTTTACAGTACCCAGTGAGTTCCGACACTTACCAGTGAATCTCCACCCTCCAGCGACCCAACCTGAGACCTTGTTGACCATCTCAGACCATCGGCAAACACTCTGACCTCAGAACCTCCTCTGTAACTCTCAGATCTGAACCCCGGCAGTCTTCAGACACAATTCCGACAGCATCAATTAACTTTCCGACGTCACCGGACCACTCTATACTCCGGCAACTGTCAGACTTACTCCGACGACCCTTGGATTTGTTCTGGTAACCCTCAATCTCCTGTTATTTTGTTCCTCCATGGGGGTTTTTACTTTTTAGTCAGCATCAGTGCCTCTCTCTCTCTCTCTCTAGACATCTGGTATCGACTACTCTACTCTGGTTATCTGGTTTGCTGATTTAGTACGTCTAACACATAACACATTTAGTCCCCAATAATTGGGAGTATGGGCAGGGGATGGATAGGAGACAGACCTAACCTTTGGCAATAAATGCACAAAGTGGTTGCTCACAAAATACCACTGAAACAGTGGTCCCCCTATACCGTCGCGTTTGTTGCGGAATCATGCCCTCAAATCAAAGCCAAAAGGCATCAGAGAGGGCAGACCCAAGAATCATTTTGATTTATGTGCACATTACCATTTTGATTTATTACGTCTACTAACAACTATTTTGTCTTGCTATCTAGTACTGTGCAGTTGATTGTGTTTCTCTGCCTAACATCATGTCTGGAGATAGAAATCAAGTCATTAGTGTCCGTCTGAATGGTAGCAATTATTCTTATTGGGCACATGTGATGAAAAATTTTGTTGGTGGTAAGGGGGTGTGGGGACATGTGGATGGTTCCACACCACAACCATCGTCCGATACAAAAACCGAGGGATATAATGCCACTGTTGTTGAAAAATGGACCATTGAAAATGCCCAAATTCTCACTTGGTTTCACAACTCTATAGAACCAAGTATTGGGACGAACTTTTCAAAATATGATACATCCAAAAAAGTTTGGGATTATTTGAGGGGTATGTATCTAGAATCTAACTTTGCCAAACAGTATGAACTTGAATGGTCTAATCGTAGTGCAAGTCAGGTGATAAAACTATTCAGGAGTTCTATAATGAAATGACTAGTTATTGGGATCAGTTAGCTTGCATGGAACCTGCTGCTTTACGCTCACAGCCTGAGCTTATTGCATATTGTGAGGAACGGAGGTTGGTTCAGTTTCTTATGCCTCTATGAGCCCAGTATGAGCCCTTTCGCAGAGCAATTCTACACCGTTTTCCTCTACCTATTGTGGATGCAGCGGTTCATGAACTTATTGCAGAAGAAACCCGGTTCAAAGTGGCTAGTATGGCTTTGTCCAAGTCACAATTAGTTTTTGCTGCTTTGTCTGCTTCCTTCCGTTCACCTTCAACATCTCTGTTGCCCACTCTAGCATCAGATCCTAATTAGTCTACGGGTAAGCCCAAGCCCTAGTGACCCCAAACACCCGTGGATGAGTGCAACTATTGTCACCAGAAGGGTCATTGGAAGCATGCGTGCCCTAAGCGTCTCCAGCCTAAGGGACGTAATGGTTCTTAGTCCACTAGTTCTTCAGTTTCTCGGACACCACATCAGCATTATCGCCCTCCAGTAGCATTGGCAACACCTTCCTCCAGCAGTACTCCCCCCGTTTGATTTTGAGCAGTTTCAGCAATATCAGGCTTATATGGCAGCCATTCAAGGGAATCCTTCCCAAGCTTCTACCCTGACTACCACTTCTTCAGGTTTGCATGGTGCTTACACCATAGGTATCTTACCCACCACTTGGTTGTTTGACTCTGGTTCTTCTCATCATATGACCCCTGATTTGTCTCTCCTTAGTCATTGTGTGTCTCCTATTTTTCCTATTAGTATTGCCACTGTCAATGGTTCTCCGATGCAAGTTGTTTCTGTTGGTTCCATCCTCCTTACTACACCTTCTCTATCTCTTCCTAATGTCTTTTATGTCCCTTAATTTAACATTGAGCCTTCTTTCGATTAGTCAATTGTCTGGTTCTGGTTTTGATGTTATATTCTCTTCTTCTGGTTGTGTTGTGCAGGATCGAGATTCCAAGAAGCAGATTGGGGCAGGCCGTAGAATTGGTGACCTCTACATTTTGGAGCACTTGCATGTCCCACCAATCTTCTTTCACTGATGCATCATCTTTCCGTTTAGATAATAAATCATCTCCTTTTTATCTTTGGCATTCTAGATTACGAACGGTTGTCTAGTGGCGGTTAAAACTTTTGGTTCAGTCAGATCATTTGGGAAATGTTTCTATTAATGATATTTTTTAATGCAGTGGTTGCAAGTTTGCTAAAATGTCTGCATTACCATTTCAAAAAAGCACTTTTGTTTCTACTTCCCCCTTTCAGCTTGTTCATACTGATTTATGGGGTCCTTCCTCGGTTGTTAGTAAAGGTGGTTTTTTTTATTGTCTCATTTGTGGATGACTTCAGTCAATATACATGGGTGTACTTAATGACACAAATCTGATTTCTTTCAGATTTATCAAAATTCCATGCCATAATTCAAACTCAATTTTATGCATCTACTAAAATTATTGTTCTGATTTGGGTGGGGAATACTCTCTCTCTCTGAGTTTAGTGTCTTTTTAGATACCCATGGGACTATCCATCAGTCTTCTTGTACTGACACTCCAACACAAAATGGTAGAGCTAAAAGAAAGCATCGTCATCTTCTTAACACTACTCGGTCTTTACTATTATCATCTTCTATTCCCTCTACTTTTTTGGGAGAAGTTGTTCTCACTGCAGCCTATCTTCTGAATCGGATGCCCACTCCTCTTCTCTCCGGTAATTCCCCTTATGAGCGGCTCTAT
Source organism: Vaccinium macrocarpon (assembly GCA_022606695.1). Lineage (NCBI taxonomy): Eukaryota > Viridiplantae > Streptophyta > Magnoliopsida > Ericales > Ericaceae > Vaccinium > Vaccinium macrocarpon. The sequence continues at coordinate 29,443,857 of CM040179.1, forward strand.
GGTAAGGTTCCTAACTACTCTGTCCTCAAAGTGTTTGGTTCTACCTGTTTTGTCGAAAGATTGCACTAAGCTAAGCACCCATTATGTCTTAGGCGTTTTGTTGGGATATGGCATCCATCAAAAAGGGTATCGAAGCTATGATCCTGTGACCAAAAAGTTACATGTTTCTCGCCATGTTGTTTTCTTAGAGCGTCTCCCATATTTTACTCTTCCTCCCAAAATAAGTCCTATCACCAAAGAGAATTTAATTTACATTGACCCGTTCCACATGGATGTGCCTACTGACGAATATATCTCTACTCTTGAGGTCTCTGATGTTTCTCAAGTAGCCTCCTCCTCACCGCCCAAATCACTTAGGTTCACACCTACCCTGCTCTCTATTTCTCAAGCCCCTAAATTCTGTATCAAAGTGTATCTCTGTATATTGTACTGTAATCTTTTATTTTCGGTATTATTTCGTGATCCTTTGTGCAATGCCAATGCTCTAGATGCTGAATGAAAGAAGCATGGTAATGTGCACATAAATCAAAATGATTCTTGGGTCTGCCCTCTCTGATGCCTTTTGGCTTTGATTTGAGGGCATGATTTTTCGACAACCTTGCGGTAGGTATAGAGGACCTTTTGCTTTAATGGTATTTTGTGGCTGACCACTTTATTGCATTCATTGTCAAAGGTTAGGTCTATCTCAATCCATCTATTTGATTGGTATTACGGGGCTTGACCACTTTTGTGCATTTATTGCCAAAGGTTAGGTCTGTCTCCTATCCATCCCCCGCCCATACCCCCAATTATTGGGGACTTAATGGGTTTTGTTATTGTTGTTGTATTATTTCGTGATCCTTTATTTGAGGTAGTATGTCGTCATCATGTGTAATTCTTTGTAATCGTTTCCGTTTTAGGAGTAGCTTCTTTTCTATATAAACGATTGTAGTAGCTAGGTTTATTTATTCAGAAAATATAGTCGTTCTTTCTCTCAGAACTCTATCAACAGGATCAAACCTCCTCTGATACCATGTGACAAACTAAAGGAGAGAAGAACTAATATATTACTGATAATCGGAATACAAAATAATAAAACAATTACATGTTTAAATAGAGAAAAACTATGCCTAAAAAAAGAAGAGATTACAAGATTTGATCACAATACGATCTCGATAAACTACCTAAAATAGAGGATTGCAATAGGATACGTTCACACTGATTTGATCACGGTATGATCTCCATAAACTGCCTAGGATAGAGGATTGCAACAGGATACTTTCACACAAAGACGTTATAATAATTTTTTAAAAAAGTTACCTAATGCCATTGCGACCGCATAGGGGTCCATTGTGGCTAACTCTGACAGAATTTCTAGAGCATGCCTCACTGCAACTGGATCAGCAAAAGAAACTCTGCAGTTGTCGGAAAAAGTAAGTTGAGAATTGTCCCAAAAGTTTAAGGTACTAGATGATGGGCCTAATAATATATATCAACGTATCAAAAACAGTAAAACAAACATCCACTACAAGGTTGCACGTGAACAGGCTAGAGAATCAGAATGCAAACAGCGAAGAATAATGCAAGCAGGGAACAAATTTTAACAGCAGGAATAGAAACCAAGACCTCTAAAAAGCAAAAGCTTTTACATGGCATCAAATCACATGTTGTCTCAAAATCTTACACCAAAAGAACAAAAGTCCAATCAATGAGAGAAAAATACATTTCTACACAAGAAGTAGGATTATATTTCAGCATGCTTCTCGTTTTCCTGGAATAAGAGAGCCACATGCCCCATTACACCCAATAATGGAAACCAGCACTTCCTCCTGCCAAGCCAGCAGGAAACCGTAGGGGAAAACAGATCAACACGTAGAGAGGGACAACCTTCCTCAAACCTGCTGCTTCTCTCAGACAATACCAACGGCAAGAGTACACTTTTGACTATGCAAACTACCAATAATAAAAAATAAGAAAAAGAGCTTTGGAATTATTGCTCAACCAAAAGCACCAAAGTATACCTCCGGCAACTACCATCCAGATTAATGGAGCAGAAAATTCTCAACATAAAACGCTAGGTTGGTTAAAGAAAGTGAATAACGATACAAAACTAACCTAAATCAGCTAAACTAAAGCTAAAAAGTTTTAAGTGCTTTTGAAAACTAAAAACCTAATAAGCATGGACCCTCACCCTATTTTGAATAATGACTCTATTGTGCAGACAAACAATTTCAATTTACTCATCCCACAATCAAACAGAGTCCCATAACAGTTAGGCTGAAGATAATAGATGTCAGATTCCCAAACTACCTACCCTAATTGCACAAGGAATCCAATTCCAATCAACTTGAAGAAACTCAAACTCTTCTTCAAAGTACCTGCCCTAATTGCACAAGGAATCCAATTCCAATCCAGTTCCACGGAGTCTCACCCCCACTCCCGCTTCTTGAAACTAAGCTCCAATGTCTCGCACAACATTGTTTCTTCCAACCCACTAATCACGGTCAAAGCGGACAATAGCCTACCAAGATGAGTCCTGGAACCAATGTCTTATTTGAAATGGTGAAACTGGTTCTTGGCCCATGAAATCCAAAATTTACGTTTTCACTATCTCCTGAGGCTCACATAAAAAGGGACATATGGCCTTTACCTATTGGTATTGAGAAAGCTACTTCCCAGAGGAGAGAGGATAAAAGATTTAGAAAGCAAAGCTACTTCCCAGAGGAGAGAGGATAAAAGATTTAGAAAGCACATCTAGAATGACCACCACTTCATCTGATCAGTCTGCTCCCTCCCTTATATGGCGAGATACTATATGGCCGCAAATCTTTGATAATTGAGCAATGCACTCAGGCAAAATTTCAGTAGCTTATCATCAAGCATTACAAGAAAAAGGAGTAAACAAAAATCTAGTCCATCTAGTTTACATATTTTAGCAACAATTAAAGTCAAGAATTCAAAACAGAAAGGGCAACAGAGAGACATTATTCACAACTGACTATAAAGGGGAAAAGAGCCGAAAGCCATTCCAAGCAGCAAAGTAGCTTTACTTAACAGTCACAAAAGAACCAATAGCCTAAACTATATTGTTAGTAAGATGATAATCAAGTCAATTCACTTGTGTTATGTGTAAGACCAATGAACGAATTGCTAAATAGAAGATGTTTCACTGGAATCTAAATGGAAGAAAACTAACCCCTGTACAGCACGATGGAGAAATGCCGGATTCCCTGGATCCAGAGGAAGTCTTCTCAAAGCGCTTAGAGCAGCATATTGCAGATTACTACGGATGATGGACTGATAATTCATAATTCCACCAAGAGAGAGAGAATTAGTTCGGTCTGTGTATCTGTCTCCTTTAATATAGGAATTTTGTATCTGTGTACATGCTTCAACCATTGCATCGTAGTAATGGAGTATTGATATTTTCTTTTGTTGTTAAACATTTAATTTCAACAATTTTCAGAAAGAACATGAACAAACAGCAAGAGAGAATAACATTTTGACACATATCAGACTTTACAAAGATGTTAATGAAAATAGGTCCAAAAAAGTGGTAAAGAAAATGAGGTCAAGAAGTCCATCAAAGAACATACAGCACAGTAGAAAGAAGCAAAAACAAAAACAAACCTATAACTACAGATCACGCATCTTGTTGTAATTCCTAGGATACTATGTCCAAGCAAAACACAAAAAACCTACTTTATCCTATAAAGAATCAACATCATCAAACGTGCTCTAAACTCTTGCATTTTGCTATAACCAAATAGCCTAAAGATAGATAAAATAACGCAAACCATGAAGCTTTCACCTTCTTGTTGCTTCCAAAACCTATAATGATCAACAGTATTTGGGTGCTAGAAGTCTGTGCTTCCCAACGAATATCCACTATTTGAAGAGGTTGGTTAAACAAAGATGAAGCCAAAAGACAATACAAGCATAACTTAATCAAAAATTCATCATTTATCCTACTGATGACACAATTGGGGAACAACTATTGTGACCAAGTCTCATCATTTGGAAAATATCATTAGTGATCACACAAAAGAATTTTCACTTTGAGACGCATTACTACTTTCCACATTTTTTTATGATCTGGAAAACAAGGTGATTGTCAATGATCTCACCAACGGTATAAGAGAACTCGGAACACAGTAGTAGTTATCTTGATTATCTGAAAGATATTGAACACATATCATATTTTCACTAAAAGTTGCGGATCTATATGCATACATTGAAGCAAATCTATATGCGTAAAGATGTACAATCAAGAGCAAGACAGAGTAAATAAAGGATCAGAAATCTCAAAAACAGAATCCCACAGTATGAAAGGTAAAAATTGAGCATAAGGATCACGTTCAGGTATGACGGTCTGATAATTCATACAAGATCTTCGTAATAACGACAATTAGTATCAAAACATAAATGGTTGACAATTATCTGATAAACTTACCTCCCTGTCACCACCTTTGGTCCCAAATATGCCTTTCTTACGTTTCTGAGTCTCATCAGCAACCTGCAAAACAAATGCACAATGTTCTGAAAAAGGCTCCAATCAATGTGTCCTGTAATCATAGTGCAGTCTCAAAACAAAACAGAAAGTCCTTTTACACAAGTAAATGAAGTAATCAGAAAATAATACGAATATACAATGCTCATTTGTTTGGTGTGGCGAGCTGGAGGAGAACCCAATATCATTTACTCTCTGGGTAACTAAAGAATAAGCAGCACAAGAAAAATGATGGGCCACGGTATATCGTAATAGAGACAGACGTATGAACATGTCTCCTCATGCATCCTGTCTTTTTACCAAGTATTCTATTCCCGAAGAAGGGGAATTTCACCATATAGCTCAAGAGTTAAGACTGTACCTTGCTGGTACAAATAGTCCAAAAAGGTGCACTGGGTTATAGAGGATAAACTACCTTACCTTCAAGAAAGTACCAATAGCACTTATTGGTATATGAAAAGCATTAGGCTTGTTCAAAGCAAGTGGGACACCTCACGTCTCATTTGTAAACAGACTGGGATTGCAGATTGAGGCCATCTGTCTGATCAAAAAAATTGTGGGATTGCCCATTGTGGAGAACAAAACCCCATGGTAAAGGTTGGGAGACTCATGGTTTTCCTTAGACGATGTGGAACGAATGTTTTTTTTTTATTTTAACCGGCAACGAAACAAATATTACCAAATAAATGGAAGAGCTGAAAGGAGGTGGGGGCAAGAAGACCGCCAAACAAAAGACAGAGCATAGAACGAAACTACCATAGCCTCAAACTGCAAATCATATACGGCTTCCAATCTCAAGGATTCAATCAAATCCCATTGAAAAGGGGAAGAAACCAAAGGGCAAAAGGACAAAAAACAATTAAGCCTGTTCAAACATCAAATTGTCCTCGAAGACAAAAACCCATCCATCTAGGTCCCAACTGAATTTTAACCAAGAAAGTGAGAACGTAACATGATTCCACAAAGTTTTTGCATTCATTTCAGGGTTCGGATCGAAATCTTGTAAGCCTTGGATACCATGGTGCGGTAATTTAAATCCATAAAAAGTAAAAATTAAACAATATTTCTTGGTAACAACTAATTGCCGGAATATGATTAAAATTACTCCTATTCAAGCCCAAGGGCCGATTTTCCAATTTACCAAAATAAACTTTCTAGTCCATATGATAACATATTCACAACTGGAACTTGTATAAAAAATCAAGATTACTCCAGTCCAAACATTGTATTCTTGAGTTTTAGAGAGGTTGCAGATGATATAAAATTTTCATGTCACATCAGCCAATTCCAAATACATCTCACCCAATGCAACCATTGCCCCTTCATCACCGAAGGATGCGCAAAACCCCTTCTTCTCTGGATACAGCCATTTAGAACCTTGGTATCATCGAATTAGTTTGATACAAGGCAAAGAGATACTGCCTTCTCATTCCAAAACATACAAGGCAGATATATCTACTACAAAATTTGGTGTATCCAACCAACAAAATGGCCTATATTCCACCAAAAAACCACCACGTCCTTATATTAGACATTCCACCCCTCATAAGTTAGCACCTGCTAGGCTGCTACTATTTCATCAGTTACCCAATAGTGGAGAACATGTAATGCTGTAAAGCAGTAGGAGTAACCTGCCCGTGTTACCCTTTGCCAATACCCAAAATACAGTCACGGAAAGAGATTCAATAAAAATTAAATGCAATATACTACTTGACATCAATGTAATTGTGAAGGTTGGTGCAGGACAAACCTTGTCAAGAAGGCCAAACACAATGTCGTACAACCTGGACAATATTTCAGAGTTGCTTGAAGGAGCATATGTAAGAGCTTTCAGGGCTTGTATCCTTCGTGCATGAACTTCAAAGCAAAAAGAAATAAGTAAACACTGTACTCAATAGCCTCCATAATGAATTACACAAAAAAGCAGAACATAAACAGTTACCAACATAGTTATCATAATCGCATGATTCACGATTCAATTCGCGATTCGAGTAAAAACGATACGAATCTATAGGTGAATCAAGGTTTATATAGAATCAGTAGTGAATCATACGATTCGCGATTCGATTCACGATTCGGGCAAAAACGATACGAATCTATAAGCAAATCAAGGTTTATATAGAATCAGTAGTGAATCATACGATTCGCGATTCGATTCACGATCCGGGCAAAAACGATACGAATCTATAAGTAAATCAAGGTTTCCCACAATTATTACATTCGACTAATGTGAAATCACTTTAGCCGTTTTACCTTAATCTTGCCATATAAACTAGTTTTTGTACATATTAGGCTGCAAACTTTTATTGTTATTTGTTGTAAGGCTAGGCTTTCATTTTTATAATGAATATTTATATCTATATGCATATATCCATTTTATTATAGTATCTAGTTTCATGTACAAATATAAACTCTTTCCTATTAGACCATGTAATCATCATTAGTTTATGTTAGAAAAAAAAGCTTCAATACTGTTTTAAGGTTAACAACAACAACAATAACATAACCCATTTAGTCCCCAATAATTGGGGGTATGGGCGGGGGATAGATAGAAGACAGACCTAACATTTGGCAATAAATGCACAAAATGGTTGCTCCCAGAATACCACTGAAACAGATGGATTTGAGACAAAACCTAATCTTTGGCAATAAATGCACAAAGTGGCTGCTCACAGAATACCACTGAAACAGTGGTCCCCCTATACCGTCGAGTTTGTTGCAGAACCATGCCCTCAAATCAAAGCCAAAAGAGCCGACCTAAGAATCATTTTGATTTATGTGCACATTACCATGCTTCTTTCATTCAGCATCCAGAGGCGTTGCACAACTATTTTAAGGTTAAATTTGTCAATTTTACAATGTATCTCAATTATGCAAGTGCATAGACACATTTTTCAAGTATTTTTGAAACTTAGCCTGAATCATTACGATTCACAATTCGGAAAAAGGTCATTTCGATTCACGATTTGACAACTGTGGTTACCAATGCACAGCAATGAGGGAAAACACAACACTCTGATTATTTCACTTTCATCCAATTAGAGATGTGCAAATAAATTTTTATTCACAACTCTAGTTGTAGATGCTTTTTCAGTGCACCAGTAGAAAAGCATTTAAAAAACGACCTGAGCCAAAAAATAATAATAATTAACAAAAAAGCTTGCTTGATGGATACAGCGACCAAAGAGTCATGTCGTCCCCTTCTAATTTCAACAAATGAACCTAGGTTGCCTTTGGACTAAATTAATTTTTGGTAAAAAAAAATCTGAATTATAAACTTCTAGTTACCCTTTTTTAGCTTATCTTCCTAATTTTTACATCACATCCTTCATCTCGACAAGGAGAATAAAAAAGTACAAATTTTAGATCAAAATTAGAAAAAGTTCACTAAATATGAAAAAAGTTTGAAAAAGACAATCTTTGTGTTTTCAAACTTTTTTTTGTCTTTAGTGAGCTTTTCCAAACTTCTATCTATATTTTTATACTTCTCCGATTCCCCCCGTCAAGACGAACAACTAAACCAAAATAGTTGACCCAAATCTAGTAAAAAGTAAGTGAAAACAACCACAAACACTCGATCAAAAAAACCCAAAAATTTACCTCAGCAAAAGTTCTCAAGTTATGCATCATTGCCAATGGTTCACCCATAAAACCTCAATTGTAAGGAGAGAATCTCTAGTGCAAGACAAATATTTCTAACAAAGACAAGAACATAGATGCATGCTCATCAGTTTGCAGAAGCGCCTACATATATACATAGACCTATTCATATGTTCATACATACATATATATGCGTACAGATGCACATAAATATGCATATGTATATTTAAGAGTTGTGTATGAGTGATTATTTAAGAGTGAAGGAAGTTTGGAGCATTGTTCTCTGTTAAACCTCTCCATAAAATAAAATAAAACATGTGTGTTGGGGTTAGTTTGAACCCTCAACACTATTCTTGTCCTCTCTAACAACCTGGTATCAAAGCGGTGATACAACCACCATTCAGTCCTACCTCCGCCGCCACCCACATCGCTGGCCACCCCTCACATTGCTAACCACCCCTCGCCGATCCCTAACCCTCACCGAGAAATCCCATGATGCCACAACCGCACTGTAACAACTCATCTTCGAACCTTGATCAAACTCCCTGGCCCTCGTCAATCGAACCCTATCGAACTCCTCGACCGCTGTCACTCATACGCCAAGTCCTTTCCATTTAGTCATTTTGATTTTTTGGGTCATGTGTTTGTCGTTTTTTTGCTTTCCAGAATGTGGTAGCCATTGTTGATAATAACTCTCAGGTTACTTATCTTATGAAGTACGCTCTGAATTGTACTCTATTTTTAAGTCCCTCTTATATGGAAATAAAACTCAGTTGTTGTTCCAACTCGTTCTTTTGGTTCTGATAATGCCTGTGATGTTTTATCAACGTTCTATGATGACCATCGTATTATTCATCAGGACTCTTGTGTTGGGACTCCCTCACAAAATGGAGTTGCCGAACGCAAGTTGCAATATTTTTTAAAGGTAGCATTTGCCCTCTTCTTTGTTACCCAAATCTTTTGAAAGATGAGTTACTCTTACTACGGGTATTACAAGTAAACCATATACCATCTACGGTCCTAGGGGTCAAGTTCCACATTCTGTGTTATTTCTTGCTCGTCCTCTCCACTCGCTACCTCCTAAGGTCTTTGGTTGGCACTTGTTTTGTTCATACCCCTGATTCTAGTTGGGATAAACTTGTTCCCTGGTCCATCAAGTGTATGCATTTTTGTTCTTTCCACGGTCAGAAGAGATTTTTTAAGTGTTCTTCTTCTCTACATCGTCATTTTGTTTGTGCTGGCATTACATTTAAGGACTCATTACCCTTTTTTTCCCCATGGATCCTCTCATTGTATGCCCACTTTAGTACCATCACCACCACAGTCTACATTGAATGTGTATCTTTGTCCCAAAGTTTCGCCTGCTCAATCTCAGCCCACCGACTTGCCTTCTCCTTTGTTACAAGATCAAGTCAGTTCTCTGGATTCTATCCTCATCCCTTTTCGTAATGGTATACGTACTTATACATCTCATCCTATTGCTCAGTATGTATTCTATGATCACTTGTCCCTATCACTTTCTGCTTTCGCTACTTCTGTTGCGTTCCTAACTGTCAAGGAAGCCTTGTCTATTTCTGAAGCACTGACAGCTACGGCAAATGAGATGTATTCTCCTCATCACAATGGTACTTAGAAGTTGATTCCTCTTCCTTCTAGCAAAACCACTATGGCACTATCTATCGCTTGGGTGTTTATTATAAAGTACCATCCTAATGGGTCTTTTGAGTGCTACAATGCCCTTTTGGTTGCCAAAGGCTACATTTAGACTTATGATGGTGATTATCCACTTTTCTCCTATTACTAGGATTGGCTTAGTTCGCTCCTTATTTCCCTTGCAGCAAACCTTGGTTGGCCCTTTTGCTACATGCCTACATCTCTATGAACTCATGTCTATGGTTCTCCTCTATTCCATTGTTTATTGTTCACTCTCTCCCATATGTTGGCCTAAACTGAAAGGTCAGAAACTGTGAATATGCCAGATCACAGTATGCCCTACATTCCTCAAAACCTTAATCACAAGTCCTGTTGCTCTGAAATTTCATAGTTCGTCAATGACTTTTAGCCATGCAGTAAACATATTTTCCTCTTCAAGCAGTGCTCCATGCAAGTAATTGCCACAAACAGTATTGTCGCTCTGATTTATCAACAAAAGTACCGAACCCAAAACCTAGAATCCCAACTACAGTGGGCCTACAATTGGCCTAAACGTACTATCTGCAGAGTTTCATAGTACAGCAGCTAGGGTATTAGAGCTACCTTAAGATTGTTCCCTCGCTGGTCCTACTTCTGAATTTTACCTTCCCTGATTGAATATTCGTCTACTGTCCTGTGCTTCTGGTTTTCTTTACCAGCTCTGTTGCTTTGGTATCTAGAGATATATCTGCCAAAGTTTTATGAATGACTTATCCTCCCTTTCAAGTCTCCTACACATCATCAATAGAGTTGTCCTATTACTGTCAAAAGGGGTTGGGATACATCCACAAAGCACCAATTACAATTTACAATAGGAGAGAAACAAACTGAAATTCGGATGAGATTGGCTGAACAATAATTCCTGGACCCACCCCATAATCCATCACTAAAGGTTATAACTTCCAACTTATTGAGCTCAGCCATTTATAAGGGGCATTTTGGCAGGCAATGTAACATATATCCAAGCATACTCACAAAAATCTTACAACTATGAAAGCATCAGTCTTAAACTTCATTCGGTGGTTTCTTCCGTGAAAACCTTGCCGGCAATAAATAGTTAGCAAGAAGAAAAACAAATTAGAACGCAAAAAGCAATGGGAAAAGATAGTGAAGCAGCTGAAAATCAAAGTTTCAACACAGAGAACCAAGGAAATCAGTTTACATTCAACATCTTCATTTGTGACCTCCGTACTAAGCCGATCCACTATTCGAGGTACCACATCAGCACGAGTCACTCCTCCAACAGCATCAATGTCAGCTAAAGCATCCCAGTTTGGTGTAGGAATCCCACCACCATGACTTAAACCTTGTGAACCAGTATCTGACAGAATTCTGGCCAAGTAGTAGTAGACATATCGCAGAACCGTTTTATCCTCACACTGCTGTCCAAGCTGCAGGATTTAAAGAATTACAACTCACATCAGTTTCGAGTATCAGAGAGTAATGTTTTTCAAGATTTTGAAACATCCATTGCTGAAAAATGTATGACATCACTAAAATAACAACCAGCCATAATGTTATGAAGAACCCTACTAGAAGTATGAAGCTCAAGTATTGTAGTCAGACCAAGTCTATGATATGTAGCTTTATTTTCTGTTCTTCTCTGTGGTGGACTTCTAGTGTTCCTCTTGTACTTTCCTTCTTTTTCAAGGGGATTTTTTTTTTTTTTGTATTGGCATTGCAGTCAAACCATTGAAATGTCAATCACTTAAAGTGCATCATCTATTTTATAATGTGACCCTACTATCCACATGGCTTCCAAATTAATGATAACTCAGAAGTGCTAAAAAAACTACTTATAGATTGTACCAGGAATCCTAACTCAGTAACTTCATTTTGGAACTGAATAACCATAAGACATTTCAATGAATTTTGAATATAAGGAATCTAGGCATCATGAGTTGCGTTGTGTTACAATATAACAATTTATCAACCCTATTTTGGTGGAGGGGTTCAGAATTTGGAGAAGAAAAAAAAAAGTCAGTCATGATTAGAAATCTCAGTAACCAGGCAAATATAGAGTTAATCATAGTTTCTCATCAAGTCTCAACCAACTAATAATCACATTTGTTTTCTCTTCGCATCTTCAATTCGTTTCTTGTGATAATCAACATTAAAGGTCTAAAATTGTTCTACAAAAAAGAACTTGAAAAATAGCCCAGTACCAAGAATAGTCAGCTAAGTTAGGAACTCATAAGAATTGAACCTATAGGTTGCAGAGGAAACAAAATGCTTTAAAAAATATTTCAACAAAGAGTGAAGAGCTGGTAAAAACTAAAGAGAACAGGTTCCTAGAGTTTTGGTGATGTAAACGTCTGGCCACAGAACCAATAGGGAGCTGACATGCTAACTGTAACAACGCTAGGAATTAATCTGCTTAGACATATCTACAATCAGGAGGTGACATTAACTGTAAAATAATGCCAGGAATTAATCTGCTTAGACATATCTAATATCAGGAGAATATGTTTTAGAATGCGACCACTTGTTTTATGATTCTATGATTCAAGTAACAAGATTTGATCTCAGAATAATTGGGGCAGGGCCACAAGGAGCTCTTCGTTCTATCCTTCCTCTACAAGTTAACCTTTTTGCATCTTGTTCTCTCCTTTCCTACTGGAGTCTTCTCAAGTACACACGTTGCAGCCCTTTTATGGAGAGTCGCATGCTATAATTTCAATGCGGATGCACAGCTAAAATGAAGCAGAAAACAAAGAAAGAGACTTGAATCTCTCAAATATTACAGATGAATGTGTGGAATATCCGTAAAAGATCATTATCATTTGCATATACCAGCATGTCACAATAATCTTTGGAAGCTTAACAATGCAACTCATGAACAAATTGAAACAAAGAATCCCACTACTATAAGCCATAGAAGAGTAATCCATACCATGAGAAGCGAAGGTGCTAAAGAAGGGTCCACTGAATTGTACACGGCAAGTTTTGGGAACACATGATGCACTAACTGCTTCTGGGAACTTTTCTACACATGAAATTGAAGACGATAATAAATTTCTTCCCAAAGAAGAAAACTACAGAGATAAACTGGAGGCATAAGAAGAATGCATACTTGATCGGATGTAGCAGCTAGTTCGTGAATGCTCCTGGCAAGCTGTCCATAAGAAACGGGCTGCAAAAATCTCACAACAGAAAGCACTAAGTTATGTTGGGACAGAAATCCTCATTATTATAAGGGAAAACTATAAATACAAATATGATGAAACCATATGAAATGGTGTGGACAGCTATGTTCTACTTTCTGCAGCAAGAAATGAACAGTATAATATTCAAGGGCATTGAACATTCTCCTGATTTTATGATTGGTCAAATAAAGCCCTTAATTTAAAATACTAAGGCCTCAAGTCTTAATATTTTGTTTAGCAAACACTGGATCATCCTCCGTCATTTTGCTAGGGGAGGAGCCAGAAATATTGGTTACTGGGGTCAAAACCGTATCTAAAATGAGACATTACATTTAAGTTTTGTGCAGTAACGAGAAAAAAAATCAGTTTTATAATTCTATAAATACACAAAATCTTGCATATTCATGATGGGTGGTGAATTTAATTTACATTAATATTTTGGAAATGTAGATGACATAATCATTTTATGCTATTACTTAAGTTGTTTTCCTCAGTGTGTAAGATGTTTTCCTCGGTGTGTACCTAAACAATTTCTACTTTACCCGTTAATTTCCATTCGGTTGTGGTGTTAGTTCTTTACAATCTACATGGAAATGTTATCCTTTTGATTTCAGTGGAAAACTTGGGCCAATTTTATAACTTGCATGTAATGCTTGGTGCAATATTATAATTTAATGGGGTAAAACCTGGAAATTACATTTCATACCTATAAAGCTAATACAGATTCTAGAAAATGGTCTTGAGCGGCGAGCCTATGTCATTCGAAGATAACCAGCCTACGTACAGTCTGGGGATTTTCCATGACTTATTGGTGGTATTTCTTCTCCTTGCGCACTTATTTACCAAAGAATAATTTCACGGAATTTCAATGGACATTCTTCAAGACAACCAAAATGCTCAATGGTAAGAACAAAAGGGGAAAATGAAGAAAATACAGTTTCCCATACTATCTTCTGTGTTCTTGTAATCTCGACTCATGCAAGACAAGGAGCTGTTCAAATTTCCAACGTCTCCTCAAGAACAAAAAATGTCCCCCAATACCCATTTTACTACTAAGCTCAGTAGTGAAAAATAAACAATGACAAGAAATACCAGTTACCAGCACCTTCAACTGGTTTTGGCAATGAGTACTAAGGTCGATCAGACGTATACACTAAGTTCTAAAGACAACAATTAACTTGTGCAGTACAAGTTTCAACACCCCCCACCAGTATAGTCCGGGATCATAATTAGACAAGGTGCACTTATTGCACAAACAAAGAAGGAATCAATTACTTGCCCAAAGTAACCGAAAGCTAGTTCAAGCTCTGCTAACACGTTAAAGCCTCGAATTCAAAGTCAATTTGGTATCAAAGCTCTGACCAAGTATCAAATTCAACAAGTTAGTTTAATCAAATTTGTGTTTGCCCATTGGTACGAAGCTTTTACTCAAATACTGCAAGGCTGTTTTTCTCTTTCAAATTCACAATCATGCCATTAATGTATCTTTTACTTTAGATTTGCGTTCGCCCATTGGACTGTTTTTTCACTCAAATTGAGTCAAAAAATTTACAAGTGTTGGAGATGCTCTATAGTACCTTTTTCTTTTGTCTCTGTGGCATGATATTAGTCCGGACGGGATTCAAAGCAGCTTTGGCAGCAGAAATAGTATCGCTCTGGATCTGCATTAGGGTTCCTTTCTTGGATTTCCGATCCGTCGGCGCCGGTTTACCTAAACCAGTAGAAGTCGGCGGGAATGCGGCTGCAGGAGATGCCGAAGGAGGGGGAGGCGCTGCCGCTACTGGCGCAGGGTCCGAAGTTATCAGATCCATCAGCGTCGTCCCGGAGGAGTCCTGTACCAATACAATTGAACAAACCCTAGTTCTCAATCACCCAATTAAGAATTGAGTGGATAAAAGGGAAAAGGGGATCAGAAAAGAGATCGGAAATTACCGCCATATTTATGTCTCTGAGGTGATATCAGAAAGAAGTAATTGCCGGTTACTTCCTGGTGGAGAAAAGGTAAGTGGAGGTGGCGGCAGTGGTGCACCACCTTGGTGTGGCGGAGATCAAAATCGAAATTTTGGGACGTCGGCGAGAGGAGTCGCCTTTCTCTTCTGCTTCTCTGGAGTCAAAACAAACTGAAAATAGCTGTCAAAGCATGAAAAAGAATCACAGAGAGTTCCCTGAGGTTTCAAATAAAAAATACACTGCCTTATAACAAAAATGTTAGGATTACAACTATTCCATCCGCACACATTATCGAACACAACCAACCACTTATGTACACGTACGAAGGGTTGTGGCCGAGAGTTTGTGCAAATATCATTATTCGTACACGTACGTCCTACACACACTTATTACGCAGGACCCATGTGTATGTGAAGGGTTGTATCCGGATGATTGTGTTCCTAGCATCTCTTCCTTACTAATTTACTATGTCTGAAACAAACCAAATCTATAATTCAAGACAGAAACAAATCAAACTACTCGAGTTCGAGTTCATGTTTGCTCGTAAAAGTTTGTTTCTGAGTCTTGTGATTAAACTAAGCATGAATATTTTTTTTGAAGATTGTTAACAAATCAACCAACCCTAGCTCGAACAGGTAATAACTTGGCTTGTTCGACTTTGAATGTATAAAAAATTCAAACCACTCAAGATCACCTTGATTAAAGCTCATTTTTTATCGACTTGTCTCGTCAACTAGCTAAGCTTTAATATATTTTTTAAGTTAGTTACAATTTCAAAGTCAAACCAAACTTAATCAACCATCTGCTCGGCTCGTTCGGATTGTTTGTCTTCCCTACTTATTATGCCCAAATACTTGCAATTCACACACTCCTCCAACATATTTTACAACTCTTCTCATCAAGCAAAACGATATGATGTAAAAACTTAACCCAAATCTTTTAGAAAGTATAAGAGGGAAAAAAAGAGTAAAAAATACCTTATCAAAAGTTGCATTAGAAAGTCGGGGTGAATTGAACCACATCTCCAGAGGACTAGGCCAAGTGCAAGCCCATGCTTCTTCTGTTTTCTCCCCTCATTCAACTAGGTCAAAATAAAATACAAAAAGGAAATAAAATTGACAATTGTTGGATTGGAATTTGAACGCCCCCTTGGTGATTCGTGCAGGTGAAAAGTTGTATTTTTTAATTGTTCGTTTTAGGTTTTGAGACAGGTTTTTCAATTAATATTTAATTATTACCCACATTTCTCTCTAATTATTATTCATATTTTTAATTATTATTCTCATTTCTCTTGGTATATAAATCCAATCATTATCTCATATTTCTAATCATTACTTATCATTTTCTCTCCAATTATAAACAAAAAACCAAACCCAAAATCCAAAACAAACAGTACGAGGCCTGTTTTGGGCAAAAAAGTTGGCAGACTTTTTGTTTTGTCTTTATTTTTTTTGTATTTTTTAGTTTTGCATCAATTTTTTGTGTATTATTGGTTCGTCTCGGTAAGAGTAATAAAAAAATATAAAATTATGACTGAAGCTTAATTTTTTTGAATAAAGACAAAAATAAGTCAAAAGTCAGATTTTTACACTTTTTCGATCTTATTCAAAAAATTGAAAGTCCTAGTTATAATCCTTTACATTTTTGGATTCGTCTCGCTGAGACGAACGAATAATACTCAAAAAATAGATGCAAAACTAACAAATGCAAAAAAAAATCAAATAAAGACAAAACAAAAAAGTTAAGTTGATTTTTTTAACCAAATTTAGCCTGAGTCTACTGCATCAATGTATGTATCTATTCAATGTACATATATCTGTTTTATCCACGTAATAAAGAGAAAATTGGTATATATAAGGAAATTTAATTCTCCTTGTTCTTATGTACAGTAATTTGTAGAATAAGTACTCTTTTTGTTTTCTAAATTAAAAATAAATAAATAAAACATTCAAAATGGGAATCCCATTATGCCCCTTACCTCTTACTCGTTGCCTTTTGAAAGTACAAAATTTACAGGTCCTACATCCACAAATCAAAACTTGTATCCTCCTCTTTCAGTCATGCTTCTCTTCAGACTTCTATGGCTTTTGCATAAGATTCTAGCACTATGGTCTTGTTCGTTGAAATGGAGATCGTCTAGGGCTTTTTCATGGAGACTGTGCAAAAAATAGTCATTGAGTGAGCCGATCGTTCTAAGCATTGTCATGGGAGGGGACTCCCTTGAATAAGATTGGCCACACCCACCTTCAGCCACCCAAAGTTAGGTGGTTGCCTTTTACAGGATCTAGTACCGTCTTCTCCTGACTCCAGGATGAGGGGAATCTTCTTATTCATTCGAGAGCGTTCGGCCACTACAGATCCAGTCAACCCGATTTCTTTTTCCCCTCTATATTACGGGTTTTCGTCGCGTGGGATCCTTGAATGGTTGTGAGAAGAGAGGATTCAACTAGTCGTTGGACCAAATGAGATTTTCAATTGATCTTTTAATTCAATTTGAGGTTTTATGCCAGTCCGTAAGGATGTAGTTCTAAGGGTATCTCCAATCCAAGTCTCTAAAAAAAAAATCTATTTTAGAGGATCAAAGTAGAATTTTTTATTCAAAAAGTGGTTATACAAGGTTACACTGTTCATGCTAACTCCAGCCTTCTTCCTCCATTTCTTCAAAATTATTCTCCATTTCTACCTTCTTCCTCCATTTCTCCAAAATTATTATCCATTTCTACCGAAACTCCAACAATCCTCTCATCTCCTACAGAATTCAAACTACTAATATTTACATTTACGGAAATATATTCAATATTGATCTCTTTTTTAAGGTATTTTGAATGTAATTCCAATAGTACAAATCTAATGAAAAGTAAATGTATAAATTAAAAAGGTACATCCATTTAATGGAAAAAATTATATCTCATCCAAATATGGAGGATGATCATCCATTTTTCCTTCATTCTCCATTTTAGAAGACCAACACTAAATCCTTCTAAATGAAGGAAAGTAGAGATGGTGTGTAAGAGTTCAATTTTAGCATCATCAACCCCTCTTACTGCTAATCGACCACCGCTGGAATTTTTTATGGTCATTGGAGTTTTGTTGTGGTTATCAAAGTTTGAAAATGTATGAAATCACCTATTTATGAAATCACGTCATATATATTTTTGTATATGTTTGTTGAAGATGAAGTGATGTAGAGAATAAAACGAATATACTAGCACTATCGGCCACCATAAATATATGAACTTAAAAAAAAATGCAGATGTCTAATTAAAAAAAAACGAGGGGCTATGTCTGATATTATTTCCTTCAAACAAATGGCAAGGCTTTACAGATTCTTAAAATAATAGTTTAAGTTTGTCTCATTCCATTGTTCTCTGATTTGCCATTCAATAGCTTTTTGTACCTACAAAATGTCGACCCATATGACCATTTAATTAATTTCAAATATTGATACTTATTTATTAACGGAATGGAGAATGGTGGAATTGAGGCATCACTAGAAGAATTGTTAAAGGATTGTACGCCATGTATTGGTATGGAGTTTGATTTTGAAGATGTTGCATATCAGTTCTATAGTGAATGTGGAATGATTGTAGGGTTTTGTGCTTGAAAAGATTACCCTATAAAAAGCAAGAAGGAAGGTATAATGACTTATAAGAAGTTTGTTTGTAGTAAGAAAGGAGTAAAAGAACATGGTAAAACTACCTATAAAAGAGACAAAAACTCGTTGCAAAACTTTTATGTACACATCACTTGGTCGGGCTTCATTGAAATGATATGTGAAAATTTTGATGCGACCCACAATCACTTGATGCATCGGGAGTTAAAACTCTCAGAGGAGTTAGTTGTAGTTGTCAAAAATTTGAGAGTTATGGAATTCTTTGTGGTCATGCAATCGACGTGCTCTCGCATGTGAAGGTTATGGAAATACTTAAGAAATACATATTAGGGCAGTGGAAGCTATATGCAAAAAGTTGTTCATCGATGGGAAAAAAAATTATGGTTGAGGAGAATGATCGGAAGCTGGTAATCGCTGCAAGGTCTAGGATCTTTGTCCGAGATTGATAGCATTAGTGGCCCAAGTATGCGAACATGATGAAGCCTATAAGTTGGTGGAGGATACTTGCGAGCTTATATGCAAAAGTGGATAATATCATACTTTCCAAACATGGCGATGGTGCTTCAAGTAGTGAACCCAACATCGACATGGGATTACGTTCGAGCGATCCTAATTTAAAGGGGCAAAGGGCTTCAAAAGGAAACTAACAAACCGTGCAAGCAAGGATGACAATAAACGACAAAAGGCTTGGCACGAGAAGTTGAGGAAAAAGGCAAAGCCTAGTCAGGTATCAACTTCTATAATAGATATCTAGTTATCTATTTACTTGTTGTACTATACTTGCAAATGTTTCGAAATTTTCTTAGGACATTCAACAATCTGGCGCAAGGGTACTTGTAACGACCCGTATTTTAGTAAATCCCAATATTTCGTTTAGCATATAAAATTATTCTATTTTTATTACATAAGATGGTTCTGATATTATTTTGAAAAAATATAACATATATTTAGATATTTTTTTTAGCTAGTTCGGTATCGGAATTAACATAGCGGAGCAGAACGGAACACGTGTCGACACTATGAAAAATACTTGGTGCCCAAGTATAAGGGTTTCCGGAAATTAGGCGAGGTGGCTTGTTATAAATGGATGAATCATTATGGTAATAAATATGGTTAATCTCTCTTACATTTACAATGTATATGGACCAAATTCTACTAAATCTTAATTGATTTATAGAGAATTCTAGATTGGGCTTCTTAGTATAAATATGACTTTTCATTTCCCACGCCTAAAACCACACACACCATACACACACATGCACGACAGTTAGGGGAAACAAAAGAGGAAGAAAGGAAAGAAAAGAAAAGGAGAAAATTCGGGCAGTGGACTAAGGTCTCCATTTAAGGTACCGGGTAGAGTGCAATACATTCCTAGCTAAATTTCTTTGCAAAGAGTTTTTCCTTGATTATCTCTCATATTTGTACTCTTTTGATATCTAAAGTTTATTTGTTCCGTTATTGCCACATATTGTTCTGTGACATAGGAAATGTTTGGCTGAAAGCCATGGAACAGATTGGTACACGTGCAAGTCCATGGGGGTGGAATAAGCAAGAAGATATGATTGATTTCCATGAGGGAAATCTAGTGTACTGTTATATGGCCAAAAAGGGGCCACACGGTTTGACCCCGGTGGTACTTGGCGTGTTATCGAGATGGGCCAAGGAAAGAGGCTAACAATGATGCATCGTTTTCGCAATGATTCAATTGATTTTGCTATCGTCGATTATTGAGAACGTCCTTATTTCAAGCTATTTTTATTGTCCTCATATTGCACATACTACCCGCCCTTTTTATATTTTTCAGGTGTAGAGCAAGTTAATGGTGGCTTTGAAAGTGAGAAGTATGACGGGGTCAAATGCTGGGAGTCACGGGATCGAATTTTTCCTTTTAGTGATTTTGTAAAAGAAACTAATTTGTACTTTTTTATTTTGAACTTAAGTTGTAATTTTATTTTATGGAAAAGTCTATAATCTTTTTACGCATAAAAGGAAGGATTTTTGTAACGGCTATGCAGTTCATTTATTTTTTGACGGCTCTAAAAAATTAGGGTCGTCACAGTACTTCTCCAAAGTCCATCTTCAAACCAACCAATGGTAAGATTTTAATCTTTATAACGTCTATAGTTTGCAAAGAAGAAAATGACACATTTGTATTATATTTATCTGAAGATATTTAATGTAGGATGGCGAAACACATTATTATCCACAAACGGCGCATTTATTATGGTAACCATCTTGCAATGCACTAGTTTAAGAGGTCTTCAGTGTACTTATATTTCGATTATTGTTTGGTTGCTAGATTAAAACCTTACCTCTTTGTGCGCTTGGCTCTTTTTTTTTAGGAGATGACATTTCATCGAGCAGGGCGTTCATGAATTCACATTCCTATCAAGGCCGAGCAATTCTTCCATGATGACGAGTTTATTGATTTTTTTGTCAATTCACAACCATCAGCACAACATTGATTTTTAGGAGTTTGTCTTTCTTTGAGGGATGATTAAGTTGTTTGAGGATATTTGTTATGGTTATGAGGATTCGTGGAGGATGAAAACTTGTGAAGGTTTTTTATTAAGAAGCTAAATGCTACTATGATGAATTTGTTATATATTTTATTGCATTTGCCGGTAAGCCTAGAATTATTGTCTAAACATTAACCTTGAAGGGTTCATGGACATCGCAGTGGTTTTACTCGAAGATAATTTTGTATAAGTGGTAGCAAATTTTAAGTTAGACTTTGGTAGAGTAGTTTTATTGGATTTTTATCTGGACCACTAAAACAATGTCATTTTTGGTGGATTGAATTAATGAGAAACAAGGAAAAAAATGGAGGCCAAACAACCCCCTTGTCCCTGCTGCAAAAAAGATCAAAACTACATGGTTTTAGGAGGACATTATGATCCCCGGATCCGAAACAAACATTGATATAAGAATTCTTGATTTTCATTTTTGTTTCTTTTTGTGGGTCCATTGGCACTCTTTGACTTGGAGATTCTAATTTCTTAGTTGTTTATTTTTATTCCCACAGTTCTAGTTGTTTTTTTTTTTTTTTTATAAAAAAAATCGTTATCCGTTCAAAACTCTTACTGGCCAAGCGTATGGTTTTATCTATTATTATTGGATTGTTGTGCAATTTATATTCCTGCAGGTCAAATGTGATTTTTATTCATTGAGATTTATTTTGATGTTCAAGGTTTAAACTATTGCAGGGTAGAAGAATTGGTTTTGTTGCTTGTTGAGATTGTTTTGCCATCCTCAGTTTATACTGTTGCATGGTAAGAGCATATATACTAAAATTTATCATCTTAGACTTTTGTCAGGTATTTTAGCAATTTAAAAAGCTAGTATAATTTAGGGTTGTTTCACTAAGAGGATTTTCTTAATTAACTTGGCTTTTTATGTGATATATTGTGAGAGAATGACCTATCTTGATTTTCGAAAAAAACTATTTTTTGTCAGTGCAACATCCCCTTAGAGTAATTGAGTAGCAATTTTAAAAGTTGTAATCTGAAGTTAAAATGAAAAACTAAAAAATAAAGATTTAAAGGTCATGTTTGGTTAACAATTTTGGGTCTGTTTTAGTTTTACTTACATCATCATTTCTTTCTCTATCTGTCTCTACTTATTGCACCTGCTTACATCATCAAAATAAAATAAAACAAAACAAAACTTATTAACCGAACAAGGCCAAATAAATTTTACTTTGTTCGTTCTTCCTAAACCTTTATCAATTTAGGTGCATATCATAATAGTTTATGTTTTCTTTTGTCAAACTGAATAAAAAAGACAAATAAATTTCACACCCTTTTTTTATAAGTGCAGTACATTTTTTTTTGTCTTTTAGTAATTCAACGTGTAAAATTTTATCATAAAACAAAAAAAAGTTGCATTTGTCAAAAATCAGTATTAGAAAAAACTAAATATCGAAAAATGCCAAATACTAAACACTCAAGGTGTTTCACTAACTTGGTTTTTTAGTGTTTTAGGTTTTTTTCGATGTTTTAGTTTTGCACAAAAACTAACTTGTTCCACTAATTAGTTTTTTGGTTTTTAGTTTTGCAAAACAAACTAACTTGTTCCATTAAACTAGTTTTTTATATGTTTGGTTTTGCAAAAAAACTAACTTGTTTCACTAACTAGTTTTTTGTATGTTTAGTTTTGAAAAAAACTAAATGATTTTTTGTTAGTGAAATGAGATAATTTTTGAATTAAAACAAAACTATTTAATTTTAGTGGAACGGGGCCTAAATTTTAATTACTTATTTAACATCGTTAAAAATATTTTCGCCCATCACTTTCTCTTGACCTCAAAAAAGGGATCCGGGAGTATGTTGTCCGATCTAGGTTGTTTGTGCTTGGAAATGGACGACTTGGATCACATATTGTCCAAATACATCCAAATCGTCTAATGTCAAATAAATCCGAACCGTCTATTGCCGAACAAGGACAACCCAGATTGAGAACAACATGAAAGTTTCAGGACAACACCATTCCTCAATTCCTCAAAAAAGATTCATTTATTACGAGACCCCACACACCTCTGCCTCCGGCAACTCTGACTATTCGCATCCAATGGTCCACATTTCACATACGGCCTTCACAGCTGATCCCACGTTCTATTAAGACGCCACGTGTAAAAGTCAGTATGGTTGTACCGTGTATTCGGATACAGCTTAGGTCTACCCCAGCAAAAAGCAGCGAGAGACGAAGACCAAGCTCCTACTCATTCATTGTTGTCGTGCTCCTCTGGTCTCTCTCTCTCTCTCTCTAAAAGTTCGTCTCTTGTGCGTTAACGAAGCGGGGTCAGCACAGGCGTTCAGAATCGATCTCGTTGTTTGTGCTGTTCAATCAGAGTCCACCATCGGAATCGCGTAATCAAGTCCTCTCGATCCAGGTAATTCTCGCCTTCATCCGCCAATTTTCGGCTTAGATCACTGACCTTTTTGGTGTTTTTATTACTTTTACGGTTCTACTTTAATTATTTTTTGGTGCGATTGCTTTAATTTGGGAGAATCCAGTGTAGTGTAGTAGTAGTTGATGTTTATTGTTTATGTGCTGTCAGAATTTTTTTGATTTTTTGCTATATGGGGTTAAAGCTCAATCTTTGACTTAGGGTTTTTAAATTGGTGATGAATTGTTGTTGTATTTGTCTGATTGTGCCAAAAAATGCTTGCTTGATATAAAGGAAACTATGAATTAGGGCTTTCAAAAATCTCTGAAAGGAATAAAATAATAAATAGCTGTTTACCCTAAAATAAATTACTTCTCTCAAAATAATGGGTGTTAACAGTTTTAGGGGTTAAATAGAATTTAGACTTTTAATTGCTGTTCCTTCCCTTGCATAGGATTTTGATTTACCAGCGCATTTCTGGACCAATCCCACTGTTGACTAGCAGGGGTGCAATTAGAGCCGGGACAAAGCCCTATATTGACTGGCCCCATAAGAGTTGATAGCGCCTGAGACCTTTCATAGGATTTCATAGGACTTTCCCCTTAGTTTCATTGTTAAGAAATTAAGGAAAGTAACAGAAAATGCAAACATTTCAACAGCATTTGTTCTGCTTCTTTAATCTTGTTCCCTTAATTGTATGGCTATTTTTTTCATGAATAGAGTGGGCATTTTTGTTCATTTCTCTTCCAATTAATCGATCCTCCACACTTGAAAATTACTTTTTTTTGGAAGCAAAAGAGACGTTATGCTGTACTAAAGCCTCTAATTTCAAGAGACTTTTTCATGCCTTTGCTCCGTTCAAATTATGTGCATGAGAGATATTTCAGATTGGAAGACGCAGCCCTGACATAATTATGTGGATTCATTTTTATTTGTAGGGTTTTGGTAACAAGTTTTGAGCTTGGACGTGTTGATGGTGAAGAAGTAAGAAAAACTTCGGAGGTTGCGCTGATCTTTGAGACAAAATGTTGGAGGCACCAAAATTTACTGGAATTATAGGCCTAACTAACCACCATGACAATTTTGATCTTTCTCAAGGTTTTTACCATAAGCTTGGGGAGGGGTCCACCATGTCAATTGACAGTTTTGGTAGCTTGCCAATGACCGATTGTGGAGGCTCCGTTGCAATGTCAGTTGATAACAGTAGTGTCGGATCAAATGGTTCTCACACACTCTTTTTAAGGCACCAGGGTCGTGTTAACAACAGCTACCCTATTGCTCAGAGTGTTAATCGTGGGAGAGTTGCGCAATGTCTAAGTGATGATGCTCTGGCTCAAGCTCTAATGGACCCTCGTGTTCAGACGGAGGGGCTTGAGAATTTCGACGAGTGGACACTTGATTTGAGGAGGCTTAATATGGGTCCAGCTTTTGCACAGGGGGCTTTTGGGAAGCTCTACAAGGGTACTTACAATGGTGAGGATGTTGCTATCAAGCTTTTGGAGAAGCCGGAAAATGACCTTGAGAGGGCACACTTGATGGAGCAACAATTTCAGCAGGAAGTCATGATGCTGGCAACGTTAAAGCATACGAACATAGTTCGCTTTATTGGTGCATGTCGTAAACCCATGGTATGGTGTATAGTGACAGAATATGCAAAGGGAGGTTCAGTTCGGCAGTTTTTGACAAAGCGGCAGAACAGAGCTGTACCTTTGAAATTGGCTGTGAAGCAGGCCTTGGACGTTGCTAGAGGGATGGAATATGTGCACGGGCTTGGTTTGATCCACCGTGATTTGAAGTCTGACAATCTGCTCATATCCGCAGACAGATCAATAAAGATTGCTGATTTTGGAGTGGCTCGTATAGAGGTGGAGACTGAAGGCATGACACCAGAGACTGGAACATACCGCTGGATGGCTCCGTAAGTTTTTTTTTTTATTTTTAAAAAAGGTTTTTCCCCCCTCCTTATGTCTTCTGTCACAGCTGTTAAGTTGTACTTGAAATTGAATGCTTGATTCGCAAAGTTGACTAAATAGTGTTGTAATGGGCTACTGGGGTGAGTTTAAGGGAGAGTACTGAATGAATGTGCCATGTCATAAAATACAAATAGGAAAAACTCACGGATTTGTCGCTATCTGGTACGAGGCCCACGGAGTGCAACTCCTGTGGGTAATGAGAAGCATACAAGATGTGTCCCTTTTGAGTATATTTACACCTACTTCTCAGTGCAAAAATGCAATTAAAAACCTATCGAACATTCATCCATTTCCATTAGAGTTTTATCACACAATGTTCCAGGTTTTGACCTTTGATTGGTGGGTGGGTGTTTCTTCTATTTCATCCAACCCCAAACCATTCAAAGCAAGGCCAGTTTTGTAAAGCAGATGCTTCTTGAGGCATAGGGAGATGTAGAAGGTGTGAATAAGTTGCATTTCTTGCCTATTATGATAACTCCTCCTTTTGCATTTTCTGGAAAAAGTCTTGTTTTTCTGTTTGATTTTTTCAATATAGCAAAGATGTCAATGGTTGTGTTTGGTTAGATAGTTTAGTTTAGTTTTGATGATGTCAGCCGGTGTAATGAGTGGAGAGAGATAGAGAGAGAAACGAGGGAAATGATGATGTCATCAAAACTAAAACTAAAACTAAACAGAGAAACAAACAAGGCCAATAAATTCATGGTTCCTCGCTGCTTCTTGCCAAGAGACCTGGATTTAGTAACCCTCAAGTTTCCTGACTTGCTTGTTAAGAAAGGAGATGACCTAATGGGACTTGATAGATGCTTCTTTGGGTTGTCGGTGGTTTTGCAATCTCCTGATGAAATTGGGTGACCTTGTTTTAGAGAGAGTGACCATCAGAGTTTTGACTTAGATTTTTTTGCTTAAAATGGAAAATGACCTGATGGATGCTAGTTAATGCATATGGGTTGATTGTGGTTTGCACTTTCCAAATGGGATTGTGATATACCTTTGTATTTAGGTTTAGGCCAATTTCATAAGTCATGGTTCTTCATAAATGGTGGATTTACCAAAATTATTGAGAGAGAAGAACTATTATTCTTTTACTTGACTTGCCACACCCACCCACAAAAAAAAAAAAAGGAGTTCCAAACGAAAGAAAACAAAAGTAAGCCTCGTGTCGCGATTGGTGTCGTTGGGTACATGGATTCTTTAGTTGCCATATTTGGATGCATGTTCACGAGGACCGAACTTGGGGTTTTTTTGTGGGGTAGGGTTGTCACCTACCTGGCACATAATCCTCTTTTCTCCGGGCTTTGGATAGGCTCTTTGAAATATAAGACTCCAAGCACCACAGATGCATTTTTCCCTTCATAAGTTATGTTATGATCCTGGACCTGGTCAAACAATACACGTACCCTAATCCACTTTTCTCTCAGCTGAAGTTGGCTAATGGGGAAGTGTAAAACTTTGGATCTTTTTTTGGAATGTGCATTCTAATGGGTGATAGTGTTTTCTGGTAACATTTCAAAGCTGTAATTTTGTGCATTTCTATGTGTCAACTGATGATGCATGTGTTGTGTCTCAAAAGGCTTTATGTTCCTCAACATCTTGTCTCAGCATATTTTAACCTGTCAGATCAGGGAAAAGCACATTTATTTTTTCATCTCCAATTCTTTGACTGAAATTGCAGGGAGATGATCCAGCACAGGCCTTACACACAGAAGGTCGATGTCTACAGCTTTGGCATTGTTCTGTGGGAACTTATCACAGGAATGGTTCCTTTCCAGAACATGACGGCTGTGCAAGCGGCATTTGCAGTGGTGAACAAGGGCGTCCGCCCGATCATCCCCAACGATTGCCTTCCTGTTCTCTGTGAGGTTATGACCCGTTGCTGGGATGGCAACCCCAATATCCGGCCCCACTTTGCCGAGGTTGTCAGGATGCTTGAAAATGCAGAGACTGAGATAATGGGAACTGTCCGGAAAGCCCGTTTCAGGTGCTGCATTGGCAATCCGAGGACAATGGATTGACGTTGTAGAGAAAGAGAAGAACCGAAATGTGGTACTGACAGAGCAAGAGAACTAGAAAAAAGGAGAAAAGGAGGTTAAACAGAAAAGGTTATTTTATGTCAGCCTCCCGTGCATCTGTCTGGATTAATTTTCCGGATAGATAGAAACGGGAAGTTATGATAAGAACTGCTTGTTTTGCAATTTTTCCTAAGAATTAATGGTGCTGAACTAGTTGTAATAGAGGATATTTGATGTGTATTTATACATGCTTTTTTCATGCTGTGTCAAGCCTGCCCTGTTTAGTTCTTTTGTCTTTATGATATCTGTTTCTGTAAAAGACTTGGGTTTGACTCTGAGGCCCTGGCCTCAGTTGGGTTTGGTGTTTGACTGGATTCGAGTTATAACAAGGAGTAATTTTAGTATACATGCCTCGGGTAAGATATAGCGTGCGATGATTGGTCCTCCGGAGATGGTGTGCGCAAGCTGGTTGACGAGGAAGATAATAACATGAGCTAAAATGAAAGGGGTACAATGGCAGTGGAACTTTTTTTCCTACTATTTTGGTTTGAGTGACATTCCCCTGGGATTTAAATTCCAATCTGTTGCACCTGGAAACTCGAAACGAAATCCCATTGTTTCACTCTCTTCGTTAGTTCGTTTTGGTATACACTGGATTTGTAACATATCTGTTGTACAAGCAGAAGTACCGCGGTGGCACCCAAAGGTTGATTAACATCACTTTCTTTGGGAGCATTGGACCGATCCAGTTTGTAACGAGTGAGGAGCAGCACAAGCGGTGCTATTCAACCGGCTTTGCAATTCTCAAGCTCGGCTGGCTGGTTCCCGGTTTGGATCTCAATGATTTCGTCCTCTACTACCTGCCCTCCCTCTTCCCTCTTCTCAACGTAACAGCGAAGGGGACGGAGATAGATCACCAAGGTGCTGTTTTTGCTGCTACGTAGAGAGGAGGGGGGAGGGTAGGTAGTAGAGGAGGATATCATTCAGATTCAGACTGAGAGCACCACATTGGTGATCTCTATCCTTGTCCCCTCTCCCCTCTCCTACTCTGGTGAAAATGTAAAATTTTCAGGATGAATTTATCATAAGAGTGCTTTGTGAGAGATTCGAGGTGAATCCCAAATATAAATTTTCCTTTTCATAATTTTTTTTTCTCTCATAAAAATAGGTTTAAAGAAGAAAACTTTTAGCGGATGTTAAGATTCCAGTCCAACAATAAGATAATAATATTTTTTAAAATCTTTTAGTTGTGACTTTTTTTCCTTTCTTTTGTATTTTTGTATTGGTTGGAGTTCGAATGATAATGATAAATTTGTCACGAGCATAAGATGAGATAGAAAAAGTATCTTGGGAGAATCTGTTGTATTTCTCATCTTTTTTCAACAACTTATGAATCAAAATTATGATTAGAACCGAACAAAATTTTTTACTCCATATTTAGCATGCGACTTGTAATTAAGAAATCCTTATAAGACATTACTGACACAACCTCACATATTTAGCATGCGACTTGTATTTCTCCATTCGCGAATGCATTCGGACTAGACCAAACCGAATTTTATGTTTCAATTAATTGGTTCGGGTATAATAGTTCTAATTTCTATCTAATATTGGCGAGTGCTACTTGTTCACTTACAGTAATGCGACTGCATTCGCGAATGGAGATAGTTCATTTTGCCTTTCAACACCTTTTGATTGTCAGTTGAAAAGAATTTGGAGGCAAAATGAAAAAAAAAAAAACTGTTTCTGACAATTTTAACTAGAATTTGATAAAGAGTGATTTTCCATTAAAAAATTTGGTATAGGAATGAGATGCTCTTATAGCAGCCAAACGGGCCCCAACTATTTGTGAAATACCGACACTTAAGGTACCGGAGCGGAATATCCGGTGGCCGTCGCAATCCATCCACTTCCGTTGAAGCTTTCAAGTCTTCCAAATCAAATCATAGATACAAACACTTGTACACCTCACAGTCTCTCATAGACTCTCTCTCTCTCTCTCTCTCTCACACACACACACACACACACACACACGATCGACGAAGTTGGAGTTGTAATTTGAAGTGTTCTACGCAGACAGAAACATACTATTAATCGTAGTCTATGCCGGGATAGAAATCTTTTGAAAATGGATGCGTTGGGTGTTCGGAGCAGCAGCGGTAATGCTACTTGTATGTGGTTTCATCATTATCATCACCATCAGATTCCAAGGACTAATGGAGCAGTAGCAGTGAAAAGAAAAGGCAACACTTCCCATATTCGCGTGCAACGACAGGTATCAGTGATAATTCAAGCACATAGAAATACAAGTTTATGTAATTATTATGGACAATGGGTAGATGTAGCTTTGTGTAATGGCTGAAAGTTGAAGAAATTGTAGACTTACCTATTTTTGTGAAAATGCATTTACTTTCCCATACTTGGAACAATGTCTTAAGTGGTTGATGTTATAAATCAACTCGATAAACCAAACCAGGAACTTGGCTGCAATTCAGAGACTCGTAGATTCATAGTCACAGCATGTTTGCGGGATTCATAATGTGGGGTTTCAAATTCTGCAATTATATTTTCACTAGAAGGTGGGAACACGCGATGCGTGTGGGATACCATGTTCAACATTTTCATGGAAATATATACACGTGTATTGGTGTATGTGCGCAATGCTAATAAAAGATTTACCCGTGTGGAGTAGGAAACAAACACCGTGCACAATTAAACACAGAAAGGAAGATAGGTCAGAACATTTTTTCAACCACTGTGCATGAGGAAACTGATTACACTGCAAACAAATGTTTGAGGTATACTTACAATATGATAGTATATAGAAATAAAACTTACTGTAGAGCGGGGGAAGTATCTCAGATTCAAAATTGCAATCAATGGTGGTGAAGAAGAAAGAGGAGTTGGCGTAAGAATTTGTATATGAATTGTATAATCCAAACTCAAGCAGTTACAAATCTGCTAACAGTTATGTGAGTTAAGTTATTGGGTGTCTGTTTTACTTATTGGGCGAAGCAGTTGATCATTCTTGAAACGAAAGCAAATGTAAATGTACTTGAAATAAAAGCAAATGTAAACATTTAGTATCTTTCGGGTAATGACAAAAATAACTTTTGTGACACAGCTTCATTTTTTGGTTACACCAAATGGGGTAGCCCCTTTAGATATTATTATTAGAATAGATTATGGCCTCTTCTGAACATAATCATTATCTTCTCCAGGTGGTGGTTGCTGACAAACCAATAGGGTCAACCAATTCAAAACTTGAAGATCTCATATGGCCTTCTCCTAGTGATGAAATCCCCTTCTGGAAGAGGGATTTCCCTTCATGGGATGTGAGCTCAGAACATCCAGTTGACAAAGAAAAGGATTCTGATCCTATGTACATAATTCACGTGACGGCTGAAATGGCACCAATAGCAAAAGTTGGTGGTTTGGGTGATGTTGTCACTGGACTCGCCCGTGCGTGTTTGTCTCGTGGCCATAAAGTGGATATCATGCTCCCTTTCTATGAGTGTATCCAGAAACAGCAGATCAACGAGTTGGCACTACTCACTACGTATAACTCGTACCATGATGGAAATTGGGTCCCGACTAATGCATACCATGGGTTAGTGTCAGGCATCCCAGTTATATTTATTGAACCATCCAACCAATTCTTCAAGGGGCAAAATGTATACGGAGGCTCATATAATGAGCTGGAGGCGTACCTGTTCTTTAGCCGTGCTTGCCTCGAGTGGATGCAGGTTTATAAATCTTTAAGAGGCAACTTGTTTAGCTTTCTTTTTCTTTTATTGGCAATAATCATTGTTTCAGACGGTGGAATCTGAATTCCTCTTGGCAATCAGCTCAAATGATTTGAGAAACTTAGTTTTAGTAAGGCACAAGTATGAACCAGGTTTCTCTTTTTGAACTTACCCATGGAGCTGTTTAGGACCAAGAAATAACATGTTAACAAAATTGATTTTTTTTTTCTTTCAAAAAATGGTTTGATTCAATAAATCACTAACCAAGTCATGTTTTTTCCCTTTAGCTACATAAGAGGTGAAAAATGATCGAGGTCATTCTGTTGTAATGATTTTTCTGCTTGTCCTTTTTGAAATCATTAAGGGCCTTGTTTTGTAGTTTGGTTTCTTGTCAATTTCCAATCATAAACCTTGTTTATCTGACTTCGGAATGACAAATGTTATATTGCAGGTGACTGGAACAAAACCTGATATCATCCACATTCATGAATGGCAGACGAGTGGTTTACCACTGCTTTATTGGGATATGTACCATTATCTCTCACTCCAGGTCTGGCCTTTTCGTGTTGCTACTCTCTAGTTCTTGCTGCTTCGATATTTGTCAAAAGCAACAATATCAGAGCTTCTCCAGCTTATGCTTCAACTTAACATCAAATCAAAAGTGTATTTTGCTACCTCACTTTGTATGTTGAATAGTAGTCCCTCCATCCCAATTTGTTTGTCCATTCTTGAGATTCTAACTCTTTTAGAGGACATAATGATTATTATAAAAAAGGTTTGATTTCAAAAAATACCCCTCACTTTTTTAGCATTAAATAAGGATGTACGGTCTCCAATGCACAATGTTTATAAAAAGAGAGGGCACCAATGAAACTTTTATGAGTCAAATTCAAATTGGACAAACAATTTGGGACATCAAAAAGTCAAAAAGGGGACAAACAAAGTCGGACGGAGAGATTAAGATTTTGCAGTGCAGTCTTCCAGGCTTTTCAAACTTTGTTGCATGTTACTTGTGTTTTGCTAGCTTTTGAGCGTACTCCAGTAGACTTTAAAAATTCAGAACACTTTTTATACTATGATGTAGCATTTGACCTATACTACCCATGTGTCAAATTTGAAAATAGAGAATTTGAAGGGTAGGTTGATGGTTGAAGAACCTGCTGGAGCACCTAAAACCTCACAAAACCTGCAAATCTTCTGACTTGTAACATTTTAATCATCAGCTTGATATGCTCTTAGACCTTCATAGAATCATAATGTTGGATTTTGGAATTGTAGAAACCAAGAATAGTGCTGACAATCCACAACATGGAACACTATGGGGAGTGCACGTATGTTATTCATTTTTTCCTTCTTTATTTGAGCGTGTGTATTTCATTTTTGTTTCTCATTTCCATTTATGCCATTTAATTTTTCATACTGCATGCTTTTTCATCTCAGAAACCTCATCCATCTTGTTAAGTTTTTTTTTTTTTTTTTGGTATGGACGGCATACATAAATGTGGGATTTCGCAAGTGGTTGCTTGCAATAAACAAAAAAAGAAATCTTTTTTTCTCTCTCATTGACAAAATAAACCAGAAAATTGTTTTAACTTAGTCTGATAGGTTTCCAAAGTGTACTGCTTTAAGTTTTCCTAACCTCCATTTAAGTCTTTTGGTTGTGCCACCTTTTTGTTTGCTTAAATATTTGCTCCTCTTTTTGAATGTACATACTTATTCAAGGCACTTGTTTCAAAATGAAAGGGATGCACAATAAACTGTCAACATTCCATCCCCTCCCTCACCTCAAGACTTGACTTAGTTTTGGAGGATCTAGATAATCCATTCCACATCCAATAAAAGCTTCATTCTCAGATTTTGAATGCCTTTTTTTTTTAAAAGCCAATTTTGAATGCTCGGATGCCTCTCTTTTTGAAGTATGTGAAAATTTGATCAATGTTCCAGTAAGTACTTCGTAGCTTGTTAAGCTCTCTTTATGGACCGACAATTTATTCTCTTGGCAGCCAAGAGCAACTCAATAAGTGCGGTCTTGATGGATCTATATATGCAACTGTTGACAAGGTGAACAATTTATATAGATCAATCATATTGTTGTTGTAATTTGT
This sequence comes from Vaccinium macrocarpon, assembly GCA_022606695.1. NCBI lineage: Eukaryota > Viridiplantae > Streptophyta > Magnoliopsida > Ericales > Ericaceae > Vaccinium > Vaccinium macrocarpon. Next base: position 29,477,068 of record CM040179.1, read on the forward strand.
GTTAACTGCTAGGTAGTTAAGCTCCGTAAACCAAACCAACCAAAACAAGAACATTTTCGGCATTTGGATTTGTCAGGGTGCGCAAGGACAGAGGTATAGCATCCATGAATGTGAACTTTTTTAAGCTGAATGAGAAGTTATTTTCATCAAAGCTGCTCATTCAGTTAGAGATTTGTTCTCATGGGCTATATTCTTGTAACCTGGATTGTTCTGGCTCTCTGAATTCTGTGTCATTCCCTTATTTGGCCATTTTACTGGTTCCGAGGTGAATTCCTAAATGCTTGACCTTCTACGTCTGAAATATGCAGGCTGTTGACGATCGAACTATTGGGCATAACCCTGAGAGATTGTGCTTATTGAAAGGAGGCATTGTATACAGCAATACTGTAGTGTTAGTTCCCATTCATTTTGTGTTTTGTAGTTCAAACTTTACATTTCTCACACCAAAGAAAGTTTACCATCGTATCCTTTCCCTTCGTTCGCACGTTCGAGAGGTGCACATTATTTTTCTAGTGCGGGCTGATGCCAGACACGAATTCAGACACAGAAACAAAACAAAGATGCATAAATATCAGATTATTCATATTTATGTAAGTGATTCTTTTTCTATTTTCCAGCACAGTCTCGCCAACATACCTTCAGCAGACACTCTGTTCTGGATGGCTTGCAAGCACTTTGATAAGAAATCGTGATAAGTAAGCCGTTTTTTAGTTCCAAATCCATTTTGTTTTATTTAGTTTCCGTATTACAGTCTAATCAACCCTTCCTTTTAATGTCCTTTCTCAACTATATTTAGCGATTAACTGCTACTGAAAATGGATTTTGTTGAAATCTTCTCATTCTTGAAATTCCTGCAATTTTATAGCATCACTTGGAATGTTCATTTCAATTTTCATGGATGCATTAAGAAACATATAGCCTTCTTCAGGAAAAAAAATTGTAAGGTTGCAATGGAAAAAAAGATCCAATAATGTAATTTGTTTCTCTCTTCGTGCGCTTCCTGCTAACTTTTCTTCTTGGTTCTTTTTCTTTCTACTAATTGGAGGCCTAACGATTTTGTCTCTTCCTGGGGTCCACCCAACTAGATAGATTTTGGTTAGAATCAACAACCTAAATTTGGTAAGTCTGTTGATTCTTGGGCTACTCTTTTGCCTACCTGAGGTGTGACCATTAATGGGTGGTGTCTGGCTGCAGACTAGGTAAGTTTTCTGTGGCACTGAAGAATGCAAATATTTTTCAGAATGCATTCTATTGTGCATGCAACTTGGAGTTTAGGCTGGAATTTTTAACTGGCATACCTTCAGAATATGACTGAACTTTGTTTTTTTTTTTTTTTCATATTTATTTCCCTCCATTGGAATTGTTGCTTTGCATAAGGATTCGGAAACTTAATAGCTTTGAGGTTAGTTCGTTGTCAAAGGGATTTTTGGGTCATGGTTCTTTTGTGCTTGTAGATGTTTTTGAAGGTGGGCTGGTTGTCATATTAGCAAATAAATGGAATTTAGGTCTGAAAAGCTCTCGACACAATTAACTTGCACACATAAGGAAATTGGTTTTGGCTAGTTGATTTGTTCTATCTGACACTACTTGCGTTGAAATGTGGAAGTTTTCCTATCAGACCTTGCCCAAGTTGCATTTATGTGGAGGCTGTCCTGCAACTAATACATAGCACATATCTGAAATGAAACTTGAGCTTATTCTTTTTTTTTTCCCCTCCCTATTACTGCTGGCTTACCCTCTGGCATTAGATAGAAAGCGTGCAAAACATCTTTTTCCCCCATTATCGTGCGGTGTTTTCGACCTAATAACACGGGCCTTACCATTATGACGCTAGCGGCAATGTTTTAAAACTTGGACCGGAGTATGTACCAGAAAAGGGACTGGGCAGACGGGTCACCGGTTGAACCGCTATCGAACTGTGACGTCATAATGCTGTTTAAAATGTATTACAAATACATAATTAACTAAAAGAAGTCTACAAAAAAAAGTCTGTACTGGAGAAGTTAGAAGAAATAAAAGGAGTTGTGTGTCAAATGTGTTCTGATGCCTTTCTCCAATCCCACATCGGTGGGAATACAACTCTGCTTGATTTTTCTTAAATAAAAGGGTGAGAAACCTATAGATTTCAGTAGCCAGTCATCCTTGGCCATGAGCTGGCAGTGGGCCCAAAGCGGAAATGAGTTTCTGACATTTCGAGATGGCATTAAAGTGTGAAAAGTCTAGTTCAAAATTTTGCGGTCTGGGTTGATTGACCCAGTTGCGGGCTGGCGGTTGGACCGCAAATCTAGAATGGTTTTCACTTTTTAGACCAGTTCTGTAAACAAAGCGGTTATTGGGAAAGACCAAACTGGACCAAGATCCGGTTGACGGGCCAACCAGTTGAATTGGCCGGTCTGGTTTTTAATACATTGGATAGCAGCTTTGTCTCAACTTGGAGTCACGTTCCTACATTCTTGCATGTACGGGTTTTGATTCCCACTTTTTTTTGATAATTAAATAAATATATTAGAAACAAAGCATTGAGGGAATGCCGCCCATGTACAAAAAAGGAAGTTACAAAAAAGCCCTATACCCTACCGTTAGTGTGAAAATGATCAAACCAGTCTATGAATAGGTCAAGGGAAGGACAACATCCCCCTTGTCCCAACTATATAAGCTACTAGTTAATTTTTTTTTTATTCTAAACAAGGGCTATTCCACCCCTTCAAAACATCTCATATTCCTCTCACGCCATATTATCCAAATTAACCAAAGAGGGATCATTTCCTAGACACGCTTCCTTCTTTTTCCCACTCTAGCACTTCTCCACGCGATGAAGAGGTCCATGACATTCCATGAAATGACCCAGTTCAACCCAACCCAAGAAAACACCAAAGTCCAAAGCTCCCACGCCAACGGGCAATGAATGAGAAGATGATCAACCGTCTTTGCATCGCTTTTGCACATACAAAACCAATTGACAATGATCCTCCGCCTTCTGACTCCATTAAACCATGCATATTCTTGTTGAATAGCAGATCTGCGTTGTTATTAATAAAACTATGGGCCATGTAAATTGCAGCAATCTCACATGATGCCAGAAATTGGTCATGCTAGAAGCATGTTTCTCCATGAGAAATTTCTGCAACACATTTTTTTCTTCTAATAACTTCCCCAGGGTCAATGGTGTTATTAGCCACCATTGGGGTGGAGGCGGAACCATCCTTAAACAATAAAACCCTCAAGTTCTATTTAAGGAGCGTGATTATTGTCTTTGGGAAAGCTATTATAAATAGTTATAAGTCATCAATAGTTTTGCCGGCACCATGCATGCATGTTGAGTTCGTTTCATTTTGCTCTTTCATGTTCATATGGTCTTGCATGACCTTATGATATTTGGAAACAAACAAGACTATTGAAGAACTTACTTTTACATATATCTCTTTTATTGGATTTGAGTCATTTTTATTCAACCCGTCTTCCTTGCGTCTATTGCATGCCTTTATAATTTCATATTAGATTCGAGTTCTTTTATTCAAATGGTTCTCGACAGGCCTAACACTGTAATATAATGAATCTGGTAGGTACTGCGGTATTTTAAATGGGATAGATACCACAATGTGGAACCCTGCCACAGATGTTTTCTTGCCTGCCAAATTTAGTGGTAAGAAACTTGGTGTCAGCTTGCCATAGAATATGTATGTCTTTCCATTTCGGAAATATATTGATTAATCTATTTTAGTCTTCTATTATGCACAAAATTCGTTATGAATGTGCTAGATGAGGCATACTAGAATGGCTAAAACTGCAGGAATTGCAGGGAAGTAGAAAAAAATGCGTTCATTATTCTCCTATCTTTCAGATTTTGGTGGAGAGACTAATAAAAATGAGCATGCACAAGTGAATTACTTTCCACGTAAAAGTCGGTTCACTTGGACAATGCCATTGTAATAGTAGCTTAACGTATCTATGTTATTCATCTATCCACCTGTCGAAATGGGATATAAGATCGACCATCCTAGCAATGTAATGTTCACATCATTCCATAGTGTCATCGTTTTTGTCATTACTTTCCTTTACTAGTGTTCGGTTTGTGTTTTCAAAGTTTTGATTTTCCTTCGGCAGCTCACAAAACTGAGGGGAAGGAGATATGCAAACTCTTTGTCCAACAGGGGCTTGGATTGGCTTCAGAAGACACAAGAACTGGTAATAGTGTTTCTAGAACTACAGGCAAGGTACCCTTGGTCGTGTGCATAACTCGATTGGTTGCTCAAAAGGGTCTTCATTTGATTACTCATGCAATTAAGCATGTTGAGGAACTTGTAAGTTCGCTGCCTCGTTTTTATGCACACAATCTCTCCCCCTTTGTTTGTTTATGGTTGAACATTCATATGTGACACAACTCTGATACTCTATATGATTCTATCTATTTATGGATGATTCTTGTTGTTATCATGGCACTCTAACAAAAATTTAAAATAATGTTCAGAAAATCTGCTAATAGCATATGTATTTTCACTAGAAATAGAATGGAAAGCCATTTAAAATATCCATCTTCTTTTAAAATAAAGCAAGGACAGCTATACGACGATCGTCTGGATTATTAGGATGGCTCACTAACAGAGTTCGCTGTCAGTTTTAACAGAGAGTTTTGGTAGTATCCTTTTTGATGTTGCTTATGGGACAGATGAAAATGAAATAAACTCAGTCGCGCTCTCTCGACTTTTGTTGTTCTCATTTCTCTCAATTTCAATCCACACGCACTGCTGGATTCTGCAATAGTTTCATCAACTACATAGATTTCGTTACATGCTTATCAAAGAAATGGAAACTGTTATCTTTCTCCTCTTGCATTTTTATTATGAGTCTAGATCCTTGCTTGAGTAAGGAAGTTTACAAACTCTCATACCTGTTTGGATTACTGGATTTTGATTTTCGTTTCTCATTGGCCCGAGAAATGTTTTGAAAGATTAGCTGATCCCCTCTGGTTTTAGTTGCTCTAGACATATGTTACCTGGAAGACAGATTGACCACCTAAAAGGAATGAGAATGGGGTACACTACATGCCCTAAATTACGGTACGGTACTGGTTGGCCTCTATAGATTACAACACTAGATTAGTATTTATCTGATTATTCATGTAAAACCCATTCTATTGGTATCATGACCAATTTTTTTACACTGTGTTGCTAAAGCTTCCATCTTTCTAGCTGTCTTCAGGGAAAAAAACTTGGGGAACACTTTGGATTGCTAAATTCACCGTTTTGTAACATACATATCAGAATCGTGTTTTTAAAACATAATTTGCTAGGGAAATAGTGTTTTCTGATAACACAGCTCTGGATATCGCTTTAATTTTGTCAAAGATAATAACGATTATATTTTTCCACTATTTAGGGTATTAGACTACTAATGGATTTAATATTGTTTTGAAAGAAAGTTGTAGTTATTTGTAGAACCCAACAATGCAAATATACCCTATGTTTTCTTTTGGTAAATCAGCTTTAAATAAAAAGAGGTTAACCGAATATGCAGCCTACAGGGGCAGGGGCATACCCCAGGAAGGACAAAGGAAAAAAGGAAGAAAATAAAAAAGTGCGTACTCCCCCACACAACCCGCCGGGATAGGTATAAATATGCATAATGCAGTAAACGTAGCTCAAAAGGATGTTTAAGGCCATGTACAACCCACAAGGCTGTGAACATATTATCTGGAATGTGATTTTGCCCGTGCTCACATCCCGTTAACCTAGCTCACAACGAGGACGCAAGCATGGGCAGTGCAAAGCGTCGTAAATTCTAATAGTGGTAATTAGTGTCAAAAGCCTCACATAAGGAATGGAATGAAATAATACCAAGGAGAGCCACGAGGGGATGTATATATGCCGCTCATACTTTTAAACCAGTCCCAGGTGAGCAGAGGTGGAAGGAACCCATAGCTCTGTGAATAGTCGGAAGAAGGCAATACAGCCCTAGAGAGAACTCCGGCTCAAAGAAAGTCTGGGCCAACACGTGCAATCGGCACCTCCAGACAGAGCCGCCCATATGACCGATGCTGAGAATACCAACACTAACTGAATTAGTGACCACCTATTACGGTGTCAGTTGATATTTGTACTTTGATGGTTGCTCAGCTACCTTCTTTTGTGAAAATCTGTATGTACTCTGTGCAACCAAGAAAGGTCATGCATATTATTGTTCAATATGTATAGGTAACAAGATGCTGCCTGTCCTTTTGTTGAAGTTTTTAGCAAACTTGATGCTATTGTTAACTGCCGGAAAAATTCTGTCTCCATGGCTCCATGCTCTATGTTAGCATTTCAATCAGTGCTCTTCAGTTCTAATGTTGAAGTTTTTGGCAGGGTGGACAGATGGTGGTGTTGGGAAAAGCTTCGGATGGCAGGGTTGAAAGAGAATTTGAGGCTCTCGCAGATACGGTAATAGTTTTTTAGATTATAGATGGTGTCTACAATATTTTTCTTCTTTCAAAATAGTAATGCTGGATGTATGATGTTATTCTTAGAGTCGTGCCGATATTTGGTTTTGTTAGCTTAGAGCTTATTTTTGGGTAATCCAAAGTTTTAAAGAACAAACACTAAAAGGAACAAGAAGGGCTTGCCCTCCAAATCACAAGAAAGCAAACTACAGACTAAATTTTTAGGTACAAATTGCAATAGAAAGAGGGATTTACCAAGAGTGTCTGCAGCTATAATTTTCTGCAGTTCAAAAAAAAAAAAAAAAAAAGAGTGTCCGCAGCTTTTACAGAAGAGAATTGAGAACTTTCGATCCTTGCCTCAGACCTGATCTTGTGATCCACATTTGAAGTTGGCCTTTGAATACCTTTGAAAACCAATCTTGTGAACGACATTTGAAAAATACCTTGGATAACTCTTGTATTTTCTTTCCTGCCAAATAAGAATATACTATTGCTGCCCAAGCTATCCTCCATATAATGTCGTATGGACTTCCCACTGAACTTACCCATAAGCCAACTGAATTCATTAGGCCAGAAATGGCGTGGATTATAAATACCACAGAAAGGGGAAACTTGCTGCCAAACTGATTTGGAAAAGTCGCAGCCAAAGAAGAGATGGGAAAGGCTTCCACTTTTCAATCTGGCATAGAGTGCAAATAGGATAGATTTGAACACTCCAACTTATGAGATTATCCTTCTTTCTAAGATTGCCAACCAAAGAATTAAAGCAATAACTTGGAATAGATTTAGGGAACCAGACTAAGTGATGCCCATTGATAATAGGTGAATTGAGTCCTTACGGCATCCCATGTTCAGCAACTTTATATAGGGAAGAGGGAGAGACTCTCCATTTGATCTGATCAGCCATACTGCTTGGATTGAAAGTGGAAAGAAGAGATGGTGAAAAGGGTCAAGTCCATTGGAGCTTTTTTGAACTGTGGTGTCTATATTAGGGTTCGGAGCCTTTTTGAAAGAGATATGTTAGCTGTCTTGATAGTGACAATTCAGACAAAGGTACACAAGGTAGGAAAGGAAGAATTAACTCTACAAAAAGTTGAACACTACTTTTTACCAGTGGAAAATAAATAGTTTGACTCTTAACAAATATGCTGACTTGGGTGATCTTGACAAACCATCATGGTTTACACAATTTTCATCTCTCTGCAAAAAGATTAAGGGATATCAAAGCATGTTGTGATAACACATGCCAATGCAAAAAAGAATAAGAGACATCTTACTAATTATATATATTCAAGCTAATGCAAATGCCTATTCCTGGTAGGTTGCTCTATGGTGCATAAGCAACTGCAAAGCCAGGTTATTGTTTGACATTGTTTTGCAAAATTTATGTCACTGATCTCACAGTCCACCCTTTCTAAACAGTTAAGTTCTTAAGTCTTAGCTGTTGAGTTTCAAATTCTGCGTTGTACTTATACTTTTTTTATATGTATTGTTAAAGTATCCAACTCAAAACCAATTGGCAATAAGTGGAGAGGTCCCAACATATATTAAGTGATCACCTATTCCATTCCCAAGCAATGTGGGACTATAATACTTAACATTCCCCCTCACCTGCAGCCATATTTGAGGTGTGTCACATGTAGCCACTTTTTGGGTCTACTATCTTACAGCCTTTTTGCTAGTCTTTCATCGTGGGGCGTGGATTCTAATTGTTTTCCTTAAATTTGGGGTAGAATGGGCCCGCTCTGATACAATGTGGAAACTTTATATCCAACTCAAAACCAATTGACAATGAGTAGAGAGGCCGCCCAGGCTCATACACTAGCTTTGGAGGTTATAATTAACCAATGTGGGACAAACTTGAACACTCCTCTGCACGTACAACCCCTGACCTGCATGTGGAGAGGTAAATAACGGATCCACAACATTGGGATCATAATGAAACATGGTGCACTTATGGCACAAACAACGGGGCAATAACCAAGAGAGTCTTGTCCAAAATCCTTTGAAAGCCTAGCTCTGATACCATGTTAAAGCATCCAACTCGAAACCAATTCGCAATGAGTGGCGAGGTCCCAACATATTACATATATTAAGTGATCACCCATTCCATCCCCAAGCAATGTGGGACTATAATACTTAATATGTATCATGCCCTTAAACCGGTGTTTAATTATTTTTCTATGGTACTTTTTTTTTGGGTAAAGGGTATTCCTGCTGTTTGCATGCGATATATGATTAAAAATCTGAAAATAATCTCGGGTGCAATGATGTTCTTGTAAGCTGATTTGGACAATATTGTGTACTTTTGTAAGCCATCAATGTTCTTTTTGGGATTTTCGCTTGGAGATTTTAGCTTCCTAACTTTTTGGAATCAAGGATCTTTATATTATCCCCTATACATTGGAAAGGGACAATAGGGGTTAATAAATCCATGAAATGTGGAACTCTTGTTGGAACAGAGTTACACAGTCATTTTCCTTTCTTTTACTTCTGTTATAGAACTGACATGATGAGCTGACAATGAATCAACTATCTGCAATTTGTAGCATAACAAAGGATCAAGCATCCGGATTCTTTTGATGTACAGGTAATTCATCTTGAAACACCAAAGAAGTAGCTTGAATCTGTTGATTTTGTGTTGTCTCCAACTCACCAAAGGTTGTTGCACCCTGAACCACATGACAACCCTATGCACCTCACTCATGAGACTGATGAGAGTGCAAGGCTAACAGAATTTCTAACCATACATCAGCCATGAGAATCATGTAACTGTTCAAAATAACATCCTAGGTTTGCAAAAGAAGCTACGGATCCCTGAGTATTCATATTTTTTTATACTCATGAGCTAGACTAAAGTAGCACATTTCATAATTTTTGATAATCAAAATTCAAACATCATACACTTCGGTAATGAAACCCAATTTTGTACTTGATCCCTTTTGTTTTTGAAATATATGGAATTGGTGAAAGTTTTTACCACACGAATTATTAAAGAATCTCCAAAGTCCAAACAGATGGACTTCTCAAGTGATGAACTTCGCTGATGTTATTTCCAAACGAACTAGGTTTATAATTGTGGCAAAAGCCCACTAAGTTTGTGTTCATTGGACGATATGTCCCCTTTAATAGGGCAGTAAAAATAAACTTTTACCAGACCTTTTTGGTAGGGAATTGAGTTAATGAGCGTATTACCAAATCAATTTTTATCATGTTGTTAGTAAACATTCTGCTGTGGGTATTGCAAACATTTTCCATCAATAAGTACGTTTTAAGCTTTGGAACTCTGCCTCCTTTTTTTCATGCATTTGACATGAGCTTCAAGCTCTCTAACACACTATGCAAAGCAGACCAAAAAATTAGTTTGCTAATAGATAAAGCTAAAGATCACAAGCCCCTAAGGATTGCCTATAGTCAAATCAAAGTGATCAATAATGCATCAATGTATTCCCGAATCGTAATACAAAAAAAAAAAAAAACTAGAAAGTCTCCCTAAACCAACCAAATGCACCAGTGCTATAAGAATAATACCATAGGAGCACTGACTCAAACTTAGTCATGACTCAAAATGGGTCACCGAAATGACCACTTGGCCCAAATTCTTCCTCCAATGAGTGGTGTTTGGATCTCTCTCTTCACTGATTAATCGGTTGGACCTGTAGAGTCTCCATGTTGGCGAGCTTAAAACAGGGCAAACCTCAAGGATGGGGTTGATTTTTTTGAAGAGTATTCACAGGTGGCAAGAATGGGTGGAAGACAGAGTAAGGGGTGGGGGGGAGGGGGGGAGAGAGAGGCCTCATTTTTAGCACTAAAGTGAATTTCTATATCCTGGAAGCATGTGTCCTGAACTTTGCTTGTTACTAATTGAGTTTTTCTCATGTTGTCTTCATCTTGATATGGCATTTACTATTCAGTGAGGAGCTGTCACACATGCTTTATGCTGCGGCAGACATGGTATTAGTTCCATCCATATATGAGCCATGTGGACTTGCCCAGATGATTGGAATGCGTTATGGAGCGGTAAAATATCATCTTGTAAAACTACTTGTCTTGTATTGGTTCAAAAGTTTGAACAAATGCCTTGAGTGGTATACATTTTCTGCATTTTGCCAAAGTCATTGTAGGCACTAGGCATGGTATCAGTAGCGATGTAATGGCATCTAAAAATGAAGGGTAGATCAAAAGTTTCAATGCTTTTTCATTTTCAAAAGAAGTTTCTTCTGATACTCAAAAGACTAGCTGCAACAGTTTTTTTTAGATACTCACGAGTCACATGTTAAAAATGATGACTACTGGTCAACAGAAATACTGAGACAAGGCATTCTACTAAACGTTTCAGGTCCCAATAGTCAGGAAGACCGGTGGTCTTGCTGATACAGTTTTTGATATGGATGACCAGTCACATGCTGAGATGGCTAATGGGTAACTTTATTCTTTTATGAAACTTTTAGTTATTCCTGTAAAGAATGCAAACCACCATCTCTCTGTCAATTCATACCTTTAGCTATCTGATTCGGGTGAGCCCATCATTTTGACATCCTAATGATTCCTAGTTCGGTAAGGTTGCTTCTTCACTAATTACTTGAGCTGTGTTTAGTTTATCAACTCCACTCAAAAAATTTAACAGATATAGTCATAGTTCTCCATGTTGTTTCTCATTCCCACGGTTCTTTTTTTTTTTTCTGTTTGGCCCTCTGATGTCAACTTAATGTGATTACTCTTTTGTTGTAATTAAGCCATTGACAATTGAGAATAAATGGTTATGTATGCATCTGTATTTGTGTTTACTTGTGTAGCAAGTTGTGCAAGTCGGCACACTCGAGTATATGCAAATTTACTGTTACAGCATTACCTGGGGCTGGTTTGTTAAACAATTGAAGTGTTGGGTGAATGAATAACAAAACCCGAGGATACTAGTTTATGAGGCTAATATTCCTATTTCTCAATGATCTTTACCTAGCCACGTAAGACGACACCCTTGTGCACAACTATTTCATCAAGGTACCTATTCCCATGAGTTTCTTATGTAGTACACATAGAACCCGATATGTCAGATACACATCCAATGCCCTTGCATCATCTTGCCTGATGTGGGACACCTTTGAATACCTAAATACTATGTAGCACGGACACGGATATGGACATAGACACGGCAATTTTGAAAAAAAGGGACATGGACACGGCGGGGGACAAGGCAATATATATATATATATATATATATATATATATATATATATATTATTAAAAAAGATAAAAAACTGAAAACTTAAAAGATTCATAATTACAGTTTGACCCTAATTTTTTTTTAAATTACAATTTGACCCTTGAAAATTACAAATTGACCCCAAAAAACTTTTAAAAAATACAGTTTGACCCCTTCCATGTCCCCCACGTGTCCCCACTGTGTCCCTGTCAAATTTTTTTGGAGACATGCCACGTTGCATGTCCCATACGTATCCTGCCGTGTCCCTGTGTCTGACACGCCAATGGGGCTACCTCTAGAAGTGTCCATGCTTCATAGCCTAAATATGTAAGCCTTATAAATGGGTGAAACAGTGATAGGTTTGGCACAACTGGTTTGATTTCAAAGACAGTTTGCAGGATTTTCACAAATTTTGGGTTTGAGGGTTTGAAAATGTCCACATTTTTTTATTAGTGTTGAAAAAAGGCCATAGGCGAAAGGGATAGGGTTTGTTAGGTCTTGATATCGAAGATTTTTTTAGCGGGGTTGAAATTTAGAGCTGTTCTGGGGCTATGGACACTTCCCAAATACAGTAAGTTTCCCCTTTTGTTACGGTTATGGATCATTTTAGGGTTGAGACATTGTTCTCGAAAGGGTGCTGTCAATATGTTTTGAAAACATAATTTCTATAAGGTGAAGCTATGACTTCAAAAGCCTAAGAAGAACTATTTAAGAAGATGTGTCTAACTATCATTGACATGCATAAGAAATTTAAAAGTATCAATTAATATATGACCATAAAAACTTCTAATTTTTAGGAACCATAAGAGGATTATCATTAAACTGGGCATCTATAGTATACAGCCAGAAAAAAACCTTAGCACGAAACAATTCGAACCAATGACCTAAAGACCTAAACCAAGGCTTCAACCGCTGCTCCATTCAAAATTGTAATGTAAGGCAGACATATATGTAGGTATATTTACTTATATCTAAGTGGGGACCTATACTGGGAAAATTTCCTGGGGCCCTAGGTCACCTTGCTTGCTAGCCCTCTTGGCAGGCCCTGGGCTTACCTCAAGGTCAACCATCATGCGAAGCTCCATCACAATTTCTTGGAACTGCTTGTGTTTCATCCAAATTTTACTCCAGCTATGATTTGAATTCACAACATGAAACTTAGACTCTTTTGATCGCTAAGATTCTCCTACAAATACTGCAACCCTTGAGCAATGGTCCATTTAAGAACTTGGTTTAGATCCGTGACTCCATAATAACCCAGTTCCAGCAAATTCAGTAAGTACCAAAATAGCATCAACTGCTCACCTTCTTCAGGCTTCTCACTCTTGTCGAAGGGCTCCTATTCCAGTTTAGGCTTTCAAAGTCTGATAGATGTTCAACATAGACGATTTCGGTCAAGGGGTATTCCTGCCAAGGGATGATGTGGCTTTTGAGGGGAGATCGCAAAAAAAGAACGTTCAAGGGTGTCATACGACAGATTCATAGGTTGAAAATCTCCATTTTGTTTATTTTTCCATGACCAAAAATTGCATGCTGGTTTGAAATGTAATCATGGTGGTGTCATTGAAATGCATTGCCTAAATATCTCTTTTTCTTTGTGGGTGGCAAGTTTATAACTGATGCAATGTATGTCTTCATTCTTTCTTTAAGGTTTGTTTTTGAAGGAATTGATGAAGGATCCTTGGATTGGGCTCTAGACCGGGCATTTTCTCACTACCAAGAGAGTAAGTACAACTGACTTTGATTAAATTTCCATTGTTTTTTTTTTTGTTGGCATGATGTGTTGAAAATTTCTGTTCTTTCCTTTTTTGCCCCCTGAATTCTTGTACGTGCTTTCTTTATTCTACTCTCTTGCTTCACTTAATCTAGGGAACTATGGTTCTATGGATACACTTTACTCAAGGTTTACGAAATTTCTAAAGAAAAATCCAGGGTTTTGAGAGGCTTTTTCTTGTCTAACAAGTTACTATCTGTTGTGCTATGGTGCCCCCAACTTGTCTAGGGAAACCATATTCCTCGAATCCCATTGACTTGTAAGATAAGAATGCTCAACATAAACCACGAGAAGATGTAATAAAAAAACCACAAGTGCTATTAGCATTTACCATGAAAGGCATACCATTTTCACCATAAGATGCATAACATTTTACAAACAAGCTTAAACTTCAATACTTCATGAATTGGCACACCATAAGGTGGGTACCTTATCATTTCCCTTGTATAATTTGTGTGTCCTCTTTTTGAAGCTACAAATGCTTTTTCATTACCCGAAGCCCTCATTGCTTGCATTTGCTTATAGTATTCAAATTCATGTACATTTTGTAATACTCCCATATTCTCATTGGTGGTGGGTGGCTTTGGCAATGCATTTTTATGATGCGCATATTTGAAAGGGTCTATTGATTCCACATGGAAGCAAGGATTAGTTTGCAGTTATCGCTAGCGACTAATTTTCTTATATTTTGTTAATCTTTTTGGTTAATGCAGAACCAGATGAATGGAATCATATCGTACAGAAAATTATGGAAATCGATAATAGCTGGAATAACACAGCTGGAAAATATATTGATGTCTACAGCTCTCTCAGAGTGCGATAGGATTGATGTCTTCTGAATAATTGGATAGTGTACGCATGCCATGCATATGTCCTAGATCTTCACGCTTCCGTGATTTACAGCGGTATATATTGTAAGTTTATTTTGAAGTTTTTTTTTCTTCTGTAAATTAGGTTGTAACTGTGTGTGCTTATTTTTATAGTACAGTCATGTGGTTTTATATTTAAAAATTCCAACATGCGTAGCAAGTGGATCCCGTAAAATCCAAGCATGAGCAATAGCGAAGAAAAGCAAAAGCGAGAATGTGATTGAAAACAAATTTCCAGTCTTGCTTCTGCATGACTACATCGATGAAGCAAACTGCGAAGCCAAGTACAATTATATTCTACTTTTGTTTAAGTACAATTATGTTCTACTTCTGTAACGTTGTCAAGTGAAGAGAATAATCTTATCTAGATGGAAAGGCTCAGTCATATTTCAAAACGTTTTAACGAAATGCTAGAATTTTAGGACTGCCAGGTTTCGAACCACAATGCACTACACGACGCAAACAATCACTAAGAAATCTGCTCGCAAAACTATTGACGTCCGAAGTTTGCTCCCACTTTTTTCTGAGGTTGCCAGGATGCTCGAAAATGCCAGTAATGAATTTACGGGTACTGTCCAGAAGCCCGTTTCTGGTGCAGCACAAGCTAAGTGGTGATGATGGAATGACGATGCAGGAAAGAAAATAAAAATGACGGAGAAATATAACTGAAAGGTATTGACAAAAAAACCAAAAAAAGAGAGACGTTATTTTATGTCAGCTTCTCGTGTTCTTGAGATGCGATAGATAAAGTAGAGGGGAAAGTTATGATAAGAAAGGCTTGTTTTGAAAACAGAGGAGATTTGACGGGAAATGGGAATTCTGGTGTGCGGCATCTAAGCTGTTGGATGTGTTTTTAACGGTTCTGATTTTATCTCGGCACTTTGCAAATCCGAGCCGTTGATTGCCGAGATCAACGGTTTTGATGTGCACACCCGTGTTTGCTATGCTAAGCCTGCCCCTTTTCAGTTTTCAGCTCCTCTCTCTCTCCATTTTGAAAAAGTTGTTAATCCATATTTTTCCTTTTTGGAATAAAGAAAGATAGTTAGATGGAATGGAAGGATAAGGAAAAAGAAGCAAGAAAAGAAATGAAGGCCATCTGCTATACATATGAAAAAAAGGTCGATGGAAAATATTATCATCTTTAACGGGCTCTTTAAAATTAGCTCCAAAATTAAATTTTCAAGTGTCCACGGAAGATGAAAGGGGTCTAATTGTGGATCCTAATATTTGGCAAATTAGAGGGATATGCAAGTTCCAATGGACTAGCTAAACCATTAGCAATTTTGAGAAAAATACAGGCTGACTACTCGGGACAGCCTTTAGGGGGATTGTTTCTCCAATGATTTGTCTTGTGCTCTACTAGGGGAAGATTCTTATAGACATCTATTTTTTGAATGTCCCTATTCTAAAGGTCTCTAGACAGTTTCTGGGGCGATGTGGTGTTGTGCGAATCCCTAAAGGTTTTGAAGAAGAAGTTGCTTGGGTTGTTCAAATAGCAAGGGCACTTTAAGGGTTTTCATCTTTAAACTTTGTTTGGCAGCTGCAATTTATCACCTGTGGTGTGAAGAAATGGTAGGATTTTCAACAACTCTTCTAAGTCTTTGCAATTCTTGCAAGCTGAGGTTGCATATGGGGTCCATGTGGGCGTCTCTTCTCAGAGGAATTTCCCTAATAGTTTGGCTAACCAACATGTTTTGACTGAGTGGGGATCACAACTCGTGCTCAAACCTTGATGATGTTTTGTTGCTGTTGTGTTGGTTGTTTTTTTTATTGTCTTTGTAGCTAATGTTGGTTAGAGATCCTCTAAGAAAGGGTTCTGTTGCGTTTGTTGGTTCTCCTTGTTGTGTAGGATTTTCAAGGCTATGCCCTTGGTCTGTGTTCTTTGGTTTTGTTTTTCGTAAGTGAATTACCTTACCCAATTTTTTTTTTTTGAGAAAAACATATTTTTAGAAAATGAAAATAATTATATTCCTAGCGGAGACACATGAATACAACAGGGTATTATTAGTGCTTCATTTTTCAACAGGGGTTATTATTAGTTTTCATCCAAAATTTGCTAATTGACCCCACTTTAAATTTTAAATTTGACATTGACACGTATAAGATATTTGGTACTTTAGCAAATTAAGGGTGACTAATAGACTTCTCCCACATTCAAGATTTAGAAATCCCCACTCCTGCCATCCCGCGAACGTTAATTTCTTCATCCGGCAAACATGGATTGGGGCCTTGTAGTGAGGCTAATTCGGTCGTTCATCTCGGTACTTATGGTTCGGATTTAATTCAAACTCTAAATGATCCGAGTCATTCAGTATTTGGATTAAAATCGAAACACTAATTATCGAGATGGACGGCCGGATTGGGCTCATACAACTTTGTAGTGAGCCCCTCACTACTGAGACCTTGGACTAGGCAAAGATGGACTCCAAAACCCAAGGGGTTGGCAAAGTGATCTTACTTTAGGACTTAGGAGTTTACTCTCACCTATTATCTCAGGTTTGATTTCTTTTGCCAGCAAACTCTTGGGCTACTAGAGGCTATGCCCCGTCATTACTTCCAGGGCCTCAGAATTAGTTGAGGTACTCGCAAGCTAGCTCAGACATTTGGTTATCAAATAAAACATGGACTCCAACCTCCAAGGCTCGCCATTGCCTTGGCCCATGGATTGGTAATCTATCTCTCGTGTCTGCTCTCCCTCATCTTCTCTATCTGTCGGCAAAAACAACAAAGCCAAAGTGGAACCGTTTTCCCTTTTCTTTTTCAATTTCAATTGCTTAGAATCAATAAAGAATTACTCTAAGGTCCATTATAGCCTTTTGTAACATGTCTAGTACACCTCTTAGTTCCATAACTCCTCTAATTCACCTTTTTTTGCAATTTCTAAGGTGTAAAGTCCACTCTCCATTTTTATTAGACAAATATACCCTCACATTAAATTTAATACATAATATACTATTTCCGGAATTTTACCGGTGCCGGAAAATTCGCCGGCGCTGAAAAATTAGAGTTCGCCAGAAAGTCGCCAGCGCAGATAACCATATCTGGAATTGCAAGATGTGGACATTTAGACACACAAGATGTGGTTATCTTGATTTGCAAGAGATGATTATCTGGGTATATTTTTGTTTAAAAAACTTACTTGGAATCAAGTCCTCAGCCATCCAAGGACTACAAGATAGCAGTACAAACCCTCTGCTTTTAACATAAAATTTTACTAGAAATTTTACTGAAAATTAAATAAAACAAAAAAACCCACTTTTTCAAAATGAAGGTAGTTAACTAGAATCAAAAGAGATGGTTATCTAAACTCATAAGATGTGACTATCTTTAATGAGGATTGCTTTTTAGCTGTGAACTTGCATGTCCAAAAAACAAAAGAAAAAGCATAAGCAAGAGCATTGGGAGAGAAAAACAAACAAAAAAAAACAAATGGTGTAATGATGACATTGATGAAAGTAAAAAAAGAAAAGAAAAAACAATTTAAAGCAAACGTGGGGAGTATTTGTTTTTGTTTTTTGTATTTGGGATGTGCACACTTGTCCCACCCAAGAAGAGGACAGGACATCATTAACTACTTCAGCAATGTTCCTCAAATGATGGTACTGCCCTTGCCACTGACATCATCTTCTTCCTTTTCATTCAATTTCTAGTTTAGATCGCCATCTCAGAAACTCTTCAACACTAATACAATAACTAAGAAAAAAGAGAGAGATAGAGAGAGAGAAGAACGACGTTAGAGACACATGGAGGCTAGAGAGAGAGAGCGAGATGAGAGACAAAATGAGGAGTGGTTGTGTGGGAGTTGCAACGTCCTCTCATTGATGGGAATTCGAAGAGTGTATAACATGTGTAAAACATGGGTGGGACTGAGACCTCGCCTAGTTATAAATCAAAAAATGAGTATTAGGTATTAAAAAAGTCGTCTGAACACAAAATACAACCACTAACATACATATTTATTGCGCCGGATTCATGTGTATGTGATGAATTGTCTTTGGGGTCATGTCCAGATGATTGTGTTCCTAACATCTCTTATAACTCCGTTCTAAATTTTATCTAGTTATGGATCGTCCGTGCTCGGCGATGAACGGCTCAGATCACATCTTATCCAAACACATCCGAACCGTCTGTTACCAAACAAATCCGAACCGTCCATTGCCGAGCACGGACGGCCCAGATTGGGGACAACATGGATGCTGTCCCTAAAGGGACATCATTATCTCCCAATTCATTTCAAACTGTTTTCTATTATTATACCCAAAAAAAAAAAAAAACGATTATTTGCTTTTGTGGCCGTGAACGATACCAAAAAAATTACTCCGTATAAAAACTTTGGAGAAGAAATATACTAACAATGAACTTTGTGGATGGGAGCTTAAAAGTCTCCTAAGGTGGCTCCCAAGTGAGGCCTAAGATTTAGAAAATCATTTGTTGAATTTTCATTTGAATGAGCTATATTCAGACAAGCCCCCAAACATGACTTTCATGGCTTCAAACACATCATATCATTTTAAGCTCTAAAATTGGAATCCCGTGAACGAGGAAACCATTTATTAAAATCAATCTATTTTCATTTGCTAAAATCAACCTACTTGATTTTATGAGATTTTCATTTTAGCGAATCGGAAATAAGAGTAGTCTTATGGGGGTTCCATTGCCTTACTACTAGTATAACACATATGATTGATAAGAGCAGGATGGCGCTAGAATTTTTTATTCGAAGGGTCAAGAATTGGAATTATGTGCGATTATCTTTTCCTATTTGCAAATCAAAGGAAACAATCAGTTTAAGAAGTACTACTATATTAACATATTGATAAAATAATTTAACTTTCTTTGATAAGAGACCCCTAAAACTTTTCATATTTTGGAAAAACTTACCTAGGGTTTGGATTTCATACCAAGAAGAGATAAGGTTATTGCTGAGCATGGCATTTTGATTCTAAGGCCAGTTACTCTCCAATCCACTATAGCAATTTCCTAAAGTCATGGTCCACTCCATAATTTTGTAACATATACAATCCACATGTGTGTCCAAAAGACACAAATATCTCTGCCTGTACAAGTTCAATCCTGAACGATTGAACGTCGCTTTCTCTCCATCGTCACTTTCAGTTCCTCTCTTGATGGCGAAAAATCTCCAAAACTCCATTGATCTTGCTATTCAAGGTTGTCGTCGTTGTCGTTGAGGTCATTGTCGTCGCCTTCACGCCCTCGCTTTCAAACTGGTGTTAAATTCTCTCAGATTTTAGGATTCGAGTGCCTTCCTACGATTTTGAGTCCTGTCGATTTAGCATTCGATAGTATTTGTTGGCCATTGTCAACAACTGGGATTCCAACAAACTTTTGCGGCTCCGTGATCTGAGCATTTTTTTGATGATCCGAACTGTCCAATGTGTTCAAATGGTGATTTCAAAGGTCTAGGAGGGAAATCTTTTTAAAAAAAATACCGGAAATGACTTGATCCAAACAGTTTTTCGAAAACTGTAAATATACAGTTTTTGCAAAAAACTGTTTGGATCAGCCATTCTCGGTATTTTTTTTTTTGAAGATTTTTCACGTGGACCCTTGAAAACACTTTTTGAACACATTGGTCGGTTCATATTTCCCATAAACAATTTTTAACGTGAAAAAATTTCATTTTTTCTTATTTACGGGAGGTCCTTATTAGAAAATTTGCCTATATATATATATATACACACACACACACACACCACACTTCCGGCCCAAACTCCCGGATTTAAGAAAAATCCGGACCTCATTGATTCCAATCAAATTTCGATGATCCGAACCGTCCAATGTGTTTAAAAGGTGTTTTTTAGGGTCCCCGCGAAAAATCAGCAAAAAAAATATCGGGAAGGGCTTGATCCGAGCAAGTGAACCTTTTAAACACATTGGACAGTTCGTATTGTTGAAATTCGATCAAGAAAGTGGAGGTCCAAATTTTTTTCAAATCTGGGCTCCCTGACTGGAAGCTTACTGTGTGTGTGTGTGTGTGTGTGTATATATATATATATATATAGAGTAAGCTTCACATCCGGACCTCCCGTTTCCAGACCTCCATGATCCACACTTTTTTTGACGATTCGATTCGTCCAATGTGTTCAAAAGGTTTTTTCAAGGTTTACATGGGAAATCTTCAAAAAAAAAAAAAAAACTCGAGAAGGGCTTGATCCAAGCAGCTTTCGCAAAAATTGTAATAACCCATGTGGACCCTTGAAAAAACCTTCTGAACATATTGGACGGCTCAAATTTTTCAAAAATAATTTGCAAAACAAAAAAATCAATTTTTTCTTATTCTCGGGAGGTCTGGATGTAAAGTTTTTCACACACACACACACACACACACACACACACATATATATATATATATATATGATCATGATCTCCTAAGGGATCCCTTATTAAAAATTTGGTGCAGACCTAGCCTTTTATCAACTTTCTGGATCAAATTTTGACGATCCGAGCTGCTCAATGTTTTTAAAATGCTTTTTCCAAGGTTCAAGCGAGAAATCCTCAAAAAAAAAAAAAAAAAACCGGAAGAGCTTGATCCAAATAGTTTTTGATGAAACCGTATATGTGTAGTTTCATCGAAAACTGTTTGGATCAAGTTCTTCCGGGTTTTTTTTTACGAATCTTCATGTATGCCCCTAAAAACGCATTTTAAAAACATTGAGCAGTTCGGATCATCAAAATTTGATCCAGAAATGTGAAGTCCGAACCAAATATTAATAAAGGATCTCTTAGGAGATCATGATCCTACATATATATATATATACAGAGCAGATCCAGTCAGGACTTCTGCATTTTAATAAAATCTAGACCTCCCTCTTCTGGCCAAATGGTCGGGATCCGAACCGTCAGATGTGTTCAAAATGCGTTTTCATGGGCGTGTGCAAAGATTCGGCAAAAAAAATGACCGAGACCGAGAAGTTTTCATGAAAAGGAGAATTGTGTATGTGTGGCTTCTTTATGCTAGAATGATTCATGTTACATGGATTCGGATACAAGTGTACTAGTGTATGTGTGTTATACATTATTTTGATATATATGTCCATTAGATGGAATTGGAAGGAAGTTATTGCGGAGATGAGCTTGATTTTGGGATGATGTGCTTTTGTGGAGAGGTAGCACCACTGTGTAAGTCAAAATCCAAACCAAACCTAGGCCGAAGATTTTTTGGGTGTTCCAACTACATGGTAGTGATTTCAATGAACCTAATGTTTGTTTTTCCATCTTGTTCTTTATTTTTTTTAATGAACCACAAATTTTGCCCTCGTTTTTTTTTTGAAGAACGAAGAACATTGCACATTTTTTTGTTGGCATGACCCCTGCTAACTTCGACAAAAAAAAAAAAAAGGTTTGAGACTAGGGTTGGGCATTTCATCCGACCCGTCCGAATCCGATCCGATCCCCGATCCGAACGGATCGGTAATATGGAGATCTGTTTGGAGATTGGATAGGATATGGGGATTTTTTAAAAAAATGTTTGGGGATCGGGTAGGGGGTGGAGATAGGTATGTCCCCGCCCCGAATCCGATCCGAATCCGTTCCCCGATCCATCCCCGCCCCTCTCCGCCCCATCCCCGCTCTGCCTCGTCCCCGAATCCCCGAAATATAGGGATCTATGCATAAATTATGAAACTTTGGAGTCTCATTGAATTTTCTCCGAACATATAGTTGAATTTTAATTATGTTTTAGTTTTCTTGTAATGACAGTCAATGTGGATGGTGTGATACCCCAGGTTTGGAGTTAGATGGTGTTTAGTCCCACATTGGTTGTTTAGATGAGTTATCTTGGATATATAACAAAAGTGTGAAATTTACTAATAAGAATGCGGCAGGAGAACTAAGCGTTTTTAGGCCAGTATGGTGTGGGCATGAATCAAATCAGTCTAGGGTAGATGGTCTACGTAGGGCGTTATAAATGGTATCGAGCCGTACTGGTCAGTGGTGGGTAGGATGTCTTTCTGCCACCACGGACAGGGGGAGGTTCTTGGGACTATCAACGAGGACGTTGCATTCATAAGGGGAAGATTGTGATACCCTGGGTTTGGAGTTAGATGGTGTTTAGTCCCACGTTGGTTGTTTAGATGAGTTATCTTTGGATATATAACAAACCACGTGTGAAACTACTAAATCGGCTTGAGAACTGGCGATTTTTTTAGGCCACGTGTGGTGTGAATCAAATCGAATCAGTCTTGGCCAATGGCCTACATGGGGGCGTTATAGATGGGATTGTTTGAAACCAATCTTCAATGTGAAGCCTTATGCAGATCAAGTTTCTGGAATGATGCCTCTTTATTAAAATTTTCTATAGAATTGCCTGAACAATATTTCAACTCTAGGTAAAATAATTGAATCCCCGAATCCCCGCGGGGATCCCCGTTCCCCATTTGGATTGGGGATGGAGGATGAAAATAAATCTCCGTTGAAGATTGGATAGGGGATGAATATAAGTAAGGGATTTAGGGATTGGAGGTGGAGATAGTGGTCTCCGGCCACGATCCGCCCTCATGCCCAATCCCTATTTGAGACCAATGAAAAGTTGGGCGGGGGTGTAATGCACTGAAAAAACACTCCAATCTCAGCCCTCGATTAAAACACTCTCCGCTCCCTCTCCATATCCTGACGTAAACCTAACGATGCCACACTCCCTCGCCTGGCCGCTCCGTCTCTGGTGACCCATCTCCGGGGAGCTCGACTCCGGCGAACCCACCTCCATCTCCGCTTCTCCATCCCTCTCCCCCTTCCACTCGCGAACGAAGACGCACGGGTAAAATCAACTCCTGCAACTTCCTTCAGCTTCTCCGACCGCGACCAGAGCACGTGTAAGTCCCGAACTCTCTATTTCCCCAAACCACCAGCAGCAGCTTTGCCCTTTTTTTTTGTTCTTGTGAAGGCAAAATTTGGGGTTTTTTTTTTTAAGGCAAAATTTACGTTGAGGGCTTCGGGTGGAAATTAATGGGTTCAACAAAGGTGGGCTTCCATGGAATCTAGTGTAGGAACTTTACTTGAATCAAGGCAAACACTATGGCTATTTGGTTTGAAGCTTTGAATACAGTTTTGATGAATTTGGGAGTGAAACATAGTAGTAATTTTGGAGATTATTCATTGTGCTAGACTTGTATTTGCATAGATGTATTCAATCATCGTCACTTTTTTCATGTTTCTGGAAAGGTCCTCTTTCTTATTAATTAGTGAATGAATTGAAATGTCCCGATAACTCCGTTCTCAACTTTTTTCATGTATAAATCAGTTCTCTTTGACAATTTTTTTTGCTTCAACAGCTAAACAGGTAGAAGCAAAAGGAGACAGAAAATGCTAGCAGCTAAAGTTCTACCCCTCTCCTCATTTGGTAAAAATTCCTCCTCCTTAG
This sequence comes from Vaccinium macrocarpon, assembly GCA_022606695.1. Lineage (NCBI taxonomy): Eukaryota > Viridiplantae > Streptophyta > Magnoliopsida > Ericales > Ericaceae > Vaccinium > Vaccinium macrocarpon. The sequence goes on from CM040179.1 coordinate 29,500,708, forward strand.
GACGACCTCCAAACCAGTACCGTAATCTCAATTTTAAACCCACGCCCATCAACAAATCCCAGTTAATCACTCTATGCATGAAATCCTCTCTTTTAGACGCTTCGTCCGACTCATCAATCGATTCGATCCCACCTCAGCTTCGAGTTAACATCTACTCTGAATCCCTGCCTTTTATCCAGAGATTCAGGGGCAAAACAATTGTAGTCAAGTATGGAGGTGCTGCCATGAAATCCGAGTCCCTCCAGTCTTCTGTCATCAGGGACCTTGTCCTGCTCTCTTGTGTTGGCCTCCGCATAGTGTTTGTGCATGGTGGCGGTCCTGAGATCAACCATTGGCTTACCCGCCTTAACATCCAGCCGAACTTCCTCAATGGTCTTCGTGTCACCGATGCCTCCACCATGGAAATAGTCTCAATGGTCCTTGTTGGAAAAGTCAATAAACACCTAGTCTCCTTAATTAACAAGGCTGGGGCTACTGCTGTTGGCCTCTCAGGCATTGATGGTCGCCTGTTGACTGCCCGTCCAAACCCGAATTCTGCCCAGCTAGGGTTCGTTGGGGACATCGCCGCTGTTGACCCCTCTGTCCTTTTCCCACTTATCAACAGTGACCATATTCCTGTGATTGCATCTGTAGCAGCCGACGAGACAGGGCAGTCGTATAACATCAATGCAGACACGGCTGCTGGAGAACTGGCAGCTGCGTTGGGGGCGGAGAAGCTACTCTTGTTGACGGATGTAGCGGGTATTCTGGAGGATAAGGAAGATGTGAGCAGTTTGGTGAAGGAGATTGATATCAAGGGGGTCAAGAGGATGATGGAGGAAGGGAAGATTGTGGGTGGGATGATTCCCAAGGTAAATTGTTGTGTTAGGGCAATTGCACAAGGTGTTAGGACAGCCAGTATCATCGATGGAAGGTTACCACATTCATTGCTGCTTGAGATTCTAACTGACCAAGGGGCAGGAACTATGATTACTGGGTAAACTTTCTTTGATTTGTTTGACGAGAAGGTTTCAATAAGAGGAAAATGGAATTATCATTGTTACTTTTGGTTACCTTATTATGGTTTGAAATTTTTGTTTCCATGATATCAAGTGCTTGATAAGCTGCGTGATATGCTGGATTAATATATTGAGAAAACCCATATTGTCTCTACTTAGATCATATAACATGCTATTTTTTGTGTATAGATTGTGGTGCAGAAGTTACGTCCAATTATCTAAGAAGGTTACTTCTTGTAAGTGCCACAACTAACTTAGCTTGCTTTATACTCCATGTTAATGGAGTTTATGTAAAGAACAAAAAGAAGGGGAAAAAAGGCTGCACCTTAACTGCAGTTCTGGCTATTACATTTATTTTATCCAAGAAGAATATGGAATTGTTGTTCTTCACTTCTTTAGATTTGGATTCTATATTGGGAGTTCAAATTTCAGATGTTTCGTTTAGCATTCAGCTTGTATCGTTGGTATTTTGATTAGAAACAATTGTCAACTAAGAAGCACGGAGAGGTCTACCGGCCTCACGTGTCCCTGTCCGTCATGGACTACACGACACGACACTCTTAGGACACGTTTCGGACATGCCTAAATACAAGTCCGGTTTTGTCAGATGCAATGTGGTTAGTGGTTAATCTAGGACATGTTGGTGACGCTCTTGAACATGGCAAGGACATGTTAAAAGGTTAAAATCTAATTTTTAAAACGCGGCTTAGGCTTAATTGTACTCGTATGCAGATTGCTGATTTGTATCTTCATGGGATTGTTCTTTTAGTTTGTTAGAATGAATGTTATCGCCTTCTATATGAATTCGCAACATGCCTCTACAATACAAATACATTTTGCATTCGGCGTGTCAGTGTCCTAATTTTTGAACAAATGATGTGTTGGTTTGTTTGTATCGTGTCGTATCTCGTATCCGTGTCCGTGCTTCTTAAGTTGTCAATTCAGTTGTTTTGTTTAGGTCTCAGCTTATATTGTTGGTATTGAATCTATTGATTCTATTCAGTCCGGGCAATGATGTGAATGGGCTTTACCATGTGCCAAATTTGGGAGAACATTCACATCTTTTAGAGTTTGTCTAGGATACAAAAATCTATTGCATGGGTTTATATTTGTTCATGGTGTTGTCATCACAACCAAATTTTCACACATGCAATAGCGTGCTTTCATCTTCAGTCTTTGAAATTTCGCGAGTTGAAGTCTCTTGCACATTACATGCTCAAGTTTCTTTCCATAATCTGGACTGATGTTATTGATTGGACTTGATAGGTTTAAATATTGAGCGACAAAATAGGTGCAATTAAAAGTTGTATTCCTAAGGGACGCGACACAAATAGGTTTTGGATGATAAAATACAATTAACCCTTCCTGAAATTCCTTTATATGGAGCACAAGATGTATATTCAAACATTTCCTAGTTCTATTTCAGAAGGTTTCAATCAGCAACTAGAGCAGGGCAAAAAACTAGTACACAAAAGGTCAAGTTTACAGAGTGTCCTATTTGCTTGTGGTCCTGCACTGGATTGGACTGTGGAATATTTTCCAAGTACCGGAAGATGAACACAATAAATTTGCATTTTTTTTTTCGTGTTTTCTTATCGTTGCATGTGACAAATATTTCTCTCATAGACAACTCGCCCTACTAATCGGTAAGGAAATACGAGGTTGCGAGACTGAAAAGGAAAACGGAATTCATAGTTAGAAAAAGAATGAGTAGGGATGTGAAAGAGTGAATTGTCGCAGTACATGTTTTTCTATCATTTGGCCTAACTGGGGAGTAGCCCACCTCCACGGAAACGGGAGTGCTCCTCCTCTCTCCCCTTTTCTCCTAAACGATATTTCTTGGTACACCTCCAAAGCTTCCAATGATCCTATTTGTAGAGCTAATTTTGGGGTTCAATTTTTAGGAGATTTAGACTCTTTGAGGTAGTGTATACGTGGTTTAGGCACTTCGGAAAATTCAATTTTGGGGTTCAATTTTAGGAGATTTAAGCTCTTTGGGATAGAATATAGTTGGTTTAAACACTTCGGGGTTTAGGCACTTTGGATTTAGGGTTTAGACACTTGGGAAAATTAACTCTCCAAACAAGTCTTTTGGAAACTTTGGGGGTGTACCAAGAAAATGAGCAAAACGACATCGTTTAAGAGAAAAAAAAGGGAGAAAAGGGTGAATTCTTCAAACATACTCCCTCCGTTCCTAAATAAGAGCCCCACTTTATCTCTCTTCTCATTTTTCAAATCAAAAAATGAAGTATTTTCATGTATCATTTTTCGAATTTTTTCGCACCGAATTAAAGTACTCGTCAAGTACTTTAATTTGGTGTGAAAAAATTCGAGAAATGATATACGGAAGTAGTTCATTTTTTGATTTGAAAAATGACACGACTTTTCGTAGTGGAACATTAATTTGGAGCGGTGGGAGTAATTAAGGGTAGCCATTGAGAAGAGGATTTGGGTCTGCCAAATGGGGAGTTCAAAAGGTTCTGTGTCTTGGTCTAGATGTGTACTACAATATGGGGGTGTTGAGAGGAATTGGGGATCCTATAGTGTAGAGCCACACTACAAGGTTGTAGTGGTAGCATCCGAGCCGTTGATTGCACTATCAATTGTCCTCATTTTATCTCAGCACTTTTATGATCCAAGCCGTCCATGACCAATATGAAATCCGAGCCTTTGATTACCAAAATCAACGACCCGTATGCCAGCGGCTCCACGCTATAGGATCCCAGATCCGTGTTGAAGTTGATGATAATACCATGTCATTTAAGTTCGATATTGTGGTTAACATGCTTTCAAGTCATAGAAGCTAAGAGAGCTAGCAGACAATAAGCATATCATGGTTGCATTTTGTTTAAGGTTAATGAAATTTCTAAAAGAAAATCCAGGGTTTTGACCCACAAAGATGATTGATAAGCGTCTCTATGTACTTGTTGAAACGTTGATTCACACAAATAGAAATCAGATTTGTTTAAGAAGAAACAGACATTTAAATCTCAAATATTTGTTCACAAATCTGTCCATATGGATCAAATTGGAATGTGAAAGATCTTCACATACCGATTAACAGCGCAGATAAACAATGCCGAAAATTAAAGACAAGAATTTGATTAAGTAATCTCAACCGAACCACGCATCTGTGCAGTAGATCTGCTTTCTACTTTTGTTTCGATGGATGGTTTTCCATGGTCACAAAAAAAAGAAGAAGCTTTTTTGGGCAACAACCTTGTGCTTACACTGCTCCACTCTTCAACTGAGACAATCAAACAACAGGCCGAACACATTCCAAATTTTCATTTTTCCTAGAGGCGAATGAACGGGTTTTGTACAAGCAAGGATTCGAAAGCAATGACTACGAGCTATTTAAGCAAAAAAGACCGGTAAAATGAGTTATTGAACCACTATAACTATGCTTCTGCGGCACTGTTTAGTCAAATAACCACCGAGATAGGGTAAATCCAGCAGATCCTCCCTTTCTAAAGTTAATGCCCTTCAAATGGAAGCTGAAAAAAAAAACTTAGCTAAAAAAATACCCGGACACAAAAAAAGAAGAAACAAGAAAGAAAGCAGGCAGGCAGGCTAAAGTACAATTAGTTCGGCCTCAGGCACATTATGTGCCTTAACCACTGCCCAATCTCCAAACAATTGCCAAATTAAAGACTATTTAAGACGAGAAACACAAAAAGAGAGAGATTCTTGGCAACTACCTCAGAAAATTGCTGCCAGCACCAGCAAAGCAGCAACATGTTAATGCCTTGAAGTATAGAGAGAGAACCTCAAAAAAGCCTGAAATACCCCTTCTACAACCTATCTCCTACCTACTTGATCGTCATAATGCACAAACCCAAGACAAAGCCCAACACTCTATTTGGTTCTGGGTTCTTCTTTACCACCGCCATCTTCCAACTGCAGGGCTTCAGCTAAGTTGTCTGAAAGTTGCTTGATGGGACGATCCACTGCATCCTCCTTCTTAGTTGAACTGCTGGGTTGCTGTCTGGCCTTCCTTTCCTGCAAGGTTTTCTCCCGTTCATCATAAAAAGTGAAATCATCCAAGATGGATGTCTCCGCTTCATGATCCTTGAAAATTTTCAACATTTCGATACCCTGCTCTAGTTTAACCTAAAAAAAAGTTTCAACATGAAGTAACAAAGTCAATTGGGTTAACTCTCAAACCAAAAAATAACGAGGCAAGTGATTTAAGAATTTGGAAAACTCAAAAGCAAACAATTGCTGTCAAAACATGGACCAAATCACGAATCAAAGTTGTCTTCCTCTGAATCTCAAATATACTCGATTGTGAATCATAAAGAATCGGTCCTAAATTCCTAATTTTTGAAGTACATAGGAAAATACATTCACAGAATTGGATACTAAAGAGGCAGTGTGAATATGAAAGGTTTGGGCTTAAAAAAATAGGTAGCTTTTATTTTCAATGACAATCATGTAGCCTATTGACTTGTATTGATTTTGCATGAACGGATCCTAAAACTTTGACAAACTTATACCTGCTAACGAAACTAAAAGGGAAACTGAAAATTTCAAGCATAACAAAGAAGCAACATACACCTTGTTCGGTTTGGGTCTCAAGACCCACTCTACATGGTCCCCAATATAATTTTCTCTATCTCTCTCTACTCATTACCCCCAAAACCCTCCCTCAAAACCCAAACCAAACAAAGCCATAATGCCTAAAAGTAATAAAACATTTTGGTGGACAAAATGGAGGAATAAGCAAAAACAAAACATTGCACAAAATCGTTCAGGGATCTGACAATTCAGTACCAGAAAAATTAGATGGTACTAAAAAACAGTATAAATAAAACATGAAAGAAAATGAAAACAAAAACAGGCACTTCTACCTCTTGAGAGTCCCGGCTATGAGTTACTGGCTTATTTTCGTTATTTTGCAGAAGTATGTGACGGAATCGACCATTGGGGACATCTTTGATTATATGCCACCGGACAGGAAACTGCCCACTCCACCTATCCTGCTGCCAGTAGTCTGCATCTTTATCGAAATCTACAGGCCCAACCATCTCAGCCACACCACAGAACTGTCCGCTTGCATTGACCTACAAAAAGTTGTATACAAGTTTTAAAATGGCATTTATACTAACAAGTTTGAAGACCTAAATAAGTACATTTTCTACATATCGGATTGGATAAAAGTGACAGGCAAAGAGTCCAGAAACCCCCTACCTTCCTAATATCACCACAATTTTATTAGAAGTGACATTCCGCAATACTGAATTGTGCATTTTTCTTTCTTAGAACAATGGTCAAACCCACTAAAGAAACTAATTCAGCCCGCTCAATCTTTTCAAAAAAGTCTACTAAATGTCATAAGTGGCATTAAATTATTATGTGCTTTAGAAGTTAATTAATAGCAAGAGCAAGGCAAAAACATTAAGGACAAGCAACCCTACTACCTTCGAAGTTAATTAATAGCAAGAGCAAGACAAAAACATTAAGGACAAGCAACCCTACTACCTTTGTATTGTGCACATGATAAGCACAACTACATACCAACTTCGGTACATTTAGTTCAACCTAGCAAATAACTACAGTTTGTTCTGACATTCATTTCTAGTATGATAAAAAAAAAAAATTCTGAGCTTCATAGTTCAAGCAATGTACCGAGAACAAAAGGAAGATTGGACATTGGCCCTTCATCTCTTTTGCTTCACTATAAGCAGCCTCCAATTTTCTGTTTCCAAGTGGTGTGCTGGCCCAAACGTTGTATTTGATGCTTTTGTGAACATTATCTTCACTGAATGACTTTATGACGAAGAACTTAGCATTCTCGTAGTCCGTGAAAAAATCAGGCTGGTTATAGAGACCACCATGAACCCCAGAAACAGAAGCAACATTTTTGCCAGCGGTAGATATTGAGCTCTCTTCAGTAGGGCTCTTGCCCTTTGGTTTTGAAGCCCTTGGTCCTCGATTACGGTCACTAGAGATACCATGTGCATCATTGGACACAAAAATTGATTCACGGTCCCTTTCTTGTCTTCCACCTTTGTCAGAAGTGAAACGGCTCCGATAACCCACCCCCCAGTGAGAAGTAGATGCAGTACCATAATTTGAGCTCTGATATGAGCTGCCAGGCCTATAGTTTCGAGAAAAGGAGCTCTCCACCGATCCAAATCCATGATATGGTCTCTGTGGAGAAATCTGAAAGTGAAGATAACATGTTATGGTCTACACTACGAGCATCATTGAGTACATGGATTCTTGAAGGAAGGATCACTCATCAAGTGATCTGTCAAACAAAATAGTGAATTAACATAGCTTGACTAAAGGAACAGTAATTTAGCAATGAAATTAAAAGCCAACAAAGGATTGCAATGTTATAGAAGCAACAACTAGTAGAATGCCAGGATAGGAGTCAAGGATATTTAAACGAAAATTCATAACAGTGTAGCTCTCTTACAATAATCACATCCTACCTTTGAAAGAAGTCAACTCATATCCCAAACTCAAACCTAGTTCTTGACTGACTAGAAATTGGAACTTTCTATACATCGTTCTATTTTGGTTGGAATATTTGCACTTTTTACCATTCTGTTCTTTATATTTCTGACAGGAACTTTCTTTTACCACTCAGTCTTGGAACAAGGTCTGAGTTTGTCTTGTATGGCATTAAGACACCCCTGTAGAAGGACAACGCTGGTGTAGGATAAATCAGTAAGGAGTGCCCTCTGATGAAAGAGTACTCTCACAGCTTGATTACGTCGACGGCCCTAGTGTAGCACAATAGTATGGAGCTTAGTTGCACGACTTGGGAGCAGAAGCGGGAGCTGGAACAGGAGCAAAAGCGGGGGAGCGTATGATCATAGAAGTGTGGGAGCGCCGTCGGGAGCATTACGGAAAATTATGTCTTTTAATATAGTTAAATGTCAAAAAGAAAAATATTATTCTACATCTTAGATTGCAAACATAAAATTATTTATACGTTTAGTACAAGATTCCATCTGTTCTCCACATCTTAGTTGCACGAAGCCGGGTTGTGAGCCGAAGCGAAAGATTATAGGTTCTCTTCTTTCGGGAGGGGGAGCCATTAGTAATAGTAAATGAAAATTTAAATATGTAATGCAAGTAAATACTATTATGCATCATTCATGTCAATTGCACAGATTTTCTTAGTAACTAAGTAATATTATGGTTATATAAAGTAATTGAGCAAATTTTAAGTAAATACTTTTCTAATAATTTTGTTTCTTTTGGAATTTGTATGCCTAAGAGGTCCTATCCTAGTTGGGAGCAGGTTCCTTTCTCAATGGGAGCAAGGTTCTAGGAGAGTCTTGACTCAGGAGCGCGGGAGCGAGGTTCCGAGGTGGATTCTCCACCCGCATAAGAGGTTCCTGCAAATAAGGTATGGAGTAATCGGCATACAATAGTCCTAACCATCTGTATTGTTCTATAATTTCATGGGACACAGTTTTTACCCCCTTTTTTAAATAAGCAACCATACTTCCCATATGAAGGCATAATCCAGATCAACAAGAAAAAGGACGAGAAAACGTAAAAACAAACCTGTCCAAAATTGTGCTCATATGGCCCAAGTATACCCATTGGTTGGGGATAAACTGCTGGTGATGTCAACTGAGACAAATAACCACCGGACTCTGAGCTTGACATATTTGACAACGGTTCTCCAGAAACACCCCCTCCACCAAAAGATCCAAAATGTAAAAAGTAGCCTGATCCTGGCCCAAAAAGAACATTGTCACCAAGACCCTCTTGGCCACTACTTCCTGCTGTAACCAGTTCAGTTTGCGACATTGGAAGAGATGAAGTTACATGTGGCACACTAGGAGAAACTGGCTGTGCGAAATAATTTGGAGACATTGGGATTTGATGCGGAGAGTATAGCTGGCCATCAACCATTATTGGGGACAGAGGACTAGCCATGGGGGAAAACTGTCCATAAGCCATTTGAGTATCAAGGCCATAACGGAGCATTGATGAATTGTCATTGTACATTGCCTAAGACAGGTCAAATATGAACAGAAACATCTGATGAGTTCCAATTAAAGCTAAAGAAGGATTAAATGTAAAGGGATATGTACGCACCGGCGATACAACTTGCATACCATTGGCACTGACATAGCGAGAATAGTCATCCCAATTACCATTGCTGTTTTCATAGCCTGAAACCACAACAAAGAAGAGATAAATACATAACAAAAGTCCCATATAACTACAGGAAGCAGTAGCAGAATGTGGGATAACACTGTCATTTCCTTATCCACTTGTGAACCAAGCTAGGGGATAGTTTCTTCTCTTGCTCCTCGGCTGCTATTCTTTTCTTGTTTTGCTTTGTGGGCTTGTACCCTAGCCCATATCTGTCCACTGTTTTCTTTAGTTTGAATGGCTTGATCTTGTAATTTGGAAAAACAAAATGGTTTCTGTTAATTCTTTAAACGGACTTGTACACCTTGGCTGATCTATATATTTTTGACTTTTCAAAATCTATGTTATGGATCAAGTGTGAATACAAAAGGCGACAAAACCCTGGAACTCCAATTTCTTTGCTTTTGCTTCCCCATAACCAGATTTTGTTGACTTCAATACATGTAGCACAAGAGTTGAACGTCACCATCTGTAATTCCGTGGGAATGCATTTCATCATAGCCTCATTTCCGCCGCCACTAGAGATAAGTACCTAAAACACTAGGCTATTGAATATGTAGCAGCTAAACATGAAAACAACTAACCTCCATAGAAATAAGTCTGTTCCTGGGGGTAGACAGGGGTAAGAGTTCCACTTGTGTACGAAGATCCTATCTGATCTGTGACATCCCTTTTAGGCATTGTGACGGCTGCAGCCAGAGTAGGATTTGTAGAAACAAGCCTTTCCTCAACGCGTGGAAGTGGCTGAAAGTAAGTCATATATGAAATTACAATAGAAGACATTACCTTAGAAAAAACAGTAAAGAAAAGAAAAGAAGAAAACTAAAGAGGCACAACAAAGACTGTCAAGATACCTGTTCAGACAAGTTGGGCTCAACAGGTCTCCCACCTGAGATAATTTTGAATGGTCATTGGTCGGTGAGAGAGATTTCAAAACAATGATGCAATTAGCAAAGGACTTCAAACATAGATCATGATCCATAAGCAGAAACGTAAGGCCACACACAAGTCCCACCAAAAGCCGTAATATAACCGCGAGACGTGCACAAGCATGATTAATAAGAAAAGGAGTTTCTTGCATGTAGGAGATTGGGGCTGTTAGAAAGGGAGACGACCGAAGGTTTTGAACTGAGCAAGGCAAGCCCCAAAACGGTATCAGAGATTTCAGTATGAAGTACTACTATTACCTTTTTGGTATTAGGAAAGTAGCGAATCACATGAAATTTTACTAGGGTAAACAATCTCATATATAAATAAGAAATATAAGAGTGGACATTTTCATATCTAGAAACTGTGGTTTTTGCAAGAAGTTTGTACCATCAAGCTGAAGATTATGTGACATGGTAGCAGAATGTTGAAACAAGGAGATAAGCTCAATCCCAGGGGGCAAGAAATGGCACAGGGGAATCCAATAGTTTCTTTCACAGAAAACATGGAGTTCAGTGGTAGAATGCAATTCCTAGTCTTGTCCAGAAGTGGGATCCAAGAAGGCGTAAGGGTGAAACAAAGCATATCCTGCCTCCAAAGTCCGCTAGAAGGACCCCACCTAATAAAAAAAGTAGAGCACTTGCCTAAAACTAATTCGTGCAGTTGGACTGATCCACAGTCATAGTTGTAGTACAGCAAAATCACTCAATTGCTAACTAAAAGAATGGTAACTTACCCATCAATTAATAAACATTTTGCTAACCACCACCCAATAGGTGGATTATAGACAAAATGCCAAAAAAGCAATTTCAATACGCAATATTAGTACACATTCACAGATTTCGCTGCTTTTTTCTCAGATGTTGGTGTGTTTATTTTTTACACTAGGCGCTGATTTTCCAAATCTTTAAGACTCCAAATGCCCTACATGAACCTAAAGCAGCTATTGTGAAAGAAAACCCAACTCTGAACAAGGGAAGAAGAAGACGATTCAGATGGCCCGTACATGGTTCTCCTAGATATGTTTGACGAACTTGGGCTGAATTCAGTTATCTTACTTGCAAAAGCATCTTCCAAAGATAATTCGTTTGGTAGCCATGAACACAAAGTCACAGCAATAACATGGACTGATTTCTAGAGAAATCAATATACACCCTACCCATCCATATTACCAATTCCCCAGCAGGTTCAATGCAAGGATAACAGTCTTGGTTATGCAATCAATAACAAGAAAGTCTGCTACTCGCAACATTCCAAAGAAATACCAATTCCTTCACCCCATAGATGAACCACATAAAACAAAGTTGAGCCCCAGTTCGCACTTTTAAACACCTCTTTCTAATACCTTTACCCCGCACAGGATACGACTACTGAAACACAAAGTAAGGAAATACCAATGAATTTTTAGTGTGGTCCAAATGGAAAGGATACCATTCTGTTGTCACTCTAAAACAAAACAGGTGGTGGGGTACACAAACTTATTTTCTCTTTGCACTAGTAACACCAATGTTATTAGTAAGTAAGTTACACCTCAAATTATACTTATCAATTGAGGAGGCCAACCAAGCGTAAAGAACACTTTCTTTCACCTTACATTTCCCTCTCCCCTCCTTTTTACTTCTACATCTCCAATTTCATTAAATAGGAGACTAACATCTATACACGAGCCTAAAGGTTATGAAAGGAAAATAAGTTCGGCAATGTTGCACATACCTAGATTCATAACAATGAAACAACATACAAACAATCATACATCAATCTATTGTCAATTACAGAGGGAACACCCATTTACGGTGCAAACAGTCAGTTTTGAGTACCTCTTTTACTGCCTAAAACAACTCCAAACAATGACAAAAAAAAACTGTTCTCTCCTCTCCAGCTTTCTACTTTCACAAGTTAGATTTGATTATATATTAACCTCAATTGGAGATTTTCCTCTTCTACATAATACGATTCTCGTGTGCCCTTGCGTCTAGCATACACACACACACACACACACACATATTATATATATATATGTAGAGAGAGAGAGAGAGAGAGAGAGAGAGAGTAGCGATGCGTACCGGGGGAAAAGGCGGCGGGTGACGTTGCCGTCGAGGCGATTCGATCCCGTTGACCCGCTTCTTCCATTAATCAAATCAATAAATCAACCAAACCAAAAAAACTCAAACAAATCCAATCCAATCCAATCCAATCTGAATCTGAATCTAAATCTAAATCTTTTTCCAGAACGAACTCAAATTCTTCGCCGGAGGAGGGTTTTAGAATCCGATTTGATTCGATTCAGTGTGTGTGAGAACGAATCGGTGTGAGAGAAATCGAGAGAGAGAGGGTTTTAGGTTATACTCCTATATGCATGCATGTATACATGTATATTAACGATCTGTATGTATATATACAGAGATGTGTAATAATGTCGGGAAAAAGGGGTAATTAAAAGAGAGAAGGGAAAAACTCTTTGGTCAATCAACCCCCGCAGATTCCTTTCTCACCTTATGAGGCGGTTGGATTTCCTTTTAAAATTTCTCAGATTCGATTTCCACGTAGCAATCACGACTGGGCCTCCGCCAGCCCCGAACTTCTATTTCAAGCCCAATAAGTAGTGACAGCGAGGGATGGCAATTAGACGGGTTTTCATCTAATTTTCGGGTACCGAAATGAGTTTGCCATTCTCACTACAGGGTCTAGTAAGAAACGATCACTGTTTAATGCGATATTGATTGTTGAATTCAATTGTCATTGTTGCTCACTACACTTTGTAGTGTGTGCCTCAATACAGGGTCCCCGGCTTCTAGTGAGTTTGGAGGAAAATTAGCAATATCCGATCGGGTTCGGGTAGAGTTTTGGTTGATGTTATCTATGGGAGAAAAGAGGAAAAGTATGTTCTACGGGGTGGGGCTGTGTACGTAAAAAGGGATCAGCTCGATCCACCGTTCTATGCTTACTTTGCTCTGGTTAGTTCTGCTTCTGCTCAGGCAACAAGATGGTATACTGGATCTCACTAGTGGATCTTAAACTTACCCCATTTTTTTACCGTAGAAAATGATATTTTTAACCTATTATTTTTATTTACAGTAACAAAATTAGCAATTTTTTTTTTATAAAAAACCTCCTGACCTTCGGACTCGATGTCCCATAAGCACTTGTACTTTAATGAACGTCAATTAAACCCCTAACCTTGTCAGTCTGTCATCAATTCTCCCCTACGTCTATTCTTCGTCCAACACAGAACAGAGACTCCTAGCTGGCACTTATATGGGCATTTATGGGACCCATTCCTCTCTTACTACACATTTTGGTGGGGGGAGATTTCAAAATAACACCCTGACCTTTTGAGTCAATGTCTTATCCACCTGAACTTCAATAAATGGAATATATGACGTGAATTGAATTTTTCCCTTTTGTCTTTGTGATGTGTAGAACCCTAAAAATTTAAACACCTACAAATGTACATGATATTCATTACTCTCTCTCTCTCTCTCTCTCTCTCTCTCTCTCTCTCTCTCTCTCTCTACCTACCTAAAAGTCCCCTGTCTAACTATATCCATGGCCTATACTACCAAGCAACCATTGACGCCATCAACGTCATCGACCTAAACTACATTGCGCATTCACCATTAAAGAGAGATGTTCAAGTACCGGTAGTCAACGCACTCCCAAACCACTGACCAACCACTGACTCTCCTCTCTCTTGCTTTATTTTCCTCTTTCCCCCCTTACTACTTCTTTTTCGGATGGAACACCCATGGCCAACTGTTATTGCCGGGCACAACATTGTTGTGTGCATGCAGCAACATTTGTTGTTGCCATTTGCGGTTGCTATATAGTCTTTCCCTCACTCACCCCTCTTGGTTCTCCCCTTATCTTTCGACCATAACCCCACTTTACCACCACCTTTTACTCATCGCTCCCACTGCTAAAACCATCACCACTGCCACTTGGCTTCGACCTCAGGCCATCATCAAACCTCATTATACCTTATTTTCTCACACCTATGGTCTGTTTCTTCCTCCCCCATGAGCTCTTTCTCTTTCTCTCTCTCCCCCTCTCTCCTCGTAACTTTCATTCTCTATCTTTAAACATTTATTCTCTCCTTAAAAACATCCTCTCATTTAATTATATTTTATGTATTGTTTATTTGTTTGGACTTTGGGTTTTATTAACTATTAATGAATTTGGCAGAGTCTTGGCCGAATTATAGGACTCCCATTGGAAAGCATTTTTCAAAATTGACCAAACATTTCTCAAATTGGAGAACTAATTTGGTGGTGGGGAAATGGGGAGTAGAGGGTGTTGATGATTTTTCCGGGGTCACCTAAGAGAGAGAGTGCTTATGACTTTAGATTGTATCGTAGATGGTGTCGCCTCAAGCGTAGGGCTAGGTCGGCAGTAGCATAATAACCGGTAAGACCGGGTCGAATCCACAGGGACCGAACGCACCCGACATGAGAGTTGTCTTGCAAGTGTAGGTTTTCGGCCTTGAAGCGGCAAACTTGGTTTGTGATTTGATTGGTGGAATTCTCTTAACTACGAGAATGACTTGGAAAGACGGAATTAAAACAAGGCTAAGTCTAGGAGGTTTAACAACCATAACTTAGGCTAATTCGTTCATCTCTTGTTGAGATTAGGATTCTTGTAACCATTTGACAAACATCTAAGTTGACATCGCTCTAAGCATCACATGTGAAAAGAAGAATCAACCATTAACTACGAGAGATCAAAAAGATTAGCAAACCTAGACTCTGGTACATAAAATTGATCCTAAGTCTTTGAACTAGAAATGATATTCGATAAAGTTTTGGGTTCTTGAGCCAATTAGACAAACTTTTAGATTGACATCGCCCAAAGTATCACCTGTACCTAGGTGAATTAACCATTGGCCACAAGATCAATAAGATTAACAAACCCAAATTTTGATACATAAAGATAAACTCGTGACTTTATTAAACAAGAAGTGTTTTCAATTTGGCGAGAAGAACGAATTAAACCTAAGTCATGGAGTGCTAATCACCCCATGACCGAGCCTATTTAGACTACTCAAACATAGGAATGAAAGACATTACTTGAAAAGTATAAGAAATGAAGAACATGATTTTACGGAAATAAACTTGATATATATGAAGATCTAAGGATTACAAGAACTATTAAAGCACGAGAAATTAAACGAAAACCAAAACTTACGTGAGTTTTCTGTAGGGAGAAAGCTTCAAAATCCTCTCCCATGGAGGAGAGATGTGAGAGCAAAAACTAACTAAGAAAATAAAAGAGAAAGTGAGGGAGATAAGAGAGAGAAAGAGGGAGGGAGAGATATATACACATACCCTTTCTCTCTCACAAAAATATCTTAAAAGATGTAAGTTTTTGTAAGTAGAAAGTCCAACAAGTGGGTTAAATAAATTTTCGGGTTGTCAGGACCTGCATTCAAAATGCTCCCCGTAAGGCATGGGTATTGATACCAAGGTTGGGGGTATTGATATGTTTTGTTCCGCTTCTTCAGAGGTATTGATACCTGTTAATATTGGTATCAATACCTGTATCAATACTAAGGCATTTGAGGTTGTTTCTTCTTTCTTTGCCATCCATTGGCATTTTGTGCTACCGGGCATCTTCCAAAACACTTTTGAACATTGTGCGAGCTTCGGGAAGGGGAGCACTTGGTCTTGTGAATGCTTGTTCACTCCCGGATTCCATCGGGAGTCTTTGTGAGTCTTGGTCACGGCTTTAGCCTTCCGGCTTGATCTTGTGCCTTCTAAACTTCCCAAGCCTTAGCCAAATCTTCATTTCTTGGCTCTTGAGGCTCGATGGTGGAGTGTCATGGGGCGTTTGGCCCTTAAATTCTTGGGATGCTTTCCAAAGCGCTTCAAAACACGCTTTATTCACTTGTTCACCCTGAAACTACCAAAAATAACACTATGCGCACATCAATCATATAAAAGAAAGATAAAGTGTGTGTGTGTGTGTGAACAAAAAGAGCTAGATAAACCCGGATATATACAATATTGAGGGCTTATCTCAGAGAGAGAGAGGAGGGTTGAGATTTGTTTTGGACCACATGGCAACCTAATATCACGGATGAAGAAGATGGGGGAAGAGGATCCCAAGTGCTATTTGTGGTACTGATAGGAATGAAATGAACATGTGTTTGAGTATCATTTATTGAAGTTAGGTGTGGATGAGACATTGATTCAAAAGGTCAGGGGTTATTTTGAAATTTTTCCCTAACAAAATGTGTAATGAAAGATGTTATGCGATACTGCGGAAGTCACAACGATTCTAGTAAGCATAATCAATCTAGAAACAAGAACAATAAAGATGAAGAACGGTAGGAAAGCAAGAAAACCAAGCACACAAGAACACAAGAGATTTACGTGGTTCACTACACAGGTTGTTTAGTGAACCAATCAATACGGATTACAATCTCCAATCTCCTCTCAATGTTTCTTCCAGTCTCTCTGGGTTTCTCTCTCCAAAACATGCTTCTCCAACCCTAAAACTAATTAAAACGCACTTAAATAAGGTGTTGTACGTCGCCATGGTTTGGACCAAGGTTCTACTCGTCCGGACCAAAGTTCCTGTGACCCAAACAAATATTTCTGGAGTGGTGGTCCAGACTAAGAAATCCCCCATCAGGACCATGACCCCGTGGTCCGAACCAAGGAAGTTCCTGTCCGGACTACCGATGCAAAAAGCCTAATTTTGGTCTCTCGAAGTTTGGTCTAGACCTCTAAAGTCTTGGTCCGGTCCAGAGATGTTCCAAACACCAATTTTGAAGCCACACTCAACAAATCTCCACCTTGGCTTCAAACTGAACCATCCTGAAGAAAAACTTGATGTCACCCCAACTGCACTCCATTTATAGGTATGAGTGCTCCACCCTCAAGTCCTCAATCAACAATGGAGAACATGGAGCAAGTCCAAGCAACACTTGAACTTCTCCCTCGGAACCGACTTCGTTAACATATCAGACGCATTCTCATCAATGTGAACCTTAGCCAAGATTAAGTCACCTGATGCTAACCACTCTCGAATCCTGTGATACTGCACATCAATATGCTTTGTCTTTGCACTCTATATTGATTCTTTGCCAAGTGAATTGCATACTGACTATCACAATGCAGCAACACACTATCCTGCATGAAATCAAGTTCACTAACCAACCCTTTAAGCCAAATTGCTTCTTTTGCTACCTTAATCATTGCCATGTACTCTGCCTCTGTAGTCGATAAAGCCACTATATCCTAAAGAGTAGACTTCCAACAAACGGGACCTCCAGAAAACATAAATGCATACCCTGTCATTGACCTATGAGAGTCGAGATTCCGAGCATAAGATGAATCCACATAGCCCACCACGTCTTTTGAAGCCTCTTTCTGATTAAACACTATCCCTAGATGACGAGTGTCCGCAAGATATCTGAAAACCTATTTAATTGCATTCCAATGCTCCTTTCCCAGTTTCACCATATACCTACTGACCACACTGACTGCATGTGATATGTTTGGTCTTGTACACACCATCAGATACATGAGACACCCAATTGCATTCGCATAGGGCACCTCTTCCATACGCCTTACCTCATCCTCTGAACTAAGATTCATCTTGGCAGAAAAGTTTGAAGTGCGCTGCAAGTGGGGTACTTACGGACTTGGAATCTTGCATGTTGAACCTCTGCAACACCTTCTGCAAATAACCACTCTGAGACAACCTTAATTGACTAGCCCTTCTGTCACAGTGAATTTCAGTCCCAAGATTCTTCTTAGCAGCTCTCAGATCTTTCATGTCAAATTCACTATTTAACATCGACTTCAACTTTCCAATTTCCTGCTTGCTTTTTGCTGCTACCAACATGTCATCAACATATAAAACAAGTAGAATATAAGAACCATTTGAAAGGACACGATAGCATATGCAACAGTCATACTCACAGCGTGTGTACCCATGCGACACCATGAACAAATCAAAGCATTTGTACCACTTTCTAGGAGACTGCTTCAAGTTGTACAATGACTTCTTCAACAAACACACATACTCCTCCTTACCAGGTTCCTTGAAGCCTTCTGGCTGTTGCATGTAAATCTGCTCGTCTAAGTCTCCATGGAGGAAAACAGTTTTAACATCAAGCTGCTCTAACTCCATGTCATGCATCGTGACCATTGCCAAAATTAAACGAATAGAAGTGTGCTTCACAACAGGTTAAAAAATATCATTATAGTCCACTCTTTCTTTCTATGAATAACCTTTAGCAACTAATCGAGCCTTGTACTTTTCACCCTCTTTCTCTAACAACGCTTCCTTTTTTCGATACACCCACTTGCACCCAACAACCTTCTTCCCCTTAGGCAATTTCACCAATTCCCAAGTTTTATTCTTGTAGAGTGACTCCATCTCTTTTGACATTGCTACAAGCCATTTGTCATTGTTAGTACTGCTTGTAGAATCCTTGTAAGACAATGGATCTCCACTGCCAGCCACTAAAGTGAAACTAGCCATGTCCTCAAAATCATACCGAATTAGAGGTTTGTGAACCCATTTTCCCCTTCCTTTCACGACTGTGTAAGGCTCCTCTTGCTGCTATTGTGGGTCATGATCAATATCACATATATCACTGAATGAACCCGGCTCCTCAAGCTCCACCTTGACTATGGATTTCTCCCTCAGACCACCAGATTTTGTCTCATCATTCCGATTCGACATAAATGCCTCATCAAACACAATGTCCCTACTGATCACCCTTTTTCGTGCCTCAGGATCCTAGAACCTGTATCCTTTGACACCCTTTTCATACCCAAGAAAGATACACTTTTTGGACTTGGGATCAAGCTTCGACCTCTCCTTATTTGGCACATGCACATAAGCTAGACAGCCAAAGAATCTCAAATTCGACAAATTAAATGGTTTACCTGACCAAAGCTTTTATGGGATCTTGAAATCAATGGTTGAAGAAGGAGACCTATTGATGAGAAAACATGGCGTGTTGACTGCCTCTACCCAAAATACCTTTGGTAACCCTGCATTCAACCGCATACATCTGACTCTCTCTGTCAAGGTTCTGTTCATTATTTCTGCTACTCCATTTTGTTGTGGAGTCTTTTTTACTATGTAGTGTTGAGTAATCCCCTCTGAATCGCAGAAGGCCAAAAACTCTTTTTCCCTGTACTTTGTCCCAATATCAGTTCTGAAATACTTTATCTTTTTCCCTGTCTGAGTTTCAGCCTATGCTTTCCAAGTTTTAAACGTAGCAAACACATCAGACTTATACTTCAAAAAATAAACCCATACCTTTCTGGAATAGTCATCAATGAAGCTGACAAAGTAATAAGCACCAATGTAAGAAGATACGGTAACTGGACCCCAGAGATTTCAATGAACATAATCAAGGACTTCTTTGCTTGTATGATCACCTGTCTTGAAACTGACTTTGTACTGCTTCCCATACACACAATACTTATAGAAATCCATCTTGCACACCTTGACCCCCTTCAACAAGTCACACTTATGAAGCTCCAACATACCACGCTCACTCATATGGCCAAGCCGCATATGCTAAAGTGCTAGATTCTAAAGGTGTGGAGATAGCAACTCCACCTACAACTGTGTCCCCAATCAGCTTGTACAAATTACCCACTTTCTGTCCCTTTATTAGCACCAAAGCTCCTCTGCTAATTTTCATTGCTCCACCTTGTGCTTTGTACATACACCCAACTAAATCTAATGCTCCTAAAGAGATTAAATTCTTCCTAAGTTCAAGCACATGTCTAGCATTCCACAAAATCCTAACAACTCCATCAAACATCTTAATTTTCATGGTACCGATTCCAATGGCTTTGCAGACTGCATCATTACCCATTAGAACGGTACCACCATTACAAGGCTTATAATTGTCAAACCACTCCTTATTAGTGCACACATGATAAGAGCAACCATAATCCAAAATCCATGACTCTAAAAGAAAATTGTTACCTGAAGAAACGGAGAGTAAATCTGCATCGACATCATTGTCTGATTTGTCCTCCACAAAACTAATGGATTCCACCTTCTTTTTTGCCTTCGCAAGAAGATTTTTCAAATCCTCGCATTGATTTTTGTAGTGCCCCATCTTGTGACAAAAGTGACACTCCACATCCTTTTTCGTGTTTGATTTCCCTCTCGACTGCAACCTTTCTCGATTTGAACCTCCCTTCCCTTTTGACTTGCTTCTACCTCGGCTCGACTGTGGCTTAGAGACAAAAAGACCTTGATCTGCATCAACATTATCATCCCTCCTCATCTTCTCATGAGACATAAGGGTACTGGTAACCTCATCGAGTGAAAAGATTTCCTTCCCATACATAACTGTTTTCACCAAATGATCATATGAAAGGGCATCGATGCTAACAACAGGATAACCTTATCCTCTTCATCAAGCATTACTCCAAAACCCACCAATTGCGAGGTCAAAATATTATAGAAATTTAAATGTTCTAATAGATTCGTACCTTCATTCATCTGTAATCCATACAGCTGTTTCTTGACATACAACTTGTTGGTCAGATTCTTCCTCATGTACAAACGCTCGAGCTTTTTCCAGATCGCCTCTGCCATCTCTAAGTCTAACACGTTGTGAATAACTTCATAGACTAGGTTTAGACGAATAGAACTGATCGCCTTAGCATCAAAATCATCCCAATCACTGTCTTTCATCCCCGCAGGCTTTTTCGTCTTCCCGTCTAAAGCCTTTGAGACACCCTGTTGGATCATAATATCCTTCATCCGTCGATGCCACAAAGAGAAGTTATTCTTACCAGTGAACTTCTCCATCTCATACTTGGTATTCGACATCTTTAGTGAAACCCTAACTGGGTACTCTGCTATAAACCCTAACCATGAGCTTTGATACCACTTTGTTGTGCAATACTGTGGAAGTCACAACAATTCTAGCAAGCACAATCAATCTAGAAACAAGAACAATAAAGATGAAGAACGCTAGAAAAGCAAGAAAACCAAGCACACAAAAACACAAGAGATTTACGTGGTTCACTACACAGGCTGTGTAGCTAATCCACGAGGGGAAGGGACGACTCAATCCACTATAATCAATATGAATTACAATCTCCAATCTCTTCTCAATGTTTCTCTCTCCAAAACAAGCTTCTCCAACCCTAAAACTGATTAAAACACACTTAAATAAGGTGTTGTACGTCGCCATGGTCCGGACCAAGGTTCTACTCGTTTGGACCAAGGTTCCTGAGACCCAAACAAATGTTTCTGGAGTGGTGGTCCGGACCAAGAAATCCCCCGTCCGGACCATGACCTCGTGGTCCAGACCAAGAAAACTCCCGTCCGGACTACCGATGCAGAAAGCCCAATTTTGATCTCCCGAAGTTTGGTCTGGACCTCTAAAGTAGGGGTGAAAGAAAAACCGAAAAACCGAAAAAAACCGACCGATCGGTTCGGTCTCGGTTTCCTGAAAATTGGACCTGATCGAACCGAACCGAACCGAAACCAAACCAAAAAATTATCGGTTCGGTCTCGGTTTCCTGGAAATTGGACCGAACCGAACCGAAAACATGCCAATTTGGACCAAAATACCCCGAAACCACCCATATTTTGGACCGAAAACCGAAAAAAATGATCTTAACCCCCAAAAAATAACAAATCCTAGCCGTCCATCTCAATTTTAACGCCGGACCGAAAAAACCGAAAAAATCGAAAAAAACCGAACCACCCCGAACCGATCGGTCCATTGTTTTTTTCGGTCGGGATCGGTTCCGGGCCAAACCACCCCGAACCGATCGGTTTGGTCCGGGACACCCCGAAAACCGAACCGAACTGACCGATTTTCACCCCTACTCTAAAGTCTTGGTCTGGTCTAGAGATGCTCCAAACACCAATTTTGAAGCCACACTCAACAAAAGAGGAATGGGTCGCATAAATATTCACGTAATTGCCAGCTAGTAGTCTCCATTTTGTTTTGGACAGAGAATGGGCGTAGGGGGATTTGATGACGGAGAGAGAAGGTCAATGGTTTAATCGACGTTTGTTTAAGTACAAATGCTTATGGGGCATTGAGTCCAAAGGTTAGGTTTTCTTTTTCTTTTTCTTTTGAAATTGGTACCATAATGTTGTTGTCATCATATAAGAAATTATATTTTTACACTTATATTTTCATCATTATACTAAAATACCACCTTGTGCATACCGATCGGGTAGGGAATGTGTGCATCCACAAATTTCCTGGTGGGGTTTGGGAGGGGGGGGGGGGGTTCAAAGTTGTATGGTACGTTTTAGGGTTTAGGTCGGGGCTTGCCAAAACCCGCTCCACCCCATTGCCATGAGCAACCTTATTTCATTAGTGCCTTAGCCAGGTTCTGCCCATATCCAGCCATAGCAGAACAATCAGTTGATCAAAATGGGGCATAGCTGTATATAGATATGTGGTCGTCTTCCGTGGGAAGTGAAAGCCTTCACATCCATTTGATTCTTAGGACTGTCCCGACCTCTTTGCTCTGGCAAAACTCTCTCTCTCTCTCTCTCTCTCTCTCTCTCTCTCTTTTAGATCGGACCGGAACCCGCAAATATTTAACCTACCTGGTATTGAGTTTGAATATGATGTGTGGTTGCGGTGCTAAAAGTGTGAACATCACCTTGTAACGTGTTTTGTATCATTTCATGGGTCTTCTTAGTGTGTGTGAAGCTAGACACAACAATGTTTGAAAAATGGGAAACTTCGTTAAAAATCCTTGACAATTTTATCTTAAAGTAGATACAAAAGTATAATGTTATTTTATTTGATGTGCGGTGGTGAGTTTCATACGCTTATCTTAAGTTTCACATAAACGTGTTGTCACAGTGCTAAAAATATGTCCAAAAATGGAAAGTGTGAACATGACCATGTAACGTGTTTTTATGTCATTTATATGGGTCTTCTTAGTAGGTGTGAAACTAGACAAAACAATGTTTGAAAAATGGGAAACTCCGTTAAAAATCCTTTACTACAATTTTACCTTAAAGTAGACACAAAAGTATGATGTGATTTTACTTTATCATTTTTTATGTATGTGCTTCAATACTATTCACATTTGCATAGTATAAGTAAGCAAGAAGCGGTATCGACACATGATTAGTGAGATGACTCCGAATTCAGCGCCGGACACAAGATTACCAATTTGGCATTGTTTGTAGGGATCTTTAAAAAAATCCAAAAATGTACTACAAATGAGAAGAAAATTGAGGAGAGTACAGAGACCAAACATCCCCTGGGTCCGCCCCGGACTCCGATGGCTGGCTATGCATCTAATCAAAATGAGAAGAAATAAAAGGAAAAAGTTACAATACACATTCCTTATTTGGGTGTGTATGACACACAATCCCGTAAAAGTGACACATTTTTTTTGTAAAAGTTACGATTTTTTTTACAAAAGTTACGAGACACATCAAAATGTTACAAATCATAAAAAATGTTATGAATCTTATTGCTAAAAAGTTACGAAAACTAAAAGATGTTATGATTGCTGATAAGGTGACACAATCTGAACCATATAATAGGTGCATATGGTACACCCAAATAAAAGGCGTGTATTGTAGCCATTTCCTAAATAAAATAGTGATTCTATTTGGACCCTAAAAATATCCCACAGACAGACATCCGCACCTTATAATGAAAGCGGTAAAAATGGATTATGAGAACTCGTAATCTATTTTTGCCGTTTTCATTGGAAAGGGAAGCGTGGTCAGTGGCAACAGAATGGCTACAACCCAACATGTAATTCAAAGTTGATAGAAAAAAAAAGAAGCACGAATGTAAAAACAGGGTATGGTAATGAAATGGTTCGTGCAGATTCATAAACATAAATAGTCATGTCTTCAATGGAGATACTGAAACAATATTTGTTGTTTAACGACTAAGAGCAATTTGCTGGAAAGAAAACAGTCTCGAAAATCGGTGACAGACACAATCTGAAACTCAAGCCTTCCCTCCTGACCATTTGCTCGATCAGTTTCCTGCTTGTTCAAAACTGCAACAAGAATCTGTGTAACTAAAAAGACAAATGCATCATATACAATGGCGGACACAGGATTCATTATGCCGGGGGTGGGGGAGATCACATGTATTTATAAATTAATAACCAAATATCATTCTCATATACTGAGATAACAATTTTGAGGGGAACCAACCTTCATAATTTTTACAAACAAAACCTAAAATCTAGTACCAATAATGGGATAATTGTGAAGTGTGCGAACCTCGGCCTTGCATGCACCCCTATGTCTGCCCCTGATCATATACAATTTTTGGATATTGTTGAAGCTGTAAAGTGAGTTGTATTACTTTTCAAAAAAAAAGTGAGTTGTATTATGGGTTGCTCCTTATTAAACCCTTTTCTTTAGCATACGGGTTTCACCCCCTCGGTGCTCGTTTAAATACTTGCTTATCAAAAAAATCTAAATCTCTCAAACCCAATTGAAATGTTAAATTAAAGGATATATTTCCCAAACCAGTTATGCCAAATCCAAATCAATTCAATTCAAGCCCACAAAACCCTACACAACCTAAAACATTGACCCTACTCTTGCATACCATCACATGTACCAGTCTGAGTTGCAGTAGGATACAGTTTCTCAGTTCACGCAAAACATATGATTCATCAGATATCTACACCAACGTGGCCAGCTAAATAAATGAATCAAAATATCATGACTTTGTTAATCTGAACAGGAAAAAAGAAGCAACTTTCTTTTTTTATGAATTGCATTTTTGTCGACTTGACAATGGCTATATTTTGTATTAATATAAAGGAAAGTCGATTCATAGTTTACCGGTTATCCTTAAGTTAATATTTTTGCCGAAAAAATCAGTTTTAAATGGATTTCGACGTCATTGTCATGTTCAACAAACTAAATTGCACGGTGATTCTAGTTGACAATAAAGTGACTTTGTTCCAGGTCCAAGACATTTACCATATTCCCATACTTGGAACTTTGGAAATACTGTTACAAATGCAAGTTGGACCCGTATTTGCACAACATATATAAAAGGTGCTAAACACTCAGATATTGATGCATGTTATTATGTGATTAGGAACAATACTCATGCAATACAGGCATCTTTTTTTTGTGTGTGTATGTACACATTTGGGTCCGAAGTTTCTAAGGATGAAGGAAAAGGTGGGGTTCACTAACCTTAGCATGTTGACTTTAGAAACTGGAAGGGCAGGATTTGCCCCAAGCATCAGTTGATCTGATTGGGATAGAAGCAGCCAGACTCATAAGGTGCTTTGAAGAACTGGAACTCTTGGAACTGGCTATTCCCATTACTGTGCAGATCCAATGAATGCACATGGGACATAGCAGTGGGTTCCTCCACTTGCATGTATTGCGATGAAGCAAGTGCCACTGTTTGTGGCTCCGACTGCATCATTGGCAGGTCTCCACTGCTTTGATTTACCTGAATAAAATGCTCCAGCGAAGTGGGTTCGTGCTCATTCAAACCCCAGGAGTTAGCTGACAGAAGAGAGAGAGAACTCTGAATATCTGATGCTACATCCAAGTTAGACCGAATGGAAGGTGGTCCTGAAACTGTACAAAAATTATCGCATAAGGTGGCAACATGGGGTGGGGAAACCTGAATTAATGCATTTTTCACCAAGCTATAACAAACAAATTTAATTGGTATATGAATTGCTGATGCTTGAGCAATTTCCTAATTCAATTTCTTATCTCTTGATTATATTTAAAGCTCATTTCCTCCTCAAGCAGGCAAGAAGTACTAAGTTTTTGGAAATCTACCCTTTCCTTTGTGATTCCCCTTGCCCGTGCACATTTGATTTGTTTAAATTCTACTTGCACTTGTAATGTCACGAAGAAATTTTCTTTAAATGCAACCACTGTTCAGTCCAGTTCACATCTAAGTAAGAAAAGAAGACCTACCTTGATTAAGAATTCGAGGTGGTGTGCTGTGGAAAGAAAAGATCCTCTCTGAATCAAGGCATTCAATAGAAGTGTAATTGGGCAGCTTATCACTGGACAAATATGTCTCCCTATGGACGCCTGCATGTTTTGCAGGTCTACTCAGTGATTCACTGGATTGTTCAATCTTTAAGTTGCAACCATTTTGCCATGTGTGGTGTGAAACTGGGGATGGTACTCTGCTTAACAAACTATTCATCTGGTGTCTCCCATCTGTTCAGGTCCCAAAAACAGAGGGGAATGATATCCTTGAACATGTATATGAAGCAAATTATGCTTGTACATAAGTCCTTCTAAAAGATAGAATAGAGTCTTTAGCTATAATTGAAATCACGGGAAATAGCAACCAAATATATTCGGACAAACAAACATATAGTGATGCAACGTGGAGTAAAACACAATTTCCCAAGGTAAAAAAAATGCGTAAAGAGCAAGATAACACAAGCAAATCCAGTTGCAATTGCATTTCATGGTACACTTACTGCAAAAGGCTTCAAAGTTCTGAGAGTAAAAAACCAACCATATAATGATGAAGCTCTCACAGAGTTGAACTGCATCGCTTCCTGACGTGGTCTGCGGCGCCTTGCATTGTGATCAGAGAGGCGTTTACGACAGCTCCGCTTGTTATCATCAAACTCCGACAAGTTATGGAACCTTTATAATTGCTAACATAAGTAAATGAGTCAACATCCTAAAAACAACCTTCTAGATATTAATGACTTAGGGCATCCCAGTTGTTACTGCTGCCACTTTGGCAAAGCAAAACCCTTTTTGCCAAGTCCAGTGTCAGACAAACGAAAGGCATTCTTGTCCATTGGTGAATGCTATTTTGACCAGATAACATCCACACTACCTTCCACTTGCAACCATTAACTAAAGTGGCAAACTTGTCAATGCCGCCAAACTTGAACCCAAATTTGGTACAAGAAATGGCTCTGGAAAAATTTTCAATCACTGGAGCTGAACTTTTCCTCCTCTCTTATGAAAAATCTTGGCAAAAACAAGGGATTCACCAAACCAGTGGAGATGCTCTTAGGAAAAACAGTGAATGAGCAAGTTAATTACTGACAAAAAAGAAATTCAAGAGAGAAACAATAACCAATTATCCACAAGAAAAAAAACATGCCTGCTGCACTGCTGGCAGAACCTGAGCTCCACCCCGGCCACAATGACCCTTGGACTTTTGGAGTGGCTTTCACAAATTCTATGTCGACGATGGTAATCTTTAGCTGACTTGAGGTCAAGGTGGCATCCCTCAACTTGGCAATGCAGGGTCTGTGCACCCTGGTGAGATGCCCTAGATCTCTTTTCTGTAGCAGCACTTGATGTAGGAATTGCAGGAAAAGATGCCGCTGTCTTCAATGAGCGAGCAGCAGACATGCCCTCAAAATACGTCCGCCTACCTAGCTTCAAACCAATCATGGTAGCATCACAGTTGATAGAATCCCCAAACGTTGGGAGATTCTCAGAAAATACTTCCTTCCGACAACAATCTACAGGTAACTTATCGATAGTGCTGAAAGTATCCACACCTTCCTTCAATGAAGAATCCACCGAAGAATAAGGAAATTCATTTCCAACTCCCTCCGCCCCAATCTCATGGCTTGAAAGTTGTACGTGTTTGGGAGTTTCAATTGTCTTTCCAGTAAATACACAAAGATTCTCCCAGTCCCACTCTGAGGGAGTTTTTGAGGCACAGTCCATTGCTAAAGAATCTCATAAGAGAAAATTCAGATACCCTCTACGGATTGTGCTACTAAACTCCTCTATTTAGCAATGGATGCTGCATATATGATCTAAATTAATTTTTAAAAAGGTGGTACATCCATTATATGAGGAAACTACAGCAATACAAGACGTACTGACCTTTAAAAGACCAGAACAGTAATACAAGCAGTTGGAAAACATGTTTACCAAAAGTAAAAAACCATAGCATAAGCAGGACCATACCTTAACAAAATTAAAACCCGAGATTGCTGTTTCAGGGAGCTAAGTGAGGAAGATATTGATTAGCTTCAGTGTTCATTATCACTTTGGAGTTTCAACTCAGTAGTTTCCGAGCAAATAAGCTCCCTTCCTATCAAACACACAAGTTTAATTCATTCTGTCAAACCCCAGGTGGGTTTCTTCTGGTTTCCCTTTTGGACAAGACAGAACCCGCTCAGCACATTCACTACGGTGGTGTTGTGGTCCTGCCATCCCATTGCCCAAACCACCACCGTTCAATCACTAATGATCTGACCATTTCCCCAAGTACCCAAATGCACTCCCAGAATTGAAACCATTTATGGCAAATTTTAGTATTAAATTTGCACACACTGTCACATCTACCACCATTCACCCATTTAACAAGAAAAATCTGAGTGACTGTCTGGAAAAAAACAATGACCTTTTAGTCATAGTTTATTGATTTTACTCATCAACGTCTAAAGGGCTGACAATCATTTTGAACCTTGCAGTCCCCTTCTCTCTCCACTAATTTGTGTAGAGAGAGATTGCACCATTCGGGCAAAGACTTTCTTCTGTCTGAGATAATAACTACGTCTTCTAGCTGGTTGTTGAATGAGCATTAAAGCAGAAACTTTTCAGCAGCAACTGATCAAACAGGCTACTTCAATTTCAACAATTATTGAATCTCATATGTCAGGCAGATGTGACAGCTGAGGGCAGGTGATACAAACAAACCTATGTCGTTTCTAAGTTTCCTGGAAAGGAATCGACACTTCAAGGTCCACCAATAATTTTCACCCAAATTACCTCTGAATTGAACCCCAGCTAAACTCTATCCAAGTGAAAAATGAACACAAATGCTTTAACAGTGTACTTATCGCACCAAAATAATTGTCTGTTGCTTGCACAAAGCAACTGAACCATAGACCGATGTCCACAAGCAGGGATGTGAAACCTCAGTTTGGTTCACTACAGGAAATGTTAGCGCCCAATTTTTACACACTAGTTTGGTCCAAGAGTTCAAATCCTCTGTACCGGTGTTCCAGTACATGCTTTGGCATTAAATCACGTGAAAATCTTCACGTCTCTCATGATTCTCACTTGACTCAATTTCCAACAATTCAGCGGAATAGGCAATTTTGGGTACAGAGTATTTGAAGGGCACTGGCAAAACATAAACTGCAGAAACCGGTCCAATGAAAATTGGAGAGGATCAGCTGGGGCCTTGCAATTGAAAAAGAAGACACAAAAGTACTTTTTTCCCAGCTTTCTGCAAACAAATGTAGACAAACAACACTTGATAGGATTTCAAAAATGACCACCAGCAATTTCGTTACTACTATATAGTATACAGGTTTATCAAAGTTTTACAACCATGTATCTACTAAAACCATTGTCCTAGAAATTGTATAGGGGCCAGTAGTTCAATTCCAATTTGGGAGCTCACATTATTACAGCAATGCTAGTTAGTAGTTACACAATTGCGCAAGCACAGACACACCTGGGCTCACAGTCACATTCGCTACCAGGCTTACACCTACGCATTCATTCGTAGTGACAGGCCCATTGTGGATGTGATTCTATGCGCAGTTGTTTGTCCAATTGATATAAATGTAGCAGAGAAAAAAGGGTTCAAAGCAAACCAGCGTAAAGCTGTAAAATCTACCCGAAGCTATCAGATTCGAAAACGATAGGTAAGATCTATCATCTAAGTCACATAATGTGTGTGCGAGAGTGTGACATCACCTATCGCAAACATCCTAAACTACTAAAATTCGTGAGAGCGAGGATTGAGAGTGCGGAAGCATGGAGTTCAAACTACCGACGAATTATCAGACCTAGGTTAAGATACACTATTTTTTCATCAAGTACCAATTCATGAAACCCCAAACAATCTTCATATTTTTACAACAAGTACGAATAATTTATTTCCATGAATACCAATTCACTGAAACCCCGAACAAGAACAACATCATCTGAAGGACATATCCCAAGCACACAATCAATCCAAATCCAAAGATATTCAAAGCATAAACTATCAAACCAAATTAACAACAAGACGAAAAAAAAGAGGGGAAAAAAAGAAAAAAGAAAAAGGAAATCATATACTATCATTGACTCATTCTGGAACGTCAAAAAAACCCCAAATCTCAAATGGATTTTGGGCCTTTTATGTCTAGTAAGGCCACCAATCAGGGCCACCGGGCTTCTTCACGAGGATCTGATTGTATTCAGGTCTGGCTGTGAGATCCTTGAATATGATGAAAGCGATGAGGAAGAAGAGGACGAAAAGGATCTCGAACTCAGCAAACCGAACGAAGGAGAAGACTGAGGTGACGGCCCGAGTCAACGGCGACTCGCTCCGATTCCGGCCTGCGCTCACTCGTTTTGGCATCGTCTTCACCACTGATTTCTCGTTTAGGGCTCGAAAGTCTCCAACTGTTTTCTCCGTTTGGGGCTCAAATGGAGAAATTATACATACACCCCTTACCGGTAACGGTATTGGATTCGGTTTTTTAGAAACGTAATTTGGTCCCGGTTTTTAAAACTTCTTGTTTAATGGTTTTAGGATCGGCGTCGCCGACACCGGTGTGGGTCCCAAACGGCCGATCCGAGCCGTTGATCGTTCTCAGAATCAAATTCCGAGTGGGCCTACGCGGGAATCGAGGCAATCGGACGGCTGTATGAGCTCGATCCAAAATTACCCCATTTCATTCAAAAAAATTTAAATGAAATGGGGTGATTTTGGATCGAGCTCATACAGCCGTCGATACCTCATCCAGCGTTAGCCCACTCGAATTCGATTCTCGAGAACGATCAACGCCTTCGAATCGGCCGCTTGGGACCCACACCGCATCATCGGCAGCGACGCCGTGATGCACGTCCATCGGTACCTACCCGTCGGTACCAATAGAAGGACTCTTTAGGCTGAGGTGAGCAAAATAACAGTCAATTTGGTGGTTGTCCGCTTTCTTCCTTGGATTTTCTTTTTATTGTTAAGATTAAGAGAAGAAAGTGTACAACTACCATACTTACCTCAGTGCACCCAAGACGGCGTGATGTAATTTGGTGTGATCCACGCCTCATCGTAATTGAGTGCGATCCATGCCTTGTTGTAATTTGGTGTGATCCACGCCCCATTGTGATTTCGTGCCTCCGACACATCATTGACCGCTTCATCTCTAACAAATCATCAATCGCCTCTGGACCTCTGATTCCTCATCAACCGCCTTTGACACCTCATCAACCGCCTCTGATTCGTGCTTTGTCACGCTACCGTGGAAGCCCGCAGGGCCCTTATCTACTCGATTTCCTATAAAACTATATAGTTTTATCAAAAACTGTTCGGATCGCCCTCTCGGACTTTTATCCATGAATCCTCACATTGAATCTTAAAAACACGTTTTAAACACATCTAACGGTTCAGATCGTCAAAATTCGATCGAAAAATGAAAGTTTCTCACAGTAACAAAGTGAGGGAGTCCATCCTTGTCTGTGAGCCTTAATTGGGCACTATGTTGATTTCTATAAGCTCGACAAAATATACTGGATCACAGTGACAGCTCTAGGAATTTTGAACAAGCTGGTGTTCAAAAATTACTTTAACTCTACTAAATCTATTAATTAACTAGTCATATATACACAAATTTTTATATATATTATTTTTATCATTAAGAGTATGTACTTTGTTTGAGCTAATATATTTAGGTATTCAATTGTGAATTTTCTAGATTGATGGATATTTACAATATCGTAATAAGTGTTCAAACAAACTCGAGATAAAATTATTGCATGTAATATAAAATGTACTAAAAGAGTTTAGATTGTTTAATTGACCATCTATGAGAAGGTATAAAACCTCATATGGCTTTTAATTGGGTCCTTTACATTGTATTGGTTTGAGGATTGACTTTTAAAGGCTAGTTGTTCAAATATTTTTTGAGTAAGGTGTTCAATTGTTTACGCAAGGGTGTTCAAATACTTTTAGCTTGGGTGTTCAAAAGGGACAAAATTTATTACATGTATTCCAAACAAAAAAAATTATTTAGGGTTGAACACCCATAAATCAATGTAGAGCATGTGACCATAAATCATAAGCATGTTTTTTATGTAATTGACCAAACTTATTAGTAATACACAAATCGCGACGAAGAAACATGCAAAGATATAAAGAACGAGAGGCATACCAAAATTATTCTTGAATGTGCCAAAATTCAAGTGCATGAAATGCTTGTATTCGTGTGTAAAATACAAACTCTTTATAAATTAGAGTTTTAGCACAATTAAAAACAATTTTGACATTATCACTACCTTAAATTTTATGTGGTCCTTATTCTTATACATTTGAAACATACACGGTTATACCATCTTTTACTATGTGCCGAGTAGAGAGTGGAGTAAAAGTTGTATCAAATACTTATGAGTTATGACATGTACCAAGGGCGGAACTACATTTGAGGGATAGTGGCACGGGCCACTCCCAGATTTGTAAATGGTGCTAATTTATACCTTTGGATTAGGCATTTATCGGTGATCAAACAACTTGATTTTTTCAATTAAATGACAAAAAAAAAGTTATTTAAAGATGAATGGATTGGATCGTTAAAAAACAAAAAGTACCGAATGATTTTAGTATAATGATCACACAAGAGAGTTGTATCAAGTCTTTATTCGTTTTTAACAAAAACGAAGATCAATATTATAGTCATGACTTCACACTAAACTTTTCTCTCCATATTTATTTTACAAAAAAATTTGAATAAATACTAGTGGACTCCGTCTTCCATTAACACAGCGTCACACCAAATCAAAATCTTAAGTCCACCACCGACATATATTTATAACTTAACGTTTATACAGCAAGTTACCGTGGGGGCCTAGTTTGGGTAAAAAACCAAAAACCGGCTTTAAAAAAAATTATTTTGTCCTTATTTAATTTTTTTTACATTCGTTAGTTTTGCATCAAGATTTTGTGGTTTCTGGATTTCTCTCGACGAGACGAATCTAACGAGTATAAAATTATGGTCAAAACTCAAATTTTTTTGAATAAAGCCAAAATACTTCAATAATCCAACTATTTTCTGTTTTTGGTCTATTTCGTGAAGTTCATGCATGATTATAGTTAAATTAATCCAAGCTTTAGTGAAGTTC
Organism: Vaccinium macrocarpon; assembly: GCA_022606695.1. Lineage (NCBI taxonomy): Eukaryota > Viridiplantae > Streptophyta > Magnoliopsida > Ericales > Ericaceae > Vaccinium > Vaccinium macrocarpon. The sequence continues at coordinate 29,533,809 of CM040179.1, forward strand.
AAAACTTTCTGTTTTTGGTCTATTTCGTTAAGAACAGTAATAATCATGCATGTTTATAGTCAAATTAAAAGCTTTAATTTATTGAAAACCTCGCATAACCATTTGGCTAAGGAGTAAAGTAAGGGGTGTTCCACTAACAAAAATATGTTTTTTCCAAAAATCGAGGCAGGTCATCCTCTCACAATACATCACATAAAAAACTGTGAAAAATCAATTTTTTCAAAAAACCACCTTAGTGTAACACCCTCTAGTTATTCAGTGCTCTCAGAATATAGTTACATGGTGCTCTGGGACACTCCACCGCCACACATTCTCATGGAGTCCACGACTAACTTTATAAACTCCACATAAATGTATGGTATTGGAATGATCCAGAGCACCGCGTGCCTTTAGTTTGGGACTACTAATTAAGTAATTACTCGGCCAAGTACTCTTCATTTGGGTGGATGTGCTAGCTCTGGTTTGTTTGTTTTCGATAAGTCGTGTTCCACTAACAAAAAAATCAACTTTTCACAAAAAATACCTTTCCTAGAACACCCCTACTGTGGTTGTTGTCAAATAGAGCCCAAGCTTGTAGGTTTAAACTTTAAAGGACCTATCTCCATAGAATTTAACCCCTAGTGTGGTTATTGTCAAATAGGGGCCAAGCTTGTATGTTTAAACTTTATAAAGGACCTATCTCCATAGAATTTAATTTTGTGGGGGACCTTTGAAGTTTGAACTGATTTGAAGTAGTACTTTCTTTTGTCCACATCTCCAATTGACCCTTAAGTCTTATAGTGTTTATTTTTTCCAAATAAAGTGAATTACTGATAGATTTTATTTCACATTAGGAAGTGCTCCCTCCGTCCAGATTGTTTGTCTCTCATTTTATTGAAATTTGATAACAAATTAGTGATATTTTTAAATTGGTAAGTAATTATATGTCTAATATAGATCTTGTTTGATAGATTTCGATTAGTTTTATAAGACAATATTTTTAAAATTACATAAAACACTATAAATTATAAAAATATAATCATTTAAAAAGTTACACAAACTCCCAAAATGGACTAACAAATCAGAACGGAGGGAGTATTTCTCAGTAGTCAGTACTACACAATCATTTAGAGGGGATTCCACTGCACTTCATTGATATCAAAACTTTGGTGTACGTTGAAAAAAAAAGTACTTCCGTATATATTTTTGAAATTTGTTGACATGGAATTCAAGATCTCGATTACTTATTTCTTTATTTGGAGTTAAGAAATTTCAAAAAAAATTAACGGGATTACATTTTTTTTTTTTATCCAAAATTCACACCTTTTCGGACTCGAATATCTTTTCAAAATGGATGGAGTACAAATTATGGGTTCAACTCTTGACCACCAGGAACCCACTAAGGTCTAGTTTTCAAAATATTTTAGCACCTAGGTGCTAAAATCTTGATATTTTAAATAAAAAATGAAGTGGTTCTGTATATTGTTTTTCAATTTTTTTGCACCAAATTAAAGTACACGAGGAGTACTTTAATTTGGTGCAAAAAAAATCAAAAAACAATACGCGGAACCACTTCATTTTTTAATTTGAAAAATCATGATTTTAGCACTCGAGTGCTAAACTCTTTTGGTCATGTTCGGTTGGGAGCTTTGCTCCGGTTTTGTCAAGTTCTATTTTGCGCTGGAATCATTATTTTTCTCACTTTTCTCTCTATCTCTCTCCACTTATTACACCTGTTTATATCATCAAAACTAAACTAAACTCCCTCAAAACTACCAACCGAACAAGACCTTTATTTTCTTCTCTCCGCTGTACATACGTTAAGCTCAACCAAAAAAGGCATCGTCCCAAACATTCTTCTCCAGTGCTAGGGTTTGAGTGCTAGAAATGGAAAATAAATCTTATGTATTTATAACCTTACTCAAATCGTGCAAGTAGTACCTAAGTCACACAGTGCGCGATAGATTCGCTGGGCGGGTGGTAATGCAGGAGCATGAGGGCATCAATTTAAGGCGGGAATGGAGGGTAGGACTTTTCCACAGGGACTCGAGGGTGGGGATGGGATGGGAGATGGATTTGGGACTCAGGAATGAAATACTAGTTATATCTCCATCCATGCTTCGTTGCTATTCCTACATGAGACTCACACATACCAGACGGTTTCAAACCCATATGTTGCCTAATTGCACCTGTTAAGGGTACGAAAAAGTACAATTGTACTTGTAAGTATTTTTTATGTCTACTTTGACGTACAAGTGAACTTTAAAGTATAAGTGAGACCCAACAAATGTACTCTTTTGTACTCTTAACTAGTACAGTGGTGCACCCGTTAATAATACCCACGTAGTGAATAATCACGGCCATCCGTTCGGCAATTAGGGGTACGTAGTGAACACAACATCCTGCGTCTGCATGGCAGAATATGAATGGTGGTTGTAAAGTAGTTTCAAAGTGTTTATTCTCTCATTACCAATTATGCATAGTCATGCAAGATATAGTTTTTGGTGTTATGTCTTGATGTTGTATATGTAGCATTATTGAAATAAAATGAACCACATTATGATGTGAATTTGGTGAGCTAAACTAGATAATAAATACTACAACTAGGTAAGTACAGTTTCATGACTACAAAAAATCTGCACATTCAAAGTCCCATTGTTCAAAGTTTGATTGATTTCCATCCGCGTGCTACAATATTAACAAAAATGATAGGTACACCCTCTCACCTAGGAATGGCAATGGGGCAGGGTGGGTTTATGGCTGATAAGCCCCAAATGTTGTATATATTCTGGCTTATCTCACTCGTTGTAATCACACACACGTGCATTTTATTCCTTTATACGATTGATTTTGTGCGAGTTGTATTTTTGATGAGTTTCAGAAAATTGGAGCTAAAAGGCGTGTCCAAAGCTCCAAATAATTTCCGGTTGCATCCGGAAGTACCTAAGGTCCCGCAATGCCGTGGAGGATAATCGCCGAAACTTAGAAGTCGATTCAAGAAGCTTTGGAAGGTTCAAGGAAGGCCCGGAACAAAAGAACAAGAAATTTGGAGTTATGAGCCTCGGGAAAATCTTACTAACCGATAAAAAAAAACTCATTACTTTCAATATACAAAGGCTATGAAGATGAGGTCAATTGGCTTGGAAAGTATACTTATAAAGCTTTCCAACGGTTCAAGAATCGCCTCATTCCGAGTTCGGACGAAGCCGGGGCATGCCCGCGAAGTTGGGTCAAAAATCTGTCTGACCAGTCCATCTTGGATCGATTGAAAGAAGGTTGGATCGATCCAACTTCATCAATTCTCCAACAGACCACTTTGGATCGATCCAAAGAAGGTTGGATCGATCCAACTTCATCAATTCTTCAACGGACCACTTTGGATCGATCCAAAGAAGGTTGGATCGATCCAACTTCATCAATTCTTCAACAGACCACTTTGGATCGATCCAAAGAAAGTTTGGATCGATCCAAACTCAATTATGGCGATTTTTGACAGATTTTATGTTGCTTTAATATCTTTCATTTATGGAAACTTTCCACTTATAGTATGTTTTTGGGATAATTAGCCAATGTAAAGGGCTTTTAGTATAAATACCCTCATCCCTCCTCTCTCCTTCACACACACACTCACTTTCTTCTTCCTTAGTTTTAGTTTAGCTCCTCCATTGGGGGATTTTGAAGTTTTATCCCTCTAGAACTCTCATGTAAGTTTACTTCTCCCGTTGATTTGTCATTTATTAATGTTGTAGCTCGTACTCAGATTGTTCTATCTATCTAGTTTATTTTCGTTCTTGTTAAGTTTCTCATTTCCATGTTTCTCTAGTCATTTTCCATTAAAAATCCTTGTTCCAAATCTTGTTAGTTAATTTCTCAAGTACTAATATTGTAGGCTAACCTAGGATCTTCATTAAAAATCAGTTTTTAGAGTTGTTAGGTATGTTATTAGTTTTCTTCAAAATTCTAGACTTGTTTTCTAGCATAATGTGTGAGTAGTTAAGTAGGCTTGGTCATGGGGTGATTAACACTCCATGACTCAGGCTAATCCGTTCCTCTCATTTCAAAAGCAAACACTTCTTGTTGATCAAAGAGTTAGGATTAATTTTATGTATCAAAATTTGAATTTGTTAATCTCTTTGATCTCACGTAGCCAAGGGCTTGATCACTTGGCACGTGTGATGCTTAGGGCGATGTCAATCAAAATGTTTGTCTAAATGACACAAGAATCCTAATCTTTGTGAAACAAATTTTCTAGTCAAATGATTTTAATCTCTAAATCTTCCGTTCGGGAGCATCTAACGGTGTCCCAAGCCGGTTATCAAGAGTCGAACGGTTTAGCCTTAGTTGTGGTATTTATGATCCCCTAGACTACGCCTTAGTTTAATTTGTCATTTTTAATCTTCCGAGTCGTTCACGAAGTCAAGTGAATTCTACCAACCAAAATTCAAAAGCCAAGTTTACCGCTTTAAGACTAAAAACTTCATTCGCAAGTCAACTCTCATGCCGGGTGCGTTCGGTCCCTGTGGATTCAACCTGGTTTTACCGGTTATTATGCTATCTCCGACCTAGCCCTACACTTGGGGCGACACCATCTACGATACAATCTAAGGTCGCAAGCAATGGCATACCCTACCCCGACCAAGTATTTTTTGGTACCCCCATTCTCGCCCCGATCGAGGGACATGTTTACCCGCCCTGCCCCGCTTCATAAGAAATTTTGAAATTTATTAATCTAAAAGCAAAACAAAAGTAAATACATGTAAATAAAGTTATATTTTAGTGTAATTGTTAAAATATTACGGTTAAGAATGAAAGTTTTTTAGTAGAATGATAATAAAATTATGAAAAAAATATAATATCTTTAGTATAATGATAATTAGATTAAAATAAAAGTATAATTTTATATATAAATATATTTTGGGGCGGGGTAATATAAACCCGACCCCGACCCGAACCCGGCCGGGTTTTTCTAACTTTCCCCCGTACCCACCCCAGTACCCGACCGGTACACTACTGGATTGAAAACCCTAGTTAGAATTGATATGTACAACAGAATGCGTATCTGCATTAACAAAGATCAGTTGCACCAAGAATATTGCTACAATCAAGATCAGTAATGGAGTAGAAATCTGTTTCCAAAGCGAGAAATGGCTCCATCTTCCTCTCATTCTCTCTGGCACGGACCAGAGTCGGCTCTGGGCTAAAGCCCGTAAAGCAACCGCTTTAAGCCTCCAAATTTTGTCTAATTTTTAGGGCCCCCAATAATATAGGTCCATATGGTTACTAGGTATCAATAAAAAAATTAAGTTTAATTTGCCTAAAAAATTTGAGGCCCTAATTTAAAATAAGACCCAAGTGAAAGGGCCCAAATGTAATCTTGAAGATACTTTGAAAAGATATGAGCTTTCTGATATTGATGGAAAGGATTATGTTCGGAATTGAAAGTCTTGAGAGAAATTTTACCAAAAGAGCTAAGAAAGCCCATTGATATGCTCAATTACTATTACTTGAAGACAATAGATAGTTTATTTTTCTGAATGTGTGGATTGCATACAGAATACTATTGACCATTCCAATTTACAGTTGTCTTTGGTGAAAGAGGTTTTTTAAAGTTAAAGTTGATCAAAACTTATCTTAGGTCGACGATGTCACAGGAGAGACCGAACAGATTGGCTATGTTGTCTATTAAAAAGGCTATGGTGAAGAAACTTAATTATGCAAGTTTAATTAGTACTTTTGCTCCTAAAAACGCAAGAAGAGTAAACTTTAAATGACATTTTTAATGTATTGTAATGGCTATTGATTATGGGTACTTATGGTCTCAAATTATTGCATTGCCTTATGAATGTTTTTTTTTCTCAAATATCATTCACTATGCAAAAAAGATTGAAGGCCCATTTTTTTCCTTTAAAAAGTTTGTTTTAAGCCTCAAGAAACTCAGAACCGGCCCTGGCACGGACCCATATTAAGCATAGACAAGCAGGGTCAATAGGGCAATTATGTCAATTCACAGTGGTTCACTTTGTCCACTCCACTCAACGTAGAGTTCATATAGAGTTTCACTTTAATGATCAAAGCTGTTAATCTGATAAAAAAAAAATTTCGCAATTTTTTTTTTTTTAAAAAAAAAAAAATAGCTTAAGCTAGGATAGCTCAAGTATTTCATCAAGTAATAATTGTTTCAAAAAAACTATTTGTACACCCGCCCACGTACGAATAATGCACGGACAGTGCATCTTGACTATCCGTGCATGTTTTCGATGGTCCGGATTAAAAAAAAGTAAAACTCTTCCATAAGTAATACAAATTGATCGCTAAGATTGAGCATGTATTGATATCTAATTAAGGAATACAAATTGAAACGAGCCAAGGAGGCAATGGAAAGATACGATACTAACCTCCACTGGAGTGATAGCTTTTAGCTGAACTAACAAAAGTTGATCGGGACACCTGAATCATGAACAGAACTCCGACGAAGGCACTGCAGCCAATACTCTCACTCCGCGCACAACTTCCCAGTTTTAAGGATTCACTATTTACATAGACTCCTTGCTTTTGTCAACGAAGTGGATTAGTTAATTCTCATTCCATCTTGGCGGCAAAGAAATTATTAACTAACTAATTTGTTTATCTAGGGTACCTTGAGACCAGATATTTATTTAAGTCGTACACTCCCGGACCAATCATAACTGTCATTAGAGAAAAACGCGAGCTCCACATTACATATAGATCCACTTCTAGTTGGGGATTCTTGACTTTGATAAAGTCAGGAATTTCTCTCATTTTTACATTTTCTAATTGAACTTTGATGATTCGAGCCATTCAATGTGTTTAAAACATGTTTTTAAAGGTCCTTGTTGGAATCATAAAAAACAATGACCGGAAATAGCTTCATCTAAGCAGTTTTTCATACAAATTGAATATGTGTATATATATATATATATATATTATGAACAACTGCTCGAATAAAACTCTTTCCGGTCATTTTTTTATGATTCCTTGCAGGGATCCTAAAAAATACATTCTAAACACATTAGATGGTTCGAATCATCAAAATTCAATCGGAAAAGATGAGGTCCTGACTTTAACAAAGTTAGAGAACCTTGAGTATAGTAGAAGTTTTCTCTCTCTATATGTATGTATGTATGCATTTCGTGAACAATCTATACGCAAAATCTCATATATATGAATAGTGCAATTCAGTATAAATATACAAAAGATTTAACAATGATCCTTCAGAGTGTTCATATTTCGAGTCAAGCTTGATAAAAGTCATCCCATTAATCCCCTAGTATCTTTTGAAGAGATTGTAGCGAAATCTATTGGCGAAGACCTTTTGGAGATATGCTATTCTTATTGTTGGATTGATGTGATTATGAAAATTGTTTCTTTTAAACCTGTTGGATTGATGTGATTATGCACAGAGTATGCAAATTTTTTTTAAAAAAGATATGCGGAAGTACATTTTTAAACGTTCGCAAAAATACACGTTTCTCAAGTAAATCAATTAAAAAGGGACGGAGGGAGTACTATCTTACATATATTTGCTAGCAAACGGGACCATTATTACTTGTGATAATTGTCTTTTAGATAGTAATTGTTACTGTATAAAAGATTTGGATTTTTAGTTACACCTTGATAGAGTATGCGAGATTAAAAGAGAAAGATCATACCAAATGACCGGCTTATTCAAACAAACAAGTTAAAACTTTTTTTACAACTCATAAAAAGCAGTAACGAAAAGTTGTACAACTTGCTTAATCTGTCAAAGTGAAAAAAAAAAAAAAAAAACCCCACAATATAATCAATTAATCATCACAAATGTGCAATTTTCGAATTCAAAAAAACGCACAAATGTTCAATTAACCCAAATCCTGGCTTTAAATATGCAATTAACGACTTACGAAACATGCTTTACTGCATGGAAACGATTATGACAGTAACAATATATGATTGATTTTGTGAATATTTTCTTACGTAAATCATGGGTGGCCGCATGAGTTGAAAAACATTTCCAATCGGAATTATCAGTGGCTGCTTGTTATTTAATTTTGATCTGATAAAAATAAAAATAAAAAAATCTGGAAAACTAATGCCTTGTGTCGCTCTTACAACTCTCCTCACAAAAGTACTTGTTCTGCAATATAAGATAGATATTATATCATGTTACCATATTTTCGGGTTTTATTATAACGTTTCCTATTTATTTTCTTTCTAGCTTATTATTTATGTTTCCTTGTTAGTCTAGATTTCCTTGTTCTGCATGCTTTCCTAATTCATTTACATTCCTTAATCACAAGTAGTAGCGTCTATATATATATATATATATATACACTAGAAGGAATTGATCAGACATGTGATCAAGCCAAAGAGAAAACAAAAGCAACCACAAGCAGTAGAAGAATTAGAAGAAAGAGGCATGGGCACAAGCCAAAGCACACCAACAGGCGAAACGCCAAATGGAGCAAATCAAGGTTACGATCAAGATCTTTTTTATAATCCACCTTTAAGCACGCAAACAGACCAAACATCAAATAGGCCAGATCAACATTACATGCAGGATCCTTTCAACTATCCACCTCCGAGCATACCAACAAACCAAACACCAAATCAAACATCAAATCAACCAGTTGAACTGGTAGATTATTTTAATCAACCTCATGTTCGAACGTCGGTCCGAAATAGAAGATGTTATAGCTGCAATAGGCTCGAGGTTGGGTGACTGCCTCTCTGAAATTTGAAATTATAAACTTATGGACCAAATCAAGGATTATGTGTATCTTATTGTATCTCACCCTTTCTCACGGCTACATGATTTTTAGTTTTCAAAAGTAACCTTGTTTGGCCTTTTTCTTTGATGGGAAATTCTAATGGTTTGAAAAAAAATATACAGTTCCAACGTCAGAGACTCAGAATTTAAAAGATGTTCCAACTGATGAGAATTTTCCTTTTATTTTTATTTTTATTTTGGAGTAGAAATAATTTACCTAGCTATATAAAAGAATATGTGGGTGTCAAAAGGAGAGAATCATTTTAAGAAAAATTAGTGTCACCATCAATCGTTACAGTACGTATAAGAAGAGGGGGAAAAAAAAAGTGCTGAGATCCTATCCATCTACAACTTGTTTTACAATCTTATTACTTATTTTTACTATGCTTAATATTGCGTTTGGTGCCAAAACTAACGTTCTCTGTGTACAATTTATGCAGCCAATAGATGTAGAATATACCAGTCTTGGTGATGATGGTCGATATCTATGTCTAGATTGTCTTCCTATCTCTCTCATGGAATCGAAACAATTGAAACTCTTTATCCCTCAAGTATACAGCTTTTTCAATGACCATTTGAAGTTCCATATCAAAAAGGACATTTCTATTTTCTTGGTCCGCTTAAATGAGATGAAGAAAGTTCTCACACATCAGAAAGCCCATGTAAGCTTCTTATCTAAGTTCATCATCTTTCTCAACGGGAGGATCCCAACTGCAATTAACTCTTCCTTGTCACGACATGGATCATCAGGTCTGGCCCTGGGGTAAGCCCAGCAAGACCAGGGGCTTGGGCAACCAAACAAAAAAAAAGGTTATATATAAATATGATTAAGATTTTCATGCGTTTCGTATAGGCATCGATAGCCTCGGTGGCTGTTGGCTAATGCCTCAAGCGTGAGATCAATTCTCCACGCTACTATTTTTCCGACTTTGGTGGAATCTTTCGTGTTTTCCTTTCCCTTTTTCTCTTTGTTATTTTTTTTCCCACCCAATCCACAATTTTATAAACTTACACTACTGCATTACACTTTGTTAAAAAATTTATGTTAACAAACACAACAATGTAAAAGTTATTTTCTTACATTGAATTAAAAAAATTCTAATGGTGAAAAATTAACAAGAAAAAAGAAAGAAAGAGTGAGCTAACCCGGTTTATTATTATTTTTTTTCACACAAGTCATAGTTAAAATATAAAACAAATTTATTTTTTTCATAGTAAACTCTTATGATCATATCTTTTATGTTTATCTTTGTATCCTTTTTGTTTTATTTTATAATTTGTTTAAAACGAACTTTTGAAGATGTAGGGGGCCCAATATGGGAGTTTCCTTCATGCAATGAAGTTTTCATTGAATCAGATCTTGCTTATCATATAGCACTAAACCGGGGTTATATTGTGATTGTATTTTTTTTTTTTTTTTTGAGGTTATTCAAGCTGAAAGTCCAATGTAAACTTGATTTTTTTCTTCTGACTTTTATGTAATTTTATTGGTTTGACTTAAGAATAAGGGGACAACCGGTCGGCTAGGGCAACCCAAACGTTAGAGCTGGCCCTGCGGATCATGATTGTGACCCGACAGCTTAGCGAACTCAAAGTGTTACACAATTTTCTATATATGTCGCTCGGTCTAGCTTGGTTTCTCATGGTTATAATTACAGTCAAGAACCGGTCTAGTGTGTACGTAGTATTATTATTTCTTCCACTGGCAGACAAGAACCGGTCTCATTGCATTAAGGAGGAATGTGGCCTTCCCTTTTAATAGTAGAAGTGATCTAAGTTGAGAGTCAACACTTGACTCTCCATAGATCATGGATCTAGAATCCTCCATAATAGAACAAAGAATTCTAGAATAGTTTGGAAGGTTCGAGAGTATTCTAGAGAATTCTAGAATAATGGAGAACTCTCAAGAAGGCCGAAGAATAATCTAGATAAATCTAGAATGTTCTAGATATTTCTAGAAGATTCTAGAAGTGGAGAAACCTAGAAAGTTCTGGAATATTTAAGAAGGTTCCAGAATATTCAAAAAGGTTATGGAAGACTCCACTACATGCTAGACTTGTGTGGAGAGTTCTACAATGTTGTGGAGGTGTGAGGAAGAGAATATATTTTCTAGGAGGATTCTAGATGAATAATATCAACCGTTGGATGAGAATGATCTTAGCCGTTCATTGAGGAGGTGGATGGCTATATAAAGGGTGGAAGGCCTCATTTGTGAGGTGTGGTGAGGAAGTACCACCTTGGTGCATGGTGATGAAAACACCCCTTGGGTGGGAGAATACCCAAGTGGGGGCGAGACCACCTAATGAGTGAGCACAAAAAGTGTGTCTAGATATTGTAAGTGTCAAGTGAAAGTTATATGTATCTTCGTGTGAGTGTTGTCAAGTGACGTGAGTGCAAAATGTATGTACAAGAGTTAACATATACCATAAAAGATTTTGTTTATTCCGCTGTGTCGTACTCTACAATCTAAACCCGCAGAATGGTTTGTGCGTGATACTTGGATGCATGGGAAAGAGAGTCATTATCTTGTTTATACATACAATTTATTTTCTAAGAACTTCTTGGATAAAAATTAAAATGTTTCTACTTAAAGCAATAAGATTTCTACTTCATCGGGTTTATCTAAAATTAATTACTAATGTCTTCATGTGATGTTGTCTTGACAGGTTATTGGTAAACTTCTTGGGTTGACTCTTTCTGCAAAAAGAAACAGTAAAATTGTAAGAACCTTTTCGTTGCCTAATGAATACAATATTGCATATTGATCGAACTACTTTTTGAAAATACTTATCGCACAATATTTTGTAAGTTCCAATCTTTTTATTCTCCCAAACACACACTTAATCATTTATTCATCGAAATTTAATTAAGAACTTGATAAAAAGGGGGGGAAGATTGAAGAGGAAGAAGAATCTAACCTTAAGAAGCCACTTGAAGATCATAAGGCTAAATAAAGCTAGAAAATCATCCAACAGAAAATTGAATGGTGAGAGAAAATAAAGATTACCTAAAATAAAGTAAAACAAGAAATTGACTTCTTTTATATATGTTCCTTTACATACATATAAAAAACAAGATTATGAATTGCAGACGAAATGGGTCAATCTATTAGATGGGCCCATGTCGATACTTATAGATGTGGGGCAAACGGTGAATTGTAAAGTCAGTCTGATGGACTATGATAGCTTGGGCCCACGGGCTTAGAATTGAACCCTTTGAAAAGGTGTACGAATTGATCAAGCCCAACCCAAATGGAGCTAAGTACTCTAGTCAGCACCACATGGTTGCTAGAGTGGAGACCAATGTGGCACTTGGAGCATGTATGTCTTGGAAAAAATTCAGTGACACAGTGTGCGCACGAGGCTGTTATGAGGGAACGGGAAGCTTAGAAGTGTAATCATGTACGAGATGAAACCTTAAACAGGTACATAATACATATGCTGAATAATCTATCTTGATAATTTTGAGAAAAAAAGGCCAATTTAGCTAGCCAACTTTCAATCTATAAACACTAACTAGTTGTTCATCTTGCAACTAGTCTTGTGGAGCAAGAACCGGACTAGAGGACAAGTGTTTACAGGCAGTAGACGAAGGAACCAACGACCATACACAGACACACACACACACATACTCACACAACATGCACAAATATATTCGTATATTCGTCTAATAATGTTTATATACTTTTGTGCAAATTAGGTCAAAAGTTTTGTAAGGAGAGGAGCTGATATAGAAGCGGTAACAAAGAAGAAGACAGTAAGGGGTGATAAAGTGCCTGTTATCTTCCTTTTGTTTGGATTACCCAAGTAATTCTCATTTGACCCTAATATTTACATGTCTTCATTTTACATACGCCTTTCTTTTTCCCGGAAGAACTAATTTTTATCAAACAAAAAAAAAATGAAGATAGAAAAGATGCAACATATCGGGAAGTCTTTTACACAGTTTGAAACTCCCTTCATGTTTAATAGATCGAGTTGAGTATTTGCACAACAAGAGATCTCTCCCATCAAGGCATAATTTGAGATGGATAAACTAGATTCAAGAAGGTGGGAATAATTGTTTGGAAACATGCTTAGTGTCACCTTTGGGATTTGATGATGCAGTCATATTGAACCCTCCTAAATTTTTTCTAATTTTTCAAGAGCTCTCTGCTCATACATTAAGGCCTATATGTATACTTAGGGTCATCTATATTATTCATTGTAAGTGATAGGGAAGATAACTTGATTGTGACTTGTGAGAGCTCAATTACTAATTTTTTTGCTAAAAATGAGAGAATAATGATACATTTGAATTAATTGAATTAACATCAAATGTGATTTGGCCCTAGATAACACGACCTACACGGTTTGGCTAAACATCCAATGATGCTAAGGCAAACTATGAACATAGGAATCAAAGGGAGAAGATGATAGAGACCAAAAAGAACGAACGCAAAATGCGATTTCTCGTTCCTTAAGAGTTATTACAATGATACGACAGTTCATGTAGAAATCCAAAATATTTGTTTTTTATTAATCACAAGGAAAGTTACATGGAATAAGCCAAAACACTAGCAAGGAATGAGCTAGAGGCCCAATATTTTATTAATCCACAATATTTGTTTTAGGCATTCCTAACATTAACTTAAACATTCATAATATCTATTCAATATTAAATGCAGGCCGATACTTGGGTCAACGCTAGCTCATGAGATGACGCATACATTGATACGGCTCCAAGGTATTTTATTTGACGCACCTTTTTTCGATTAAATTTTTACTCTCATTTCAAATAGTAATCTTACGGTTAGAAAATATACTTTTTCTCTCTCATACGGTTATAGTCCAAATTTTATGAGTGCATCACATCATAGTTAAATCTAATTTAACGAATATTGTTTCAAAAATTTATGTGGGCAAAGTTATATAAAGTCGAGTGGGGTTCAGCCCACTCGTTTTTAGTATATTTTTTTTGGAATTAACTTAAAAGTTTTATGGAATTGCCCAAAACATAGCAACCTCATTAAAATTGTAACTTTGCCCTCCTTAACTTCGCTAATTATTGATCAATTAGAAAGAGACTATTCACTGAATGCTAAAAAACTCAAATTTTCAGTTCACTTTGCACTTACTAATAGACACCTTTTGCACATCATTGGTCCTGTAAAGGCAATCAATAACTACGTATGTCCTATAAATAATATAAATTTTTGCAAGTATTGACCCCCATTGCCAAGATCTCTGTCTCCATCCCTAATTTACGATTGGACCGATAGTAATTAATCTATTGAGTGCTGATGATCTTTTATATAGGGTGGAGATTTAGATTGGAAAGAGAAGTTGAAGAAAGCATATGTGAAGCGGTAGCTTACTTGTGGCTAAAGTGCACATCCGGTGACTATGACCCATCGTACACCCAAAAGGATGTTGAATTTGCAAAACAATTGACCACCTATCATAAGGGTGTGATTAAAAATTGCTTCAGTGGTTCCAAGGTTGAATTTCAGAAGGCCAAGCGCGCAATTAAAAAGCATGGATTGGAACGTACATTGAAGCATATAGGTTCCACTAGGAAGATTCCAGTGTGAAATAAACATTCTATGAGCTTGAGTTACTTTTGTTAATGGCTCAAAGCTAGATATAAACTTAGACAACATTGACCTCATTTTGATAACGTTTAAATTTACAAAATGTTTTGTTTCATTGTATCACGCTTTTATCTTTTTGTCTCCTTTGACGTTTTGGTAACTGGAAATTACTGCTGAAACTTTAGACATGACTTCCATCGGGAAGATCATTATGAAAACAAACTAGACATGACTTCCATCGGGAAGATCATTATGAAAACAAACTATCTTGCAACAATTATTTTTTACACTTATAGTGGACTAGGGACGGTGTATCTAAATTTAGAACTGAGGATGGCTAACAATGCTCATAGTGAAGGTAGCATACTTGCCTTGTAATCCTAAGTTACTCATTTTAATTTTATTGGTTCATTCCTTCGAGATATGGAAAAGCAATTTTATAGAATCGTTCTTTCTTTCTTTTTTTTCTTTTCTTTTTTCAATTGAGATGGGCATTGTCATTGACACCTTTATTTGAGTGAACCGGAAAAAAACTCGGTTAGGGACTAACACTTATCTGAAACCGGTTATCTAGATCTCAGTTCTGTTCGATCGGTTTGGCCAGGTTTAAAAACCGGTTCGGTTCGCCAAAGAGAGGGGGAATAGATCTGCCAAAAAAAAGAAAAAACAAATAACCATCTAATATATATATAGATCTTTCCTCCATCATCCAGAATCAATAAACAAATTATCGAAAATCAACAAAAAAAAACCATCTAATCGAGAGTCAGAGGTGTCAAACGAGCTGAGCTGGCATGGCACAACACGTTTAAATGTGACACGACACAACATGAGCACTATTTTAGATGGGCACGGCACGGCACAACATGGTGTTAGATGGACACAGCACGAAAGTGGGTCGGCATGGTACGGCGCATCAAAATAATTTTTTATTTTTATTTTTCTATCCCAGGCTAACCTTGGTTAAGATTTACATGTGCGAAATGGAAAAAGGGTTGAGACAAGGAGATCCAATCTTCCCTCTCCTTTTCAATGTTGTGGCAGAAGGATAAAATATCCTCTTTGAAAGGGCAAGATCTGAGGGTGTGATTTCAGGAGTCTCTATTGGTTTTAATGGTCCAGCAATCTCTCATATGCAGTTTGCAGATGACAGTATCATTTTTTGCAAATGTGAGATGGAAGAAATTCTAAATATCAAAGGGATTTTGGACACCTTTGAACTACTTTTTGGATTGAAAACCAACTACTCAAAAAGTCAACTATGTGGTATTGGAGTTCCTGAAGACATCCTTTTGTCCTTTGCTGAAGTGCTGGAATGTAAAATAATATCTCTGCATCTGAAATACTTGGGCTTGCCTCTTGGTGCAAACCCCAGGAGGGTGGCAACTTGGAATCCGGTGGTTGAGAGATTTGATAAGAAGTTGGCTCTTTGGAAGAGGAAATAAATCAACTTTGGTGGAAGACTGACTTTAGTGAAATCAACCTTCGGAAGTCTACCTCAGTTTTACATGTCAATGTTCAAAATGCCAAAAACTGTGGTGAAAAAGTTGGAAAAAATTCAGAGGCAATCTTTGGGGGGATTCCTCAGAGAAAAGTAATATGCATTTGGTGGGATGGGGTAGAGTCACTCTGAATAAAAAATCAGGTGGTTTAGGTATTAAAAAGATCCAAATACATAATTTGTCCTTGCTAAGCAAATGGTGGTGGAGATTTGGGACTGAAAAGGAATCCCTTTGGGTTGTGGTTAAAATTCAAACATCGATAGTTGGTTATCTAGGGCTCCACGGTCCACCAATAAACAAAACAAAGAAGAAAAAAAGGGGGGAAACTGCTTCCAACAGCGAGACCGCCCAGATCAAACCTATCTGTAGTAATACGTTTTTTTAGCTTACGAATCCGTGGTTAAATTGACCGAACCAACAAAAGTATAATAGTTGTGTTTATTGAGCATATACTATACTAAAGGGTCTGTTTAGTTTTCATTTAGAGAGATTAATTCGTTTCTACTTTCTTCTTTTCAATTGTCAAGCAGTAACAATTTTATTAGTACCCAACAACAACTAACCCTAATTTGAAGAACAGATTGGTCCGAAGCTTACAATGTCATTAGATTTGTAACATGTAAATCCATGATAACTTGAACCCAGATTGTCATACAACCATGCCTTTATATCACAAGTGGCTTGTCTTCCATTTTTGTTCTTGTTTAAGCAGGTCTTTCCGAAAAAACCTCATTGCTTGAAATTAAGATACCGCATCTTTTTCAGTTCATTTCCTCTTTGAGTGCAAAATGATGATTTAAGAGGTACTCTTGCAACTTTTAATAGTCCATCCTTTAGAGTGGTGTGTCAAATAGATTCCATATTGATCAGAAGAAACATGAGCACAATACAAAGAGAACTATTGAAATGTTAATTAATTCAAGCAAAAACATTCGGATGCATTATTCCAGTACGGTTTTATGGAACTGGAATTCCTCAACTGTAAACAAAAAAAAAATAAATAACAAAAAAAATAAAACCGGAATTCCTCAACTGCAGTATAATCGTTGGCTAGAGATGCCTGATACACAAATACAAAACCATATATGTTACACTGAAAATCCTAATTTATCTGCATAAGTTACTCTAGAGCGTGTTGACGTTGTGTTTCTTTGATTGAAGTCTAGCATCAGGTTGGACTAGAAATCTACAGGGACCTCATATCCTGCGTTTGGTTGGAAGTTTTGCGATTGGGATTAAATATCTGCAGCAAAGACATCCCACAACATGGGTTATATAACATAGGGTTATATAAAATTATTAGCCAAATTTTAAGTTTTGTGAATAAAAACGAAAAATAATCGAAAAAACCAGTTTTTTGGATTATTTTTCGTCTTTATTCACAAAACTTAAAATTTGGCTAATAATTTTATATTTTTTAGATTCCTCTCGTCGAGATAAGCCAAGAAACTTTAAAAAATCAACCGAAAACTAGCAAATGCAAATTTTTTTTGAATAATGACAAAATCAATAATCCAAAAAACTAGTTTTTTCAATTTAGCCAAACAAACTCTAATTCTCCTTTCATTGCACAAATACTTGCTTGTTTCAAAACCAGAAGAAGGCTAAGAAAATACTAAACGAGTATGGTGCGGGGAAAAGGGAGGAAACCATTTAACTTGGACTTCCACCAAGTCCATGCTAAAAACAAAGGAATAGTACGCACTACTTCATCTGACATTCCGAATGGTCTCGATCTCTTCAACACATGTTCATAATCTGCTGACTGATATTCCACAGCTGCATTATTCAGAGGAGTCCTGGGGTGCTTCAGAAGAGCTGCTAAAATGGACGTACAAATACATAGAAGGCAAAGAAAAAGGCCCAGTAACGTGAACCCTTAGATAAATGGGTAGCCCATTGAGAGAGAGAGAGAGTGAGAGAGAGAGAGAGAGAGAGAGAGAGAGCGCGCGAGAGCCTGAACTGAACTTATGGCTTCGTTATATGGTTGGAATTGTGGTAAACTAGAAGTAATATTTTATCGTTTTGTATATTAATGTTGAGAGACTGAGAGAGTAAGGGAGAGACACGCATGAGGAGAGGGAGAGACGTGAGGTGATTCCAATGTCATTAAAGCATATGCACCCATTCTAGTCCTATTATTGAGGGTTTCACGACACCCAACCCATTACACATTTTTTGGAGTCTAAACTAGGACTAAATGTATGAATTTATATAAATATGTAGTATTGAAATGATCCAGAGCCTCACATTATTGTGCTCCAAGATTATTGCATTGTGAGTAAAGTCCATATACAATCACTTATCTCATTGAGTTTTGCTTAGATTTTTAATTAAACAAAAAGAGACTCAATTTTTTGAAGGATCATATTACTCTTCACAAACAATGCTACACACAACCACTCCCACGCAACACTCTCACACCGGGATATGTGAGAGTGTTGCGTGGGAGTGGTTGCGTGGATAGCCTTTTTCATTTAAAAATGCCATTAAGGAATCTTTAACTTAAATTTGTGGTTAGATTCGAGTTTGTCCATTGATCAGAATAGTTCATACAAATTAAGGGTTCGCTTTTGTATATACAAATATGAAGAAGGATTATATAGAGATGCTCTAATGGTGCATAAAGCCATAAATTAACTTCTTCTCGATAGTTGAATAGCAATGCTATAGACAAATAGTACAATAAATGTACATACATGACATTACAACTTTAATGCAAGATGAAATACATAAATATGCTCATTCACTAAAAAGATTCACAAATAAATATTTACTAGATTACTATTTAGTACCTCACTTAGTTTTGGTACAGGGAATATATACAATTGCATGCCTGGTACTTCGCCATCTACTAGGGAGTATCGTCCTATCACACCAAACCATATGTATATATAGGTGTGCAAACACTAGAATTTATTTCCATAGTACCCAAAAAAAATTTGTGCAAAAACCAAAATTTATTTCTAAATTTGATTTTAAAGGTACATGTAGTGCTTTACCCTATTATATAAAATTTTCACAGTGGATTTGGCTTGTTTACTTGTTTGACTCGAGCTCGACCTTGATTAATGATTACTTGGCTCAACTTGAGATCAAACTCTCTCAATTTTGAATGAGCCAAGTTTGAACATTTCAAAACTTGGTTCGTTTGCACACTACAAGAAAAATTTCCTCGCCTATTATGACCATTTGGCGAGGAAAAATTTCCTCGCCAAAACCCCTGAAACTAAAAAAAAAAGGAATCTATTTTCTGCTTCTCTGCCTTCGGTGGGATTTGAACCAAGGACCTCCTCTCAAGCAATGCTCCCCACCCACCACACCAACTTCCATTTCAATGCAAAGTTTAATAACTTTTAATATATAACCTTTTGCAGTTCTTTTTACCTCACTATTTTTTTAAATCTTTTTGTCTAATTTTAGTCTCTTTGTAGTGTTTCTTTAAACTTTTTTCTTAAATCTTTTAATGTTATTTGTTTTTATTGAAGTTTTTATTTTTTATAATTTCGAACACAAGGTAGTTCCCTTCTCTCTCTCTCTCTCTCTCTCAGAGGGAGATAAACTCCATGCCGAAATCATGTTCCTATTTTCTGTCATTGTGTCAATTTTCCGTTTCCCACAATTATCCCACATAAACCTGCCTTATTACGTATTCAGTTAAGTATGAATCCTTAGTCTAAAGGGTAACCATGGAAATTGATTTGAGTTTGGATAAAATAACTGCCTAGGTAAAATAACTCAAATATATTTGCACATGTAGAGTGTATGATTGATTATCATTTAATCTTTTGTTTCTCTCGTTCACATGAAATAGAAGGGAGACCACTCTCAAATAGATTCGACTTGCACATACATCGGTATATGAGATTGGTAAACCACTTTGATGTTTTCATTCATTATATGTACTTTGGTTTAGTAATTCTTCTTGAAGAAAAATATTGAGAAATTAATACTTCATACGCTAGCGAAGTCTCACCTTTTCTTTTCTTTTTCTTTTTTTGTAATCAATTTTTGGCCATATCAATTTTTTGTTTTCACAATTCACAGGACTCTTATTCCGTTCACGTTTGGATCTTTTTTGTATCTCATAAACTAACTAGTAAGGGAAATTTTTAATGCACCATGGCAACTAGAGTTGCATCCTAAATTCCTTAAAAAATTAGATGACTAGATGTCATCATGTCCCATTTGTATATTTGATTGATCCATGAGGAAAAAAAAAAGAAGTTGTTATTGGTTTGTATTTTATTCGTGGGAATTTCGAAGCGGTTTCTAACTTCCTAAATCCAGATCACATGATAATGGTAATTCCAATGGTTTGTAACTAATAGTAGGGATTGTGATTTTTTTTTGAATTGAAAGTTGTTGCGATTTAGGTGTGCAAAATCGATCACTTTGATTTCTTAATTATTAATATCAATTTTTGCCTCATCATTGTAGGATCTTCTCTTGGTAATAACATATCTTCTTCTTGGGAAACATTTCTGAGAGACGTTCAAGGTTCAAGGTTCAAAATAGAGATCACAGTAGGCACTGACAACACCCATGGATCATACGTCACGCCGTGACTAAAGGCACTGACATTTTACTAGAGATCACAATAGGCACGGGCATTTCACATCATATATTATGCATGTATAATTAGGGTCCACATGCTACCTATTGTGCCATGTACGGACATTGTGCGTGCTAGTAAATCTTGCTCATGCATAGCACAGGTTCAACGCTATCCTATATACTATAGCAATGTAGTTGGGACTCTCAAATTTTCATGCTAAAAGAAAACCCAATACACCCACAATAAAAATTGCTCCCACGTTGTAGTTGAAAAAAACACATAAAAAAATTACTCCCACGTTGATAATTCGGTTTCCTAAATGGGCTACTAAACCATTTTCCCCCTACAAGAGCTCTGTCAATTTTCCCAACACAACACTCATAATCTCTCTTCATGGGTTTTTGAGTAACAAGTTGAATTCTGTTTTGTTCATGGATGTTTGAAACCAAGTTCCATTGCAAGTGGCCCACCTCTAGCATGTGGAAAACCCCAATACACGTAAAAACCATGGAAAGGAATCAAATCTTCGATTTTTTGGCGAGGAAACATTTATTTCCTCACCAAATCTTAGCTTTTCGACGAGAAAAGATCATTTTTGTCATCAAATGGGTGCTCTTTAGCGAGGAGATATTC
Source organism: Vaccinium macrocarpon (assembly GCA_022606695.1). Lineage (NCBI taxonomy): Eukaryota > Viridiplantae > Streptophyta > Magnoliopsida > Ericales > Ericaceae > Vaccinium > Vaccinium macrocarpon. The sequence goes on from CM040179.1 coordinate 29,554,820, forward strand.
ATTCTCCCACCAAATCTTAGCTTTTTGACAAGAAAAAATAATTTCGTTGCCAATTTTAGCTTTTTGGCGAGGAAAGATAAATTTCGTCACCAAATGGGTGCCCTTTAGTGAGGAAATATTCATTTTGTTGCCAATATTAGCTTTTTGGCGAGGAAAAATAATTTCGTCGCCAAATGGGTGCCCTTTAGTGAGGAAATATTCATTTCGTCGCCAATCTTAGCTTTTTGGCGAGGAAAGATAAATTTCGTCGCCAATGGGTACCCTTTAGCGAGAAAATGAATATTTCCTCGCCAAAAAGCAAAGATTTGGCGAGGAAATATAATTTCGTCGACATAGAGTACTCTTTGCTGACAAAATCAATTTCCTCGCCATAGAGATCCATTTGGCGAGGAAATTTGAATTTCCTCACCACATTTCGTCGCCAGAGGTAGTTTTTCTTGTAGTGGCAACACAACTGACACCACCGCATAGGCCAACTATCGTGATGATCCGGATAATTTCACCATCTGATGATAATAGTATTGTTTGGAGTACCAAATTTGGCATTCATTTATGAACTATCATGTGTCAGCTAAATAATATGTTTGGCGATTTGAACGGGTCAAGATTTGGTTGAGACTACCAAATAAATCCTTCAATGGATCAATATCCGAATGGGGAGAAAAACTTGGGTGTTGGACGGGTACCGCCACATGTTGGCTATCTAAAAATGTTTTGGACGGTCCAGATTTTAGAGAAAGAGAGAGAGCAAGAGGGTTGAGAGAAATCTGGACTGTTCAAAATCTTTTTAGACTGCCAAGATGTGCGCTTAGCACCACATGTGCATATACTTGTCCGACACATAAGTTTTTCTCCCGAATGTGGTAAATTTTTTTTGAGACCCATACATGAAAGGGGTTTAATTTGGCCTTTAAAATTTTGTTGGACAACTACTTGATGGGCATATTTGGTGGGGAATCTGTTATGGCCCATGCATGACGAAATATCCCATGAAAGAAGGGTAGATAGTTATTATAAGAGAGTATTTGAGAGCCTCATTTTCAACTTTTTATTTTTTACTTTTTAGCTTTTGACTTTTTGAATTATGGTCAAAACGTATTTTGATTCAGGTAGGAATGTTTTGGAGAAATGTGCAGAATGCATTTTGTAACAAGGATAGTGTTTGATAGATATGTGCAGAATATCTTTTGTAGGTTTTTTTGGTAATCAAAATGGGAAAAACGGAAAATGAGAATTTGAAAAACTCCTCACAGCCTACTTTTTAAGAAAAATATTAGGAGAAAGTTTCAAACAATGACCTTATAAATGAAAATTTTAGAATTAATATATCTGAAGGTGGACAAGCCATTTGAGTACAGCTCAACCAACTGGAAACCGTGATTTTCCATTAAATTTGTATAACTCAGGTATGTTTTCACCATGTTAGGTTGGCCAGATTATCTATAAGACTTAGACTAGGTAATAAACAAAAATTGATCAATACCACTTGAAGATTACTGATACTACCATTTACGAAAGCCCAAACATACCTGCACATATTTTATAAGTGTGAGTTTGGCTTAACTTTTTAAGGACCTTTTAGAAAATATTATTTTGGTGTTTTTCTTAATTTGTACTAGATTGGGATCGAAGTCCTATTATTTTATACCATATATATGGTGTAAAAAAAAAATTCCTAGTCTCATACAGGGTAAAAAAAAAAAATCATCAAAAAGACCGAGCGAGAAAGTGACAAATTTTTCTTGGCCAAATTCAATGTTAAAACTCAAATTCACAAGGGAGTTAAAATCATGTGAGTAATTAACCATAAAATAGTGATTAGTGTGATCAAAGTATATTGATATTGATGTAAAAAATCGTTGTAACCTTTAGATAAGAAACCGTTTGTTTGCAACTGCTATTTCGATACCTGCCGTTACATTACAGTTTTTGGACTCTCTGATACCTTGTATTCCGGTACACTGGTGAGAGGAAAAATCACACGTGTTCCCTCTTTACATATGGTTCATGTCCAATTCATGGACCGGTTCATGGCAATTACAGCCAATTCTCAACCGTTATTGGTTATTAAGCAATTTGAAAATACTTTTTGTCGGAAAGTAATTCATAAAAATTCCAGACCTCTCCACCCGATTCCCGTTACGTAATGTTCGATACTACCGAAACTGATACACTCAACTAGGAGTGCACATACACCGGGCTGGGCCGGGTTCAGGCCGAGCTTATATTAGATAATAACAAGATTAATGCATGTCCAAGCCAGACCCATTAATAAGTTGGCTTCATTTAATATGACCAAACCCAACCCAATTATTATTTTTTTATTTCCCAAACTATCCAACAAGCCTATAAACTGTAATTTCTAAAGCGTATCACAAATATAACTAAACAACCGATCACAAAGTAGAATTCACAACAGTAATAATCGTAGTTAAAATTCTAAGTTCTCACAAAATTAGTAAAAACATACCAATAAAACTATGTAGATCTAATAATTAAATTGTCTCCCAAAAAAGTAATTACAGTTCTCAAAAAGTTAAAACTCTCCAATTATTATAGATAAATATATCTACACACACTAAAATAAGAATATTATTTTAATTGGGCTGAGCTAGGCCTCTAGGGATTTTCCTAAACGCAACCTATTTAGTAAATGAGTTTAAAATCTCAACCCACACCTATAGACCTAAATATTTATACTAAACCTAGAAAAATTGGCTGGGTTGGGTGGGCTTCCGGGCCGGCTCTTCCACTCAACCCATTACCGGGATCTTGAAACTGCTATTTAAAACCTTATTCTGTAGTACATTTAATTTATTATATGCTAAGCATCTAAACAAGGGTATTGACCCGAGACTTTTTAGTTTCCTTTTACCGCAGAAATTAAAGTTGACCCTGGATCGGTTTATCACGTACCTACCCCTGATTGATTTTTTCGTGTTCTTGAAGGACCTTCTCATGATATTCCAAAAATAATTTCGCTGCATATTGATTTGTTGAGTCATATATTGTTGGAATCTACACAAAATTTGTGGCGGAAAAAGATTGGAGTAGCATTTTTGCGTTTTGTAACTGTTTATTCATAAAAGGTCATTGATTTGTAACATTTTTAAGGAGTGGATATGAAACACATCCAAATAGAAAATGTGTCTCATAACATTTGTACCAGGATTTTTCAATCACAATGCTTCGGACATAGATGTGTACGAGTCAATAGATGCGTAGGGGTATGAAGCATCACATAACAATGTTTCAGAGCACTTTGACTTTCTTTGGAAAAGATTTTTTGAGTCTTTTTTATCGTTAAATAGAATTTTTTATTTATTTATTATTTTTAAAATTTTGGTCTATGTTCTGATTTCTTTTCGTCAAGACAAAAAAATATCATGTGCACAAGAATTTTGTAAAAATTATGAGAAAACAGGAAGAAGACCGCGCATGTCAAAAAGCCCCTAAAAAGTTTATCCAAACTCACCCTATAATTTTTCCTACCAGCTTCAAAAAAAAAAGAAACAAACAAACAAAACAAAATGAGAAGTAAGAAGCCTACTTTGAAAAAAAAAATTCCCTCTTCAAAACCTCTAGAAGATAGTGTGTTTTTTTTTTTTGTTATTCATGTGAAATTATCATTTAGTACTTCATTAGTTCAACACTCTTCACTTTTTCGGACCTGGGGGGTGCTATCCCTTCTGGGACAGCAAGGATGTTGGCCAATCACGGCTTATCCAAACAAATCTAAACTATTCATTACATTACATACATAAAAGATGTGAGCCATTCATGACTGACCACGGACGGTTTCTGATTGGCCTAGCACCCATCCCAAAGGGACAACACCATCCCCATTTCTCCTACAGATGAGGATTGTTGATTAGTAAATTCACATAAATAAATAAATAAAAGAGTATGAATGGTAGTAAAAGAGATTGCGAAAATCAATTCTTTTTTTTAAATAATAATAATAAATGCCACTAGATTTGTAGAGTTGGGTGCGAAAATGATTTGTCAAGACACTCCTTAAACTGTGGTGATGCATGATACAACAAAAAACAAAAATGGTCCACTCTACTTTACTCTGGTATCAACCCAACTGCTCAAATGACCTTGCCCTAGGAACTTGGAAACCATCTGAACAAGTTAGACTGTCGAATTGGCGCCAGGAAAAAGATAGAGTCTCAAACAGAGCTTTACGACCCCCCACGGACGGCTATGATCGGCCTAGCACCCATCCCGAAGGGACAACACCATCCCCATTCCTTTTACACATAAGGAACCCATTCCTTTTACACATAAGGAATGTTGATTAGTGATAGGTGTCGAAAAGCACCTATTTGATCCTTTAATTTACGCGTTAATAGTCCATTTGTTATGTTACTTGGCGAATTTTGATAGTTGGATGGTGTTTGCAGGCATTGGAGCGGGTTGGACCATGAAAAGATGCAATTCGGATGTCTTAGAAGTGTCAAAAGTGCAAAGGAGACGCCTGCAGAACCTGTTGAGCATCGCAGGAAAGCTGTCCGAAGTTGCTGAAATTCTAGTCCGGAACGTAATTTTTAGTAGTCATTCTAGGCCATGACTCGCCGTCGCGTACGGCAACGGACCGAGGACGCCGAAACGTCCGCAAGTCAACAACCTCAACCCGGTCCTCTTGAGCCCGCATGGATCGGTCGGTCGTGGGCTACCTCCACGTATTTTACGGTTGATACCTTGAGTCATATACCATTGATTGTGGAGGGGGTAGCTTTACTTCGGGCACGCGGGCTTGAATATCTTTTGGGACCCTTTCCACCGATCCATCCTCGCCTTGTGCGGCAATTCTTCCAAAATTTGGAGACCCAACGATCTCTCACAACTTTGAAAACGACAGTGGATGGAATTTCAATTTATTTTGAGCCCGAGGATATTGCCGCGGCATTTGGTGTTCCTGGTTCCTATGGTTCGGACTTTGAGGACGTGGTCTTAAACACCCGCCCGGCAGATATGGTCGCTCACATGTGACCCGATCTTCACACAGGCCTTACCTGTATCCGCCGTAGTGAACTTCCCCGTCACCTTTTGTTTGTTGATCTTGTAATGAAAAATGTGACCTTTGGGCATAAGGATGAACGCCGTCATACTCGTTTGCAACTCTTATATGCGTTTTTTACTAATACTCAAATCAATATGCCCTTGGTCATTTTTAATGAGTTCAAGCGTTTTATGAACAACCGGGATACCCGGACTCCTATTCCACTCCCGCATTTGGTACTTCCTTTGTTACAAGGTTTTCGTTCGGCTTCTGATGAACAAGTTTTCCATCTTGCCCCCGATGAGCCTAGTGAACCAGGGTATAAGCTTTATGACACTTCCTAGTGGAACAAGAGTGTGTTGGGCATTCGGGGAGCTGCTGCCCCTGCGGTTGGGGCCGATGGGGTGCCGGCCGACCTAGACCCTTTTCTTGATGATGCGCCCCATGACGGGCCACCTGGACCTGTGCCTCCAGCCCCGGTTGTTGACCCAATCCCATCGGGTCCATGGTCGTTTGGGCAAGCCCAATATGCGCATTTGGTGACCGGGTTGGATAATTTGACTAGGGTGTCTAGGCAGACTGAGAGGCGGGTGGCTAATGTGGAGCGCCGCCAGGACTATATTCACGGGGCTATGCAGTATTATGGGGAGCACCAGGCCCGCGGTGTTTATGATTTGACCACCCTTATTCATTCTTTGCATCACCTTCCTCCGCCTGCACCCTTTGTGCCTCCGTCTTATCCTCCTTATCACGGAGATTTGCCAGTGGTGAGTGACGACGAGTGACGTCGTGCCCTTTGTGTTGTACAGTGTCTTTTGTTTTTTTTTCTTTTCTTTTTGTTATATTTCCTTCTTGTGTCTTGCGGACTCACATATGCAGGTTGCTTAATGCCAGTTGGGGGGTTTCCCAACCTATTTTTCTCGTGTTGTTCGCTCGTTTGAGGTGATCTCTTTCCTCTCTTTTTATTTTTGTCCTTATCTTTTAGTGTCTCTGCGTTCAATGAGGACATTGCCTTTCGCTCAGGTCAGGGGGGAGATTACTTTGTCACTTGTCTTGTTTATATTTAGAGTCTTGAAAATCCAAAAAAAATTTAAAAATTTAAAAACTAAAAAAGAAAGTTGCGTCAAGGGCATTGGATGCTTGAGTGCACTTAGTCTTGATTGATGGCTATTGATTAGTGTTGTGAGTGTTTGTCACACGAGTTGATGTCTTGATGCGAGTTCATGGATTGGTTTAAACTTGTGAATGAAATATTGATAGAAAGCACTTGGTTAGCCCGTGTTATCTATGGTTGGATAGTGTTTGATCACTTGAGTTCATGCTCTCTCACGCGCACTATCCCACTTTGGGTGGTCACTGGCCTAGAATTTGGTTTACATGTCATTGATATTCCGGTGTTAGTTGATTGTGCTCATGGACTATTTGGAACCCCTTCCCTACATTATATGCTAAAATTGATATTGCTTATCCGGGCGTTCATTGAGTACTTAGTAACCGGCAATCGGGTTTGCTCCCCACCGTATTGTTAAGCCAAAAGATGGATAGACCTTGTGCAGACATTGGTTGAATATGGTTAGTTTGGGTCTCTCCCTAAAGCCTTTTTGACTCGAGCAATTAAGTCCGAGGGGTCTCTCTAAACCTGGTACCCTAAGGCCATCTGGCTTGGGGATGACCGACCTAACGCTCGTTAAAAGGGTCAATTAGAAAGCCCGAGAGAACCAGGCATAGCTTGACCACATGAAAAGAGGAAAAAAAGAGCAAATAAATAAAAAAGAGGAATCCGTTGAATAAAGGGAGGGGTGAATTTAGCAACACACCGGGCTATTGATAGTGTGAACTGTTTTCAGGGTTGGTGACTCTCTTTGTATGGGTCTCACTAACACACATGCTTTGTGATAAATCCCTATCCGATCATAGGTGCGAAGGCTAATCTTTGTGGTAGAATGAATACAAGAATTCACTTGTTTAAGTCTTTGCATGAATGAAGCATCTTGTCCTTGACTTGCACGGCATTCGCTGCGGCATTTTGAGATGTTGTCGGTTGGGTTTGAGTTGCATTTGAGTGTTCAATTCCTTGTGTGTTTTGTGGGTGATCACTGCTGAAAACCCTCACGAGACTTCACTCGTCCTACCGGGGCCGCCCGGGGGTTTAAAAGACATATCCTTTTCCTTCTAGCTAGTTTAGTCGCAATGTTCTTTTGCTTTACTAGGGACTAGTAAAGTGTAAGTTGGGGGGTGTGATAGGTGTTGAAAAGCACCTATTTGATCCTTTAATTTACGCGTTAATAGTCCATTTGTTATGTTACTTGGCGAATTTTGATAGTTGGATGGTGTTTGCAGGCATTGGAGCGGGTTGGACCATGAAAAGATGCAATTCGGATGTCTTAGAAGTGTCAAAAGTGCAAAGGAGACGCCCCTGTAACCTCTGTTGAGCATCGCAGGAAAGCCGTCGAAGTTCTTCGAAATTCTAGTCCGGACGGCCCTTAAGTCCGTCCGGACGGTCCGGACCAAGTTAGGTCGGCAGAACGCGGGTCGGTGTAATTTTTAGGGTTTGGCATAAAGGGAGGCCGGCTATGTACGTTCTGGGGGGTCGAGAAATCAGAGTTGGGCAAGGGAGAAAGGCTACTTAGAGAGAAAGATCAAGAGTTATTAATGTTCTTCGCAATTTCTCCAACTTCAAGCGCTCCAACTTCTTCCATGGCCGGCTAAAGCACCTATCTAGGGGAAGGATGAAACTCTACGTCGAGTAACCTCTTACTTTGTGTAGGTTAGGGTTTTAATCGAATCGGATTATATGTTCAGAACTTGGTTTCATAAAACTAATAGGAATCGTGGTTTTATTCTTTCAATCTATTGTGTATTTGCATACCGGTTGTCAAATACTAGTTCATATAATTGTTTTCGATGTTGTGTTTGGAGTTCTGAGATAGATTATGCTCGTGAGACGGATCGTGCCGCATTGTGAGACGGTCCGTGCTACGGGATAGTCTATGCCTTTTAACAAACACGTATTTTCTTGACGATTATCAATGGGGATTGCAAGCCTTAGCGATAGTCCCTTGTGATTCGATTATCAACCTAATCTATACGAAAGTCGTGGTTACGAGGGTAGAGTGGATTCTAAACCCTAGATTCCCTCTCCATCAATTTAAATCCTTTTTAATTATTGCACTTTTTAGTTTAATTATTTCACAACCAATCAAACATCTTTTTACCGAATTAAATTAAAGGTTAATTGGAATTAATGCAACTCAGCCATTTGTCCCTGCGGATCGACACTCGGACTTGACCATTGTTCTTTTGAATAAGGGTTAATTCCTTGTTTTTATAAATATATTTTTGGTGTGAAAAACGACCTACCAATTAGTAAATTCACATTAATAATAACAAAAAAGGAGTATGAATGGTAGTGAAAGAGATTGCGAAAAATCAATTATTTTTTTAAAAATAATAATTATAAATGCCACTTGATTTGTAGAGTTGGGTGCGAAAATTACTTGTCAAGCTACTCCTTAAACTGTGATGATGCATGATACAACAAAAAACACAAATGGTCCACTCTACTCTACTCTGGTATCAATACTACTGCTGAAATCACCCTGCCCTAGGAACTTGTAAACCATTCAAACAAGGTAGACTATAGAATTGGCGATAGGAAAAAGATACATTCCCAAACAGAGCTTTACGATCCCCCACGGACGGCTGTGATCGGCCTAGCACCCATCCCGCAGGGACAACACCATCCCCATTCCTTTTACACTTAAGGATTGTTGATAGTAAATTCACATTAATAATAATAATAATAAGGAGTATGAATGGTAGTAAAAGAGATTGCGAAAATCAATTCTTTTTTAAAAATAATAACAAATGCCACTAGATTTGTAGAGTTGGGTGCAAAAATGACTTGTCAAGATACTCTGAACCTGTGGTGATGCATGATACAACAAAAAAACACAAATGGTCCACTTTACTCTACTCTGGTATCAACACTACTGCTGAAATCACCCTGCCCTGGGAACTTGGAAACCATTCGAACAAGGTAGACTATCGAATTGGCACCAGGAAAAAGATACAGTCTCAAACAGAGCTTTATGGTGCCCCCACGGATGGCTGTGATCGACCTAGCACCCATCCTGAAGGGACAACACCATCCCCATTCCTTTTACACATAAGGATTGTTGATTAGTAAATTCATATTAATAATAAAAAAAAAGAGTATGAATGGTAGTAAAAGAGATTGCGAAAATCATTTCTTTTTAATAATAATAATAATAAATGCCACTAGATTTGTAGAGTTGGGTGCGAAAATGACTTGACAAGATACTCCTTAAACTGTGGTGATGCATGATACAACAAAAAACACAAATGGTCCACTCTACTCTACTCTGGTATCAACACTACTGCTGAAATCGCCCTGCCCTGGGAACTTGGAAACCATCCGAACAATTTAGACTGTCGAATTGGTGCCAGGGAAAAGATACAGTTCCAAACAGAACTTTATGGTCCCCCCAAGCATTCCCTCAGGGTTTCAAAAACAACTGTGTGTGTGTATCTCATTCCCCGATTTCTGTGGGTGCTTAGCATCAAATCGTACACTTTTTACTAAAATAGGATGATCCCTAAAATGAGGATTTAAAAAAAATTCTCACCGTCCCAATTTAACATTTGGAGTATTTAGTTTTTCGGTTCACGGCCTTTACTTTTCAAGAGAACATAATAATTACATCACTTTTTAAGGAACAATAATGGGATTTCATTGAGTTTTTAGTGATGATTTTGGAAAGTGAACATATATTTTGGGACGTTCCAAAATGGAATGTGGAACTATCAAAATGGGATGGAGTGAGGAGTACATTTTTGTCCAAAAAAATTGAAAAATTATTTTCACCAATTTGTAGATATCTATGAATTCTTCCAATTTTTGGATGAAATTTTTGAATTTCTTTGCCAAAAATGTATTTTTTGGTATTTGAACGAAATGTACGCAAAATAGTTTGTGTGAGATGGGGAGTGCCGATATAGTGTGTGTGAGATGATCTACTTCCGGATTTCATATGAACGATCTAAACCGTCGATTAATTTTCAAATAGTTTAATCAATTGACTTTCAAAAAATCAACTCAATCTAATAATTGTTTATTGTTTGTGCACTCCCATCTGTACCTCTAGGGACACATAGTACGCAGGAAGATATGTTGCGTCCTTTTACATAGTACGCACCCGTACTCGCATCCATTATGGCATAAAATCCATGCTGAGTTGCTTTTTGGTATTTAAACGAATATCCGTTATACAACGTTGTTCACAATGTTTGCAGAAAACTTCTATTGTCTGTCAGGGTTGCAACTATTGTCTCCTCTGGCATGCTTCGAATGATAGAGAGTATGGATAAAGAATTGAGCAAACTCATTCAACCAACAACATTTTGGTGCAAGAGTTATCTATGGCTATGCCATAGTACAAATGGCTATATGTGATATTGGTGCTATATTTTCCATAGCCCATGCAAATGCTGCTATAAGATACCACATTTATAAGAACGTACGCTTATCTACTATTATTTTGGAACAGAGGTGGTAGATAAGTCTTATAAGCACAAGCCTAAAATGTATTACTACTACTACTACTTATGAACATGTGAAGATTATAAATTTAATTGCCTCTACAATGTTCATAAACAAGATGAATTCGGCCAACTAGTGACTTATTCAAATTCGAAGTGGAAATTTAACAGTACTACTCCCTTCGTACCAGATTTGTTTATCAATTTTTGATGTTTACATCAGTTCATATCTTCCAAAATCACGGTGACATTATAGATTAAAAAATATAAGCATATTAAAAAATTAAAAAAACATCGAAAATGAACAAACAAATTAGGAGTCGGGGACTGAGGGAGTAGTTTTAGAAAATGTATTCAGGCCTTGTTTTTTGGCTATCAATCCAGTCTATCGATCTGTCTACTAATGGCCGGGTCAGGAATTGGCAACAAATTTCCTTACTACTATATAAAGCGGGAGTTTAGAGACGAAACTTTCATCCTTCGTCCTTCATGAAATGACGCTTTTCTCCCTATCGGTTAAAACATAAACTTTTTTGCTTCTGATGAGTGGCTTTGGTGATGACTGGCGGGCTTAGTTTGCCAAAAGATTTTAGCAACTCATTTGCTAAAATCATGGTTGATTTTAGCAAATGAGTTGAGTTGCTAAAATCAAGGAAATTTCAAATCACAAAATTAAGTGGTTCCGTTTATCGTTTTTCGATTTTTTTTCGCACCAAATTAAAGTACTTGAGGAATACTTTAATTTGGTGCAAAAAAAATCTAAAAACGATAAACGGAACCACTTAATTTTGTGATTTGAAATTTCCTTGATTTTAGCAACTCAACTCATTTGCTAAAATCATAGTTGATTTTAGCAAATGAGTTGCTAAAATCTTTTGGCAAACTAAGCCTTAATTCCTTGGTGATACCCACGTGTACTAGTTGAGCAAAAAAAAAAAAAATTTGTCGCCCAAAATTTGATGTTTTCCATATAAACTGCTAGAATAATACTCCCTCCGTCCCATTTTGTTTGTCATTTTTAATATACCGTGCATGGTTTCAATTGCTTATATATTTAAATATGAATGCCAAAAAATATTCAATATAGATATCGTTTGATAGTTCTCGATGAGTTCTATTATACGAAATTATAAAAATCATGAAAAACATTATAGATTAAAAGTTATAAGTATTTGACCGATGATACGATCTTTGAAGATTAGCAAACAAAATGGGACAGAGGAAGTACTTTGCATTTTACTCTCTAAAATTAGCAAGTACTAGGAGTGAAAATTGGACCGAACTTATGCTTATGTGTACATTTTAAGATGCAATTTACGAGATATTTTTAGGGAGTGCATTGAAGATGCCTTTAGCCTAAACAATAAAGCCCAACGCTTGATGATAGCATCTATCCATCATCTATCTATGTATATTACATAAATATAGTTTCTACAAATAAAATGGAGCGTTCTCATTAAATCTCTCTCCTCCATGCCATTTTTTTAAGATTTTTCACATTTCCACCTTATTTTATATTTTAAAAACCCCTACCAAAAATATATTCCAAATAGGGATGGCAATGGGAAGGTTAGGGGGTGAATACTACTATCTCCATCCCCGATCCCCGAACCAATATCAATTCCAATCCCCTCCCCGATCCCCACAAGGGATTTTACTTTAACCTCCATCCCCGCTCCAATGCGGTGAATGGGGATCCCCACGGGGAATTAGAGATCCAAAAATGGTTGCTCTTTAATGTGTAGGCTTTTTTTAATAGTCTTACACTTTAAAGTGAATTAGCTTGCTACTATCCCAAAAGCTCGAGTTGTTTGGAACTTTGCCCAATAATGTACATCCAGCTATTTAACACTTCCATCACGTGTTATTGAAGAGTTAACACTTGCATCACATCACATGCAATCCACTAGAATAGTTTACTGTGTGAGATCACAAATTAATATGAACAAATAGAGTGCACGATCAAATATCAAAACAAACTTTTCTATAAATCCAGAACAGATAAATATAGACAGACGGGCTGGGCGGCTGTGGTGGAAAATAAATTTTAAAAACTTATAATATAATAAATATGATTCTTGGTAATGTGCACATAAATCAAAAATGATTCTTGGTTTTCCTTCTCTGATGCCTTTTGGCTTTGATTTGAGGGCATGATTCTTTAGCAAACGCGGCGATATAGGGGGACCACTGTTTCAGTGGTATTCTATGAGCAACCACTTTGTGCATTTATTGCCAAAGGTTAGGTCTGTCTCCAATCCATCTGTTTCAGTGGTATTCTGGGAGCAGCCACTTTGTGCATTTATTGCTAAAGGTTAGGTTTGTCTCCTATCTATCCCCGCCTATACCTCCAATTATTGGGGACTTAATGGGTTTTGTTATTGTTGTATAATATAATAAATATTATATATATATATATGAACGGGGATGCGGGGAGGGGCGGGGATCGGGAGAGAGAATTAGGTAGAGGACTGACAATACCATTCCCTACCTGATCCCCGAAATTTTTTTAAAATAATCCCCATCCCCTACCCGATCCCCAAAAAAATCCCTGAATCCCCTCCCCAAATGGGTAGGGGACGGGTTGGATAGGGGCGGGTCGGCCAAGATTGCCATCCCTAATTCCAAACAAACCTTCTCCCAATTTCCAAACAAATCATCTTTGCATACAAACTGAAAAAACAAACCTTCTCCAAATGTCCTCGACAAATCATCTTTTAAAACAAATTAGCATCCAAAAATCACAAAACCTACACATCGGGTTTACTTTTTTTTCTTTTAAGTCATGAGGCTACGATCATTTTCATAATTTACCTACACAATGAGTCTATAATATAAATGGTTTAGATCATCAAAATAACGTCACGGCGGGTCCCACAGGTAACACTTACTAGGGAAAGGAGCCGATTCCCCCAAAAAAAATCTTAGAAACTATGGTTTTAGTTTGTTTCTTCAAAATTTTCAAACAAAGTTATTGCACGAGGGTGTGCGATTAGTAAAATTCAAAAAAGAAAAAAAATGAAAAACTTTCAATAGTTACCACACATATTTGGATGCACCGGAACATCAAAGATTCAAAGTGAATCTTACATGAATCCTTTTAATCATGTTGTCTCACACATCGAACAGGCACAATGTTTGTAATTCCAATGTGGTTGGATATTCTAGAAGTAGACCACTTTCATGTATACTTTCTATATTCTGCGATATCAAATATTCTTATATTTCGAAATACCAAAATAGTAACCAGGAGCTTTATTTTAGGAGGTGCCAAGTTTTGAAGTTCCAGTCACAAGAAATATATTAGAACTCACAATTCAAAGTTTTGAACAAAAATGAACAAGTTCTTTAATTTTTTAATATATTAGGTTAAGTATTTTAGCGGGGAAAATGCAACTTATATTGATATAAATCAAGTACAAGTTACACAGCCCATAGGCCTAAAGGGAGAGGAGAGTACAACAACAAAAAAGAAACAACACAAACAAAAGCCGCAAAATTGTACAACAATGACGATGGAACCACCAATCCGCTCAGATGTGGCTGGAGCAAGACGATAGAATGATGTCATCGTCCAGAGCCCCGCATCGCTTTGTCCCACCGCAGTCGCAGCTGTTAGGCGCCACCACCACCGCTGTTGAAAAAAGCCTCAAATCTGGCACCTAGGCTCGGATCGGAGCCTCCCAAAGTCCCAAAAATGATGGGCAAGGGAGAGATCTCCCCTCCGCGAGAAGGGGGTCTCAACCTCTCACAACCATGGAGTAGAAAGAGAGACAAAAGGAGAGGAGAGGAGAGAGCTGGATCGGGTGAGAGGATGGAGAGGTAAGAAAAAGGAAGAGATTTGAGGGGGGAATCAAGAGGCGGGGAAAAAAGGAAGGGGGAGGGGGAATGGGGGTGGCAAACCCACCCAGCCCACTCTCTCTCTCTCTCTCTAGCTCTCTCTGTAACTCTCCTTCTGCCGGTGAGTGTTCATTTATAAAGGGCGTGTTAGGTGAACGAAAGTTTGGTCTTTCGTCCTTGGGGAAATTCCACTTATGCCCCTTGTTTGTGCACCTCAGTGGTGGTTTGACGGTAAATAAATCACAAATCCAAGGCTATTTCACAATCCAAGGTTCCAACCATGAACCTGCCCCTACGTGGCTCCGTCCTTTTATTTTTCTAAATGGACGCGTGGCTCCATCTACGTAGCATGGCTAAAAATAGGAAAATAGTACTGGGTCATTTGGATTTGTTAGTTCATTTTGTGAGTTCGTGTTACTTTTCAAATGATTATATCTTATAATTTATAATATTTTGTGTAATTTTAAAAAACATTTTATTATAGATGTAATAGAGATAACCAAGAGCTATCAAATAAGATCGATATTGACTATTGGATACTATATAATTACTTACCAATTTAAAAATATCATTAATTTTTTATTCGGTTACAATAGAATGAGGGACAAACAAATTCGGATGGAAGGAGTATGCGAGAATCTTCATCTCACTCTTTTAGAAATGCACTTAAAATTTTTTTTTCTTATTATTGTTTAAAATTATAAGAAGTACTTATACGCCCTAAGTTTTTTTTTTTTTTAAATAAAATTTTAAGAAAGTAGAATGCAAAAATTATTTTGTCCTATCACAAAGCTCTCTCTCTCTCTACTTACCATATAATACAAATAGTCTTTTTGGCACGAGCAGTCTTCTTCCTGTTTTTACCAAAATTTTAAAAATAAAAATAAAAAAATCCTATTAGACGATAAAAAAAGACTCGAAAAATCATTGCTCTGAAACATTTTTACGTGATGCTTCATACCCCTATGCATCTATTGACTCGTACACATCTATGTCTGAAGCATTGTGATTGAAAAATCCTGGTATAAATGTTATGAGACACATTTTCTATTTGGATGTGTATCATATCCACTCCTTAAAAATGTTACGAATCAATTGCCTTTTATGAATAACCAGTTACGAAACGCAAAAATGTTACTCCAATTTTTTCCGCCACAAATTTTGTTGTAGCATCCAACAATATATGACTCAACAAATCAACGTGCAGCGAAATTAGTTTTTGAAATATCCAAGAACACGAAAAAATCAATCAGGGGTAGGTATGTGATAAACTGATCCAGGGTCAACTTTAATTTCTGCGCTAAAAGGAAACTGAAAAGTCACGGGTTGATACCCTTATTTAGATGCTTAGCTTGTACTATAAGTTAAATGTACTACAGAATAAGGTTTTAAATAGCAGTTTCGCGATCCCGGTAATGGGTTAAGTGTAAGAGCCGGCCTGAAAGCCCGCGCAGCCTAGCCCAACCAAGCCAACATTTTAGGGTTTAGTATAAATATTTAGGTCTAAAGATGTTGGTTGAGATTTTAAGCTCATTTACTAAATAGGTTGCGTTTAGGAAAATCCCTAGAGGCCCTGCTCAGACCAATTAAAATAATATTCTTATTTCAGTGTGTGGGTATATATATTTATCTATAATAATTGGAGAGTTTTAAATTTTTGAGAACTGTAATTACTTTTTTGGGAGACAATTTAATTATTAGAACTACATTGTTTTATTGGTATGTTTTTACTAATTTTGTGAGAACTTAGAATTTTAACTATGATTATGACTGTTGTGAATTCTTATTTGTGATCGGTTGTTTAGTTATATTTGTGATACGCTTTAGAAATTACAGTTTATAGGCCTATTGGAGGGTTTGGGAATTTAAAATATATAATTGGGTTGGGCTTGGTCATATTAGATGAAGCCCGTTTATTAATGAGTCAGGCTTGAACATGCCTAAATCTTGTTATTATCTAATATAAGCTCGGCCCAGCCCAGTGTATCGAACATTACGTAACAGGAATCCGGTGGAGAGGCCGGGAATTTTTATGAATTACTTTTCGACAAAAAGTATTTTCAAATTGATAATAACCAATAACAATTGAGTATCGGCCGTAATTGCCATGAATCGATCCATGAATTGGACATGAACCATAGGTAAAGAGGGAACACATGTGATTTTTCCTCTCACTAGTGTACTGGAATATAAGGTATCAGAAAGTCCAAAAACCATAATGTAACGGCGGGAATCGAAATAATAGTAGCAAACAAACGGTTTCTTTTCTCAAGGTTACACCTATTTTTTAAAGGTTTATCAATATCAATATATTTTGATCACACTATTTTATGGTTAATTACTCACAAGCTTTTAACTCCAATTTGAGTTTTAACATTGAATTTGGCCAACAAAAATTGAATTTGGCCAACAAAAATTTGTCACCTTTCGCTCAGTCTTTTTGATGATTTTTTTTTTACTCTTTATGAGATTCGGAAATTTTTTTTACACCATATATATGGTATAAAATAATAGGACTTATACCCCAATCTAGTACAAATTAAGAAAAATACCAAAATAATCCTTTCTAAAAGGTCCTTAAAAAGTTAGGCCAAACTCACACTTATAAAATATGTGCAGGTATGTTTGGGCTTTTGTAAATGGTAGTATAAAATAATCTTCAAGTGGTATTGATCAATTTTTGTTTATTACCGGTCTAAGTCTTATAGATAATCTAGCCAACCTATCATGGTGAAAACCTACCTGAGTTATCAAATATTAGTAGGTTAATAGAGTTAGATTATTATGGTAGATCAACGCCACTCCATCAGCTTACACTTGAGACCTCACAAACAGGAACCCAAGTGCTCACTCACGACCGCTTATATGATAACTCTAGAGCGTGACGTTGATCATGTTAAGGAGTTTATATTATTCACTCTCATTGGATTTGTGCTACCCTGCATGATATGATCATTTATGTGTGGAAGCCAGAAGGGATAACAAATTTGCAATTGATATTACTAGGTAACCAAGTTCAAGCACAAATGTAGCGTTTTGATGTTTCTCTGTGAAGCACGGGTACTCCAAAAATTTCGCCGTACGAGTACCTGGTACTGGTATGGGTATGGGTACGGGTATGGTTGGGTATGGAAAAAATGTACCGGGTACTTTTGCACTGTCGGGTACGGCATTGGTACTCTTAGGTACTCCGATTGGATATTTTGCTAGGTACATTTAGACCCTTTTGTAAAATTTTCAAAACTTTAAGGGGCTCGAATAAAAAGTATAGAAACTTCAGGGGTTCATATGCACTTTGACACCCAATTTAACACAACACACGTTTTTTGGGTTTCATCAGTTAGGGTTCTCAAATACTCCAGCAGCAGCCATTCGGGTTTTTTGCCGATATATACCAAATTTCCAAACAATTCATTAAAATATACCCTTTTTCAAACTATTTTTAAAAATATGTCATGCCGCATGTCCAACATGCGGCATTATACGTGGCACGCGAGCCCCCTGTCCAACGTGGACTGGCCGCCACCTAAGCAAATGCCGCATGTCCAACATGCGGCATTATGTTAATGCCGCCGCATGTTGGACATGCGGCATTATGCTGTCGTTTCCCAAATTAAATTTGGCCTGGTGTCAATCCAATGAGGAGGATTATAATAACAGGGTTATTGTTCTCCATAATTTCTGCAAAATGAATGGATTTGATCTTTAAAAAAAAAATCATTTCTTATGCTCCTTGGAGGTAATTAAGTTAAAAAATAAACCCATACTCAATGACATAGTTTTGAGTGATCTTTTTTGGAATGCCTTTTAGTAAAAAAAAAAACCCATTTCTTATGGTACGTATAGTAATTAAGTTAAAAATAATAATAATAAAACGATGCCGTTTTGAATTATTTTTAGGGTAATTTCTAGAGGCTGATCTCGAGCACTCCGAATAAATGACTTATTTGCCCTTGTAAAATCATATTAGATTTTATGATAAAATAAATACATAAAAACAATACTAATTAAATTAATTATACTTTTCAATAAATAATTCCTTTTATTAATTATATCTAAAATTAAAATATTTAGTTATTATTTTTATTATTCATTTTAAATTTTAGTTATATCTAAAAAAAAAAAAAAAAACCCATCTCTTATGCTCCTTGGACTCAATGACGTAGTTTTGAGTGATTTTTTTGGTATCCCTTTCAGTGAAAAAAATCCATTTCTTATGGTACGTATAGTAATTAAGTAAAAAATAATAATAATAAAACGATGCCGTTTTGAATTTTTTTTAGGATAATTTCTAGAGGTTGATCTCTAGCACCCCGAATAAATGACTTATTTGCCCTTGTACAGTCATATTAGACTTTATGATAAAATAAATACATAAAACAATACTAATTAAATTGATTATACTTTTCAATAAATAATTCATTTTATTAGTTATATCTAAAATTAAAATATTTAGTTATTATTTTTTATTATTCATTTTATCCATACCGCATCCATTTGGAAGAAAGTTAGAACGAGGAGGTTTTCGTTCGGAAATCAAATTCCTAAAATTTGAATAAAAAATCAAAAAATTATATCAACCACTAAAACATATTAAATTGAGCCGGTAAAATCAGTATGTTTATTGATTTTACCAAATTTTGTATTTTATCATTTGGGGAACTGCACTAATTTTACCTATACTAATAAATTATTAAGTTATACAAATTCATTTTTTAATATATAAGTTACTATATATATATATATATATATATTAATTAAAATCCGGATTAAGTGTAGTACAAAAAAGGGAAAAAAACTTCTTCATACAAAGTGCTAATAAGAACTACTGATAAGCCTGATTACATGTAACACAAGTACATGGTAAATGAAATTACACGGTCGTTGGAGGAGTTCATGGTTGTCCTCGTACTTGGGAACACGTTCGTTTGTTATGCCCTTGTTGTCCACAAAATGAGCAAGTTTGGGTTTGTGATGGTTGTGACTCCATCCAGTCCATCTCATTTCTAAATCGTTTAATTTGTGGACGCCCTCGACCCCGTGTCCAATCTTGGTTAGGCAAGATTGTTGGTCCTTCGTTGGGTGGCCAATACTCTCTGTCATGAATGGGAAAAAATGGTTGGGACCCATAAATGGCAATATTTGAGTCGAGCGTCCAAACGTCGTCGAAATATTGAAATACATTAACACGCAATTTCATGCATACTGCAATCACGTGTGAGCACGGCATCTTCCATTGCTGAAACTTCCCGCAAGTGCACTTTCGCTCTACCAACTTGACCGTGTGCTTGTGATTCCCTTTACCTGGGCTTGTTGGATGCATTGGTGTCTCCCGCCGGACACCCCCTAACCGGGCGGTTAAATTCCACAACACGGTGTCTTCTTGCCTTGTTCATCCAATGTTCGAACTTATCCATTGCAAACTTGCTTAAAGTTTGGTTGTTGTCTTTTCTTTGGCGTGCTCCTTCGACCTTTGAAAAAAAATACTCGACGGACTTGTAGAATGTTGTCATAACAGTTGCCGTTATGGGTAGATGTCGGGCTTCTTTGAGAACCCCATTCAAGCTCTCAGATACATTTGTAGTACATGATCCATATCGCCTACCTCCATCGTATGCAAGAGACCACTTTGGTCAGTCAAGGTCCGTAAGCTCCTTATGAAGTTTGCCGTCATCCCAATTTATCATTTTGCTTAGCTGACGATTGTACTTCCGTTTCTATACTTCCATGGCAGTGACTTTGACTTGGATGCCCACTTTTTTGTTGTATCTCCTCATAAAGTTTGCCCCGATGTGGCGGGCACAGAATCGATGGTAAACGTATGGTGGTCTCCATAATGGGTCTGTTGGCATGTAAGACATTAGTCCAGCTGCCCTGTCAGAAATGACACACAAATTTTTCCTCATTGTGACAAAGCATCTAATGCAATTTAGAAACCATCCCCAATTTTCAGCGTCCTTCTTCTCCACGATTGCGAATGCAATCGGCACACATTCGTTTTCTGCATCTTGAGACACGGCAATTAGCATCACAGCCTTGTATTTCCCCGTAAGAAATGTTCCATCAACGCTCAATACAGGGCGACAATGTTTGAATGCTTCAATGGCGGGTCCAAATGCCCAAAATACGCGGGAAAATATTGCACAACCCGGTATGTTAGACTCTGTGGTATTAATGACATACTCGGTACCCGGATTACGCACTTTCACAGCGGCCAAATACCTCGATAGTTCTGCATATGAGTCATCCCAATTTCCATAAATATCAGCAATAGCAAGAGTCTTTGCCGCCCATGTTTTTGCGTATGATGGGTTGTAACTTTCTGTTGCAATGTTAATAATTTCCTGCAAAACCTTGATTTTAGTACTAGCATCTTTCTTAAGTATGGTTGTGATATGTCTCACCATATGCCTGGCGGTAAGATTGACATGATCCTGACTTACATTTCTTGAAACACACGTATGAGGCCCTCGCGTAAGAATTCAGTAATTTCCCATTCTTGATGTCGGTCTTCTTTATCGCACGTAAGCGCCACCAATCGGCATGGCTCCTCATTATGGCATCTATAGACCAACACAGTAAGTGACGATCTTTCAGTCTTTACCGCACAATTCCGACGCATGCTATACTTTTGGACCGAGTACTTCACTTCTTCCTTTGAAGAAAACATCTGCAAAAAAAGAAACATATATTGTAACTCATAAGTTATACCACGACGAATATGATATATATCGAAAGAGACAAACATAAATGAGAGAGACTGTGACAAATCCAAATTACTACCTGTCCCCGAATGAAATCAGAACCATCCCATCCAATTTGACTACTCGTGGGCATTGGCGGGCTTGGGTCTATGATATTTGTCCATGTGTCTTGCGTTAACATTGATGGTGGCTGAAAAAATTCTGTTGTGTCTTCATCGTCATCCCCATCTTCTAAGCATGCATCCACATCTTCTTCACTGCTGTTCGATGCGTAATCAACATCTTCATCATCTCCATCTTCGAATTCGTCATTAAAGGCAGTGGCCTCATATTCATGCTGGTCGCCAATGACAGAATCTTGCACCGCTTCATAACGGTCTTCTGCAACGTTAGGCATATCACTGTTAATTGACTGTCTATGTCTACTTGATTCGCCCTTTGATCCCCGACAGATGGACGTGTGTATATTGACTATGTCATACTGATTGGGGAAGCTTTCTACTGATTCCACATAAAGAGTGGGAGTGTAACCTGGGATGTCATTAGCAACATTAAATATAGTATTCACACTGCTGTCATCCACGACCTCAATTCCGATGTATGAAAGTGGATGAGGATGGCTAACAATCGGATAACAGTATGTAATTTTCATCAAACCCGGCGGTGTAGCAGCTACATTCTGAATAAGCTGCTGCAAATAAGCTAGCGATGAATCACGTGGTACTTCTAACAAAAGAGGTCTTCCACCATCGTATGTCGGGTTGTTTGAATGTCCAACAACACGTCCACCGACATAAACAATTATGCGAACTATGTTGCTCATTTTGATTTTCCGTACAAGGGATCGAAACTACGAGGGTCGTATAGAGAGGTTTCAATAATGGGTTGCACCTAAAAAAATGCCACGATATTGGCATATTAAGGTTCCCTATGCTACATGTCCGCTATGCAGCATTCATGCGTACCAGATTGCCTGCAGAATCTCTGCCAAGAACAGCAAAATGGTGGAATAGTGCTCTGCCAAAACAACAGAATGCCGCAGGTCCAACATGCGGCATTAATACAATGCCGCATGTTCAAAATGCGGCATTGTATTAATGTCGCATGTTCAAAGTGCGGCATGCAAAGACGAGATTCTCTGCAAAAAGCTGTGCCACAGCAGAAAGCTGCATTAGTACAATGTCGCAGGTTCAAAATGCGGCATTGTATCAATGCCGCATGTTGAACATGCGGCATTAATACAATGCCGCATGTTGAACCTGCGGCATTGTACTAATGCCGCATGTTCAACATGCGGCATTAATACAATGCCGCATTTACCAAATGCGGCATATTAGTCAACCGACAAAATTCTCTGCAGATCCTTTCCCAAACAAAAGGACATGTGTAATTCATTCTGGGAAACACTACATAAACCCACTCATACGCAAACCCTTGCTAAACAATTTGTTCCTTCCAATTTTTTACAGTATCATCTTGAGAAAAAATTCTTTCTTCCTAGTTTAGCTTGTGTAAAATTTCATTGTTTGTTCCCACTGCTTACGATTTTTTTTGGGTCATACTCCAATTATTTATTTCTTTGTTTCAATTAGGGTAACTGAAAATACAAATTTCGTATGTACCACTTGAGATGATACTGTAAATCTAATATATCGTAGTAGTCACCGATGTGGTGTCCATCACTACCACACGATGACGAACTACCCTGCAATTGCAATTTGCAGGATGCCGACATTGGCAGATTTTATTGGACACGACAATTGGTTTTTGAAATAGGAAAAAGTATACCATTTGTGATGATACTGTAATTTTTATCTACCATTTGTGATGATACTGTAATGTATTATCATCACAAATTAGGTAGAAGTGTCACGATTTGTCAGTCGGGTTGTACCCGTGACTAGACTCTCTCCTTATATGGGTAACACAAAACCTGTCTAACTCCATGTTTGTTGCATAATGTACCCGAAAGCAAGAAAGAAACATCCGGCATCGGGAGAGCATATTTCGAAGAAGGATATTTGTTTCAAATATAAGAAACAAGTAGTATTGGGTTAGCACACCACACAACTTCGAGGTGATCGTGACACATTGACTGAATTTATGTACAAAGCTCGATCGAACTATCCAATCATCAACAGAAGGACAATTGTTTCAAGTATATTTTGTGTTTATATAACAAGTTTCTCATTCAATTAATGACAATAGCATCAGGAAGTTTATGTTTGTTTTGTTTTGGGATACAAATTATTAGAATTTTGTCCGATACACAAATTGTTGTAGCACTTCATAAAACGACAATAAGTTGGGTTCAAATTCACCCTTCGCGACCATCCTAAAATATTTCAGTTGGTGACGAAGCTTTTTTACGGGAGCACAAGTCCTGATCCATGGTTCAAACACAACTTGTCGCCTTTCAAACATGTCTAGCCTGTCTATTTCGTAATGTAAATTTTTCATCCCCAATAAAAAATAATTATGACTATCTAGTAGGAAGTGTCAAGTGAGGTTTCAAAACATGATATATTGCCTGGTGTCATTAAGTATTAGATGTTTAACCACCAACTCGTAAAAGCTTGATCTGCTAGAGAGGGGAACTTATTCCACAACAGAAATTATCATGAACATAATGGTGTACAAAACGAGTAAACAACTAAGCATTGGATTGTGAACAACAAGCACCTCTGCATTGGTACTGCGTAGACTATCCGGAAGGAATTGTTTGATACCCTCGCCGTGGTTGGCATGAATCAAGCCTAGCGCATATAGAGCACCTCCTTCCGAGTATGGACTACCACCGCCACCGGCCCCACTCTGTGGCAAGTATGGGGCCATCAATGATCTGCCCTGTTGTAGGTGGCGTCTCGGAATAACACCAAGCCCCGGCCGCCGCAGACCAACTTGGCCCAATTAGTTGCTCTGCTCAGCCAATCCTACAAGTTGTTAGAAATAACGAGGGTCAGAATACATAAATTCTACAGTCATATACAATAAACGATGATAAGAGAACAAAAGGCTTGGCAAATTTACCAGATTCTCCCGGAGAAATGTATCCACATTGTTTCAGCATGCATAATGGCATTGGCATATATTGTTGCACTGTGGCAGACACTATTTCTCATCTCCACAGACTGTTTTATTGCCTTAAGAATAAGGAGATCCCACCTACGTGCAAAATCATGGAATGGGGTAAAACTAAAGGTTCGCTCACTGGGCAGCAGGTAAAAGGGCCATAAACATGTTTCTTACTTGTTATGACTATATAAAAACTGCAAAGTCAACTGTATTGAAGTATCTCCAGACAAAATTCCTTTGATTTTCGCCAACCTCTCAGCATAAGTTTCTTCATTTGGATCTGCTGCTTGCACAATTTGGTTCACAGCCTGAGTTCAAAACCCGAACCGGCACCATAACTGAAGCTGAACGACAATTAATTAGAAAAATAACTTAATATAGCTATCTATGTACATCAATAATATGGCAGTCAGCAATTTTATCAGTTAGGGTGTAGGTTTGGAAAATGGAATTTTATGACCATTTTGTTGTGACCTCTATGGTGTATTATGTTGATTGCTCTTAGTTTAATAATTTAGATCATTGGACTGTTGTTGGATATCTAGAGGAAGTTTTGCTAGAAAGATACACTGGTATGTCAGAGAATAATTTAGTCTTTCATTGATGAATTTTCTGGTTCTGTAGTGATTTGCAAGATAGGGCCAACCAATTCCCTCAGTAGCAACAATTTAGTCTACACCTGGAAAATGCGGTGCTTACACATGTTAACCACCGGTTTCAGCGAAAAACATAACCAAACCGTCTCGGGCAGAGGTAGGCTCTGGACTAGCTACAAAGAAACCCAGAGATTTTGGTTACATTTTTGGTTTAAGTATAAATTTCAGACCAAAACCAAACACTTCCCCACCAGCACTTTTAAAAAGATCACAACTATGATAAATGAAGTTTAGAACCCTTAAAAGAAGGCTGAGAAAGTGATATATAACTCAATTGAGTAAACCACGAGAAAACAAACCTCGGCAGACCTTAAGAGCTGCGGCTTTTTCAAAGAAGAAGAAAGCGAACTTCTTGTTCTTGAGACATCACAAAGTTGTGGCCTTCTTCGCCTTTAGCCTTCTCTCTACCACTAGAACCTTGAGACCTTGACAACTTAACCTCCAATTTTGAGTTACTCCCGGTTCCAACTTCACATTACGTCTTTTAATGTTCATTGTGAGACAAATAGCAAGTCAAAGAAATGCGTGAATGTGGAAATTTCTTTTATTTTTCGGTGGACCATGAGGCAAAGTAGAGGTGGTTTTCCGAAGCTAGACATTTGCTTTTTAAAGAATCCGTAACACACTTGATTGCCTCAAGTAACTTTAAACCGCCATTACAAGCTTTTTTCCTTGTGAAAAACTTCAATCCACATGTTAACAAGTCGACTTGCTATATAAGACGTATGTCGCGGCTTGTATGTACACACACTTTTTTCTTTTACAGTTCTTCCTATGCCTAGAACAAGAGAGATAACACATATGATATAAGGATATAACAAGAAGTGTGTAGACAAACTTTTTTCATTCTGATTGCTAACAACACCTAGAACAATAGATATAACAAAAACCATTTTAGGAAGATCATGTTCTTCCTACAGTTATGAACATGTTTCATCATGTTAATTTGACAAATAGCGGCAAAGTTCTATGAATGACTACAGGGAAACAGTACGGACGCCGGTAAACTTAAATGTTAGTAAGCCAACTTATAGTTTCAATTCCATAGATAAAACTAAAAAGTGAAGTTGAACTTGGTATTACTATTGCCCAGAGCCAATATAATACTACTTGAAAGAGTAGGTAACGGATGAAGAGAGCAACCAAATAGTCTCTTGACACAAGAACAAAGCCAAATTTGAATTGGGCTATGTAGATGATTTGGAGATGTAAGGAAAGATCTCAAGTGGGATACAACATCATCACTTTCATTATCCTTTAAACCAAAGAGATAACGGAACAGTTCAGCCCATCACATTTCATAAGCAACTTCGAGCCCATCATGTTAGAAGAGTATGGAAGATTATAAAGTTATTTCCCATGGAAATTCTCCTAGATACCCCCAATACAGTTTTTCCTACTGCAAGAAAGAGTGAAAACTAAAAGGGCTCGTGCATAAGTATTATTTTCCACGCATTATTCCCCTGTACAAATCCAACAAACAGAGCTAGAAACATGTGTCAATACCTGGTAAGCGTACTAGAAGGAGATCAGAGATCAGTTCAAACAAGCACAAGAACACGAATCACCCAGACACAAGCACTCCTTAGCTTTATTTCTGAAGTACCAAAAACAAAAAAAAAAAACAAAAAAAAAAACTCTTTAGCCCAGTTGACTATCTTTCAATATGCCAGACATGCATGTTTGTGTACAAAAACATACCTAGGCTCCAAAAGCAAGCTTCAACCTTGACAAGCTGATACAGTTCACCTTGCAGGTAAACAATACAAATTAGAGGTGATGACAATCTGCCAGAGCCAAACTCAGAAGATATGAACATCAAGGATAAGGTCGAATTTCAAAAAAAGCTATGAGTGAATTGGAAATGCATAAGCTTACATCGATTATCGGAGGCTGGCCCTTAAGTCCAACCTTCAGATGATTCTTCTTTAATTCGTACACAATAAACCTTGATTTAGTGCCAGGAGGGACACGAACATTGATGGTAACTTCTTGCAAGCTTTGACCCAAAGAATATGTATCCATGTCGAGACCATTTCCTTTATTGGGAGCTGGTAAGATATTGGAATAAAGAATAGAGAACTCTGTTAGCAACACAAGAATCTTATGGATTCCATCAATAAAGGCCACATAAAATTGCATAATGTATACAAGTGTGTTGAATTCAAGTTCCTAAGGAAAGATTTCTGGGCTTACACTATAGTATAGGAAACCAATAGTCGGAATGCCAATAACAATGAAGAAAGCCGTAAACATATACAACAAACCATATTTAAGTACTATTGAGGATAAATAATATGATAGATCAAGTCATACCATAAAACATTAGTCAATGCCTATGTTTGCCCTGATGCGGTTCCTTGTGGCTATCAGTACCACATCTTGGTCGGCGACGTGTGCGCATACCCCTACGTAGCTCTGGTACTTCGACCTGCACCTCAGCAACTAACTGATCATGTTCCTCCACTGGCACCTCAAAAGGCAACTCGTCATGTCCCTCCACTGGCACATTATGAGGCAGCTCATCTTGTCCCTCAACCTCCAACAAAGCTTGTCCCTGATCCAACTGCACCGCCTCTTGTACACGTTCATGGTCCTGTGTCACCTCCCCATCACCAAGGGTACGTGGGGTACTCGGTTCTCCACGCACTATGTGCTCCTCAGGTTGCACGTCAACTTGCATTCTATCACCTTGCGCTGCGTCTAGCCTCATCCTCTTCACCACTGGAGCATCAACATAACTAGTTTCCCCAGCACTACCTGCCTCCACAATAAGTCCAAAATAAAATATTTGGAAAACAGTGTGTAACATGTTTTGAAAACAAAAATTTGTTACCTATTTGCTCCACAATAAAGTCGGTCCAATCTTCAATGGGGGTCTCAGACTCTGACAATGACCTTGGCTGCGAGGATGACCCAATATCATCGTGCACGTCCATGGGGGTGGTGAAAAATGGACTCAGCGCAATGCCAGGCGAGATGTGTAACATGGGCATTGGATGATCCTCTTGTTGTGGGTGTGGTTGTGCTACCATATCGTCCCCATGTCCATGTCCATCATGTTGGTCTCCCTCGGCTGCCTCTACATTTGCACCAACCCCAACCTCGTCCTCAACATGTACCCCACCATTTCCTTGATCCTCCACCACCTCCTCCTCAACCACATCCGGCGGAATCCATACACCGTGCACCGGGGGTTCCTTCCTTAGAAATTTCTCTTGCGAAACAATGCACATCAACCCCTCCCTTCCCACCACCTGTACTCGCTCTGACAAGTCTGTACTAATTAGGCTCCTTAATAGATTCTTCTGCAAATAACAAAATTTAAGATCAGTTTAATGAATTTACATTTAAGTAATGTGAAAGTAACAAAACATTATCACTCTTACCAGTTTGTCCAATGATGCACTCATTTGACTAACAAATGGCACGGTTATTCTCTTGTACCAAGTGACGTACTCATCGTCATCGGGGTATGCTCCTACAATGTCGGGCTCACCTTCTGGTACAATGTATTCGAGCCTATTTTCCCACCTCTCCACATGTACTCTATGCTCCTCTGCCCAATTATGTGAATGTTTCTTCATTTCCATACCATGCTTAACGGTCTCGAAAGCGTAAGAGGGTTACCGAGGCAACCGCCGATATCCAAACCTGCGCGATGACTCTCCGGGTTGATGCATCTCTATGATATTGAAATTTATAAGAGGCACCTTTGCCCTCCAAATATTCCTCCCAGCAGAGCAGAATGGGGGCAACAAGTCAATCAACCCGTCTTTGTATGGCTGCCAAATAACCTGCATACACAATTATTGGAGATTCAAAGTTTATTGGAATAAGAATGGAGCCAATCTTCTAAGGTAAAACCATAATAATTGTCTACTTGAAACAACAGCCAAAAGTGTATAAGTCGTGTTATGAGGAAGATAACACGTCCTACAAACCTCATCAGGCTTTTGCATATCCAACGAGTGCCTATAGTGGCCAACAACGTGGGTCGCTAGGTCGGGGGAGTGGAATTTATCATCCCACCTGCAATCAAACATACAACTTAAATAAGTGATACCATTTCTAAATGGAAAATACAATAACTCAATATTTCACATGACATATACATGTAAATGCAACAATGTGAAAGTATGAAAAAAATTTACCGTCCAATTAAGGCTGCTCCCTGGCGAGGGGGCCGGTCCCCAACACGTCCAGGGTCAAGATATGGTAGCCTCTCCCAAGCCCACACTTGAAGCAAGACAAACAAGCCTCCTGCGTCTTTACTATTTGACTTGGAAAGATGGCATAGGCCTTTGTACAACGAACCTAGCCCCTCAAGGCTACCCCAACTAGATCGCCTGCAGACTCTAAGGTCCCGAAGAAGTTCCAAATAACATAAATGCACGCTGGCCGATGATTCAATCGGGCACTAACACACCCCCTATTAGCCTGCATAATGTATCCCCGTGCCTTACGCTCTATCCCGAACTTGTGTATCAGTCTCTTCGACTTGTCCATTAAAGTGTCCCCGCAACCATTGCAGTGTTACCTTGTTCCCTCGTCTCGTTGCATGTCGAAGCTCGAGCCCCAATAGGTCCCGCACCATTTGCTCCCAATTCAAATCTGTACTCCCTGTCACCGGTCTACCATTAACCGGGAGACCAGTTATTATTTCAACATCTTGGAGCGTCACCGTCGCCTCACCCGAAGTGAAATGGAAAGTGTGAGTCTCTGGCCTCCAACGTTCCACTAGCGCTGTCAACAACGCAAGATCTAAAGCGCATGTACCGCATGTTGAGTAGGCCACCAAATCCACGCCTGTGTAACCAACTCTACAATAGGAGCCGGCGGGGGAGGATCCAATGAAGCGAACTCCCGTTATAGCGCCCGAATGGTGATAAATATCGAACTTCGCGTGGACCCCTCCCCTGAAATAATGAATTCTTATTAAAACTTGTACACGGCAACAAAAATTACTCTAAAAATAGGAATTGGTACTTACATTGGCTTGCCAAACCAAGACGGGAGGCGATGGCCTTCTTTGTAGCACTAGGGATTTGTGTCATCAATGGGCCCTGGCGTATATCTCGACCTCCATCATATATATAACCTGCAGTAAACAACAACAAATCAGATTAGGAATAAAGTGTGTCTCAAAGAATTGCTACTAAAAGTACTTAGCCTACTCCTTTGGGTACCTCTAGTAAATAAATTGTCTCAACGGACAAATCATGTAGCTTCCAATAAATAAATTTGTTTCCTTTCTACCGCTACAAATTAGAAGACCACGTGATGTTAATGTCCAAGTGCCAATGCATGAGCTTATGTGGGCCAAGGTTTAAAAAAATTCAAAATGGTAGTAGGACAAGGAGTATTTTCTCTTGTACTCTAGTTGCACACATGTGTAAATACGGATCAAAAGATGCTTAGAGAAAATCAATTTTCCAAGAGCTGATCATGTGTTGATCAACAAACAGAATTTTCTGTTGTACACTAGTTGCACACATGCATAAATATGGATCAAAAGATACTTACAGAAAATCAATTTTCCATCAGCTGATCATGTGTTCATCGTCAAAAAAAGAAGAAGATATTTTAACAAGTATTTTTAAGAAATCAATTTTGTTATCAGTTCATAATCAAAATCAATTACTTGTAACAAGGACAAAAGTCAACCTCCCCCAATTTTCGTTTTTGAGACCAATGGGTTCATCCGATTTGCTTTAAAATAGTAACCAAACAATCTTACACTAACAACAGATTATATTTACAATCTCATTCGTATATCTTCCTCTCTTAACTCAAGTCTCCATTCTTAACTTAATAAAAAAATAAAAAAAAAACCAAACAAAAAATTTAAGGAAATAAAGTGTGCAAGTACAGACATGAGTCGGCTCCTCCTGCATGACGAGTTTTGGTGGAGTTCCTATAATTGATACTAAGCATGAGACAAGTAGCGGTCACTTTACATTATGCCTATTTGCACTTGGGTGTCAAGTTAGGGCAAGTAAAACAAGAAATGCTATATGGGTCTATTGGGTCAGGGAGACTTCGGGGCGGCCCGGATTATATCATTGAGTCACTATAAATTGTTTCTATTGTGTATACGATCCAAAATCTCCTAATCAGTCAAAGTTTCTAATTTCCCTATTCTTGAACATCAATCTAGCATACGTAGTATGACTTTAGTGAGTCTTGAGTGGTATCAACCATGTTTTATGACAAAATCCGAGGACAAGATCAATTGGGTGATGGGTTTTTTGGCCAATAAGATGGGTTTGGAGTCTTCTTTAATTGCTAGAAATCCAACAATTATTTCAATGAGCTTCGAGAAGAGGATTGTCCCGAGGTGTGCAGTTTATCAGGCCTTGTTGTTGAAAGGTTTGATTAAGACCAACGATATTAGCGTGGCAACATTTATAAGAATGGGTGAAATGAAGTTTGCAAAGAAAGTTTTGAGCTATCACGAGGAAGGTCCTGAGCTATTGAATTTGTACAAGGAAAAGTTGGATCTTGCTTAGTAATTGGGATATATGGATGAGGATAAGGGTGGACAGGTTAAGGATGTGCCCCTGCTATACCAATACGAGATACGGCG
Source organism: Vaccinium macrocarpon (assembly GCA_022606695.1). Lineage (NCBI taxonomy): Eukaryota > Viridiplantae > Streptophyta > Magnoliopsida > Ericales > Ericaceae > Vaccinium > Vaccinium macrocarpon. The sequence continues at coordinate 29,586,254 of CM040179.1, forward strand.
ATGCAGTTGACCACTTCTTCTTGTTTTCTTGTTTAGGGGCAAAATTCCTAATTCAGAGGCTGATGAAGTTTGTAAACGTAATTTGCCTACACGGTTCCAAATGTAGTTGGTCAAATGTTCTATTTTTTTATCGGCAAAGTTGGTTAAGCGTGAATGAGGAAAAGGCTCCCGGCTAGAACTTCATGGGCAGCTTCTCGTATAGGTAACGAGGTTAAGTGTTGATTAGTTAAGAATGTCGCCTCTCTCCGTGATACCAACTTGACACAATTTATACGTTTGTTTTGCTTCTCCCGATTCAACTCTTGGTTATGTGTATCTCCAATTTCAAACTAGAGTGAAGTGGATACAAATTTTATCTTTAGTAAGCATGTTTCCCTCAATTTCACTCTGGAAAATGCAGTTTGAAGATTCACATTGCAGTTGTATACATTATGCAACCACCATAGTGGCGGGGGCGTAGATTGATGACTGAGATAATGGAGATTCTTCAAAGGATGAAGACTGGTGAAAAACTCCGTACCTTGACTGGTAAATCGAGCCACTCCGAAAGTCTCTCTCTGGAGCTCCAAATATGGGAACCCGATTTGCAGTGTGGTCGGCGGCGTAGATTGATGACTGAGATAGGTACTGGAGGTGGAGGCAGCGAGGTCGGCGGCAGTGGTGCGGATCGTGGCAGACGGCTGTCGGCGGTGGCGGGGGAGAATCGTGGTAGACAGCGGTAGGAATCGCGGGATCGCAACAAATCGCCTAAATCCCAGAGCTCTGATGGGAATCGTATGATGTACGCCCGCGTATTCTCAGATTAATTTCAAAATTCAAAACCTAATGCCGCATGTTGGACATGCGGCATTCCAAAATTCAAAACCTAATGCCGCATGTCCAACATGCGGCATTTGCTTACGTGGACGACCACGCCACGTCGGACAGGGGGCTCGTGTGCCACGTATAATGCCGCATGTTGGACATGCGGCATGACATATTTTTAAAAATAGTTTGAAAAAAGGTATATTTGGATGAATTGTTTGGAAATTTGGTATATATCGGCTAAAAATCCGCAGCCATTCTTTCTCTAGTCTCAAATGTCGAGCAGCAGCCATGGAAGCTTTTCGATCTCTCTCTCTCTCTCTGGTTAGTCTCTCTCTCTCTCTCTCGCTGTACACTGTCTCTGTTTCTGTTCTACAAACAGCCATGGAAGGCTTGGAAGCTCTCTGTACTCTCTCTCTCTCTATCTCTCTGTACTCTCTCTCCATTACCACTTTGGTAGTATTACATAAGACGGACTCGTCTTTTAGAGGACCAAAATGTTGTTTCAGTTTTTCATATTTTTGTGTACCTGAAATGTTGGATAACAAATATAAATGTGATTTTTTGTTAGTCTAAAAAATTCTTAAGGCTTACATAAGTTTAAGTTGATTGCATGATCAAAAGAAAAATGATTAATTTACTGTCTTCAATTTATGCAGATTTGGATTATCTCTTCAATTTTGTGAAAGAATAAAAAAATCATTAATATCAAGAAAAGTACAATATTCCGTATCGCATACCCATACCGGTACCCGTGCTTCCTAGGTGTTTCTTATCATTAACCCTTTTCATTCGTCTATGTTGATTCCTTAAATTGTTATGTCATTTCTTGCTATCAATTTTCAAAGGTAAGTTCATACGGTACTTTAGTCTGACTTTAGTTGGAAATTTACGGATTACAAAATAATTAACAATACCACAGATGCGGGGAAGGTGATTATTATCATTTGCCTCGCTGATATGTGGCTGGGGTAACATTTTCGCTCTTTCCTGGAAAGGATCGATTAGGATGTTGATGTGGATTTCATGAATGTGATATGGTGTGAAAAACCTAAACCAAGTTTGCTTGCCACTTATTTTTAAGTTTTGAATTGGAAAGTATTTATTCCTTTACCGTTGACCAAAATTTGAATTAAAAAGCTTTTTTTTTTTACCTTTTTGTTTCGCAATCATCAGAAATTTCAACCTAAAGTGTGTGATTGTGAATTTCAAAGCAGTCCTGTGGAACTTCAAACTTGTGGGTAACATATTGTATAAGTTATCAAGTGGGATTTTTTTTTCTCTCTTTACCTTTAACATTGCCGACTTGAGAAAGCTAGTTGTTTTTCTTTTCGTTTCACCATCATCAGTAATTCAAATTTAATGTTGTTATTACGAATTTCAATGCAGTAACTTGCGAATTTGCGAATTTGCAGATGCCATTCTGAAGTTGGTTGGCACACTTTGACAGAGATAGCCCTTGAGCATTATGGCCTTGAGGTTGATGAGGCGATGAGGCTGCTATAACCATATACAATTTGCACTGTACATTCCAGTTTTCCCTGATTGTTGTGCGAAGCTTTGGGTATGATTTCAACACCTGAAACATATGAATCATTAATTTAGTTGTCATGACCTTTTCCCTTAGGACACTTGTAAGGGCATCCCTCTCTTAGTATGGGGTGATCATATCATGGAACAAAATTTTGTTCCATCTCCGTGGAAATAGCCAAAATATTTCCGTTTAGGAGACCAAAACATATCGTTTGGTGGAATACCGAAAATCATAATTTTTCCACCGACACATACCAAAACACTCCGAAACATGTCGATTTTCTATAGAACAATTTGGATTGATACCTATCCCGCGAATTAGAGGCCTCGTTTGATTCGCGGACTAAAAAAAGTGGGATTAATAGTCCTGGGATTTATAGTCCTGGACTATTTATCCTGGAACTAATTTAATACTGAATCTCACACAATCCCCTATTTGATTCATGCAGGATTAACATTGGGATATCTCATGTTTTGGCCAATCCCATGTTTGGTTCCCTAAACTACGTTTCGGGATTAAACAAGTGGCATTTTTGCAATTTGGTGGATTTCCCTTCTGCGTTCATTTTATCCGGGACTAAACAATCCCACCACCCCCCAGGTATTGTGTAATCCCATACGTATTGGATAAAACTTGTCCCGGGATTGTTAATCCCATGCCATTTTTGCGGAACCAAACAAGGGATAACGCGGGATTGGACAAAAATAGTCCAATCCCACCTCCTAATACCCGAATCAAACGAGGCCAGAGTGTAAGTTCAACATTAGAGGGACTGACCCTTGGATACCTTTACACTAGTATTTTTACTGAAAGGCAAGTATGAGACCCCAAGAAATTTGACTAAAACTTCTAAGATTTTCCTTTCAACATCCCATTTTTCAATGGTTGATAAATTAATGTTCAAATTCCCATCTTTCAAGTTTTACCGTGTTGTTTGCTAAACATGATTAGGACTATTAACAATTGAATAAGGTCACGAAGATGTCAACATGCTTTTGAGTTTTGAGAACTTTTGTTTTAGTTTACACAAAATTTCCACAATCTTTTTAACTAGCAAATACCCTTCTACAATTTTTAAAACATGTTACGCAATTGTATCCTATCAGAGAGAGAGAGAGAGAGAGAGAGAGAAAGAGGTGTATTTATTTTTTAGCCATTGCTTGCCTTGGCTGTTTTGCTACACGAATCAAAACGGCATAGTTTAAGTGTCCTACAACACTTGTAGTGCATGGTGCACGAAGATATCCTCCAACCCTGGACGGATTATGACGTTAATATGTTCTAGCACATTGTGATGCAACTAGCACCATGAAGTTAAAACGGTATATGTCATCTCAGGATGGTCTATTGTTTCTTCCAATAAGTGACGTGAGGGTCTTGGTTCTCATAAGTCTAATTAATTTTGAGTCAAACCCATTTCGTTTGGAGTATGACATCGTGTACCTGCCATGGATTTCAGTGGTGTGATAATGTTTCGGGAAGAAGATGGGTAATTTTAGGGTGTGTGCATGTTTTGGGAGAGAAAAGCTGATTTGATAAGTTTTAATCTCAACCATTGAAATTAATGGCTGAGATGGAGTGTCTTTTTATGTTTCCACGGAACCAGTCCATTTGGAAATATATTACGAAATTAAACGAGAGTTACCAACTGCATCAGAGGTGCAGGAAGATAGTTAATTTGTGTTGCTTAGGACCAACACAGACTTGAAACTTCCAATTAATTCAACATCACTGCAACACCTCTGCCATTTGCTCCACCTTCGCCAATTGCTTCGCTAGCACCGCCGGTCCAACACATCACCACCTTCGCTGCCAATGGGTGCGACACGGGGATCAATATTTGTACGAGTAGTAATTTTTACTTCTAGTTTCAACCAAATGGTGAGCAATTAAAACCTGTTTTTGAGTAGTAAATTTTGTGTCTTCTTTAAATCATTACTAGTTGTAATTTTTACTACTAGTTTAAGATTAATTAACATTTTCCACTTTTTTTTTTCTTTTTTGTGTCTCAATTCACTCCCTTGTTCTACATTACCTAAACAAGAGAGAGTGTGTGCTTGGAAACGTGAGGGACACATGTCCATTTGCAAAAAAAAAAAAAAAAGAAGAAAAGAATTAAAAGACACAACTCCATTTGCAAACACTCGAAATCTGTGGACATACAGAGTGAGAGAGTAGAAGAAGAGCACTTTAGACTCTTTCAAACAACTTAAAACCTACACTACCACTGAAATGAAATGCAACAGGAATAGAAATCAGCAGAGCGATATTATTTGTGTTGCTTAGGACCAACACACACTTGAAACTTCCAATTAATTCAACATCACTGAAACACATCCGCCATTTGCTCCACCTCCGCCAGCACAGCCGGTCCGGCACATCACTACCTCCGTTGCCAGCAGGTGCAACATGGGGATCGATATTTTGAGGGGACAATCCTACCTTCTTCAGACAGGATGAACACATTTTCAAAATAGCCATGATGACAAGGACAAAACCCAGGACACCGGTGATTAGTTCCACAAACCATTTCAGAGGGTGGTCTACCCACATTTCACCGAAATTTTCCGTTGAATGGCGCTATGCTTCCTGGCAAGTGTCTGAAGGGTTGGCCGGGATGTTGTTATTGACCATGGTATTGTTATTCACATTTACGATGGTCGGAGGTTTGGGTTTGGTGGCCGGCGGAGCTTTGGGTATTGTTATCCACCAAACCCAAACCCAAACCCAAAGCTCCGACCAGTGTAAATGTGAATAACAATACCATGGTCAATAACAACATCCCCGCCAATCATTCAGCCACTTGCCCAGAAGCATAGCGCCATTCAACGGAAAATTTCGTTGAAATGTGGGTAGACCACTCTAAAATGGTTTGTGGAACTAATCGCCGGTGCCCTGGGTTCCGTCCTTGTCATCATGGCTATTTTGAAAATGTGTTCATCCTGTCTGAAGGAGGTAGGATTGTAACCTCAAAATATCGATCCTCGTGTTGCACCCGCTGGCAGCGGAGGCGGTGATGTGCCAAACCGGCGGTGCTGGCGAAGGTGGAGCAAATGGCGGATGTGTTGTAGTGATGTTGAATTAATTGGATGTTTCAAGTGTGTGCTGGTCCTAAGCAACACAAATTAATGTCGCTCTACTGATTACTATTCCTATTTCATTTCAGTGGTAATGTAGGTTTTAAGTTGTCTAAAGTGCTCTTCTTCTACTCTCTCATGCTGTATGTCCATAGATTTTGAGCGTTTGCAAATGGACATGTGTCTTTTAATTCTTTTTTGCAAATGGACATGTGTCCCTCACGTTTCCAAGCACACTCTCTCTTGTTTGTGTAATGTAGAACAAAGAGTGAATTGAGACACAAAAATGAAAAAAAAAATGTGGAAAATGTTAATTAATCTTGAAACTAGTAGTAAAAATTACAACTAGTAATGATTTAAAGAAGGCACAAAATTAACTACTCCAAAAACAGGTTTTAATTTCTCACCATTTGGTTGAAACTAGAAGTAAAAATTACTACTTGGACAAATATTGTTTTGCGTTACTAAAATAATTGGACAAAAGATAGGTCACAGTGGGGAGAGTGATTATCAATTCATCAACAAGAAATAACACATTTTCTGATTGAATTATAATTTAGCATTGCGCATGGACGGCTGTTATAGGGCTCTACGGATACCACTCACCTGATACCGATCAGCACTAAAAGATTTGTCCATAATCAATCCATGTATCTGAGAAATATATTCCGTCTGAGTCTAGTAATGAGTTTACATAAACTTTTCAACGAAGAAAAATAGAACTCGTGATCCAAGAGGTGAACTGAAGTACCACACGAAATTGAGAGAGAGAAAAGAGTGTATCACAGCAAAACTAGAAGCCCAGCATGTGTAATATTCATGTTCTTATGTGTGAAAAATGACAATCAATTCACAAAGAATTAGGAACTTCATTCCTAATCTGATTCTTCTAAAAATCAATCAATTACTGATGATTGCGAAACGAAAAGAAAAACAACTACCTTTCTCAAGTGTGCAATGTTAAAGGTAAAGAGAGAGAAAAAAAAAATGTCACTTGATAATTTGTACAAAACGTTACCCACAAGTTTGAAGTTTTGCAGGAGTGCTTCAAAATTCACAATCATTAGAAATTTTAGGTTGAAATTTCTGATGATTGTGAAACAAAAAGGAAAAAAAAAAGCTTTTTTAATTCAAAATTTGGTCAACGGTATAGAAATAAATACTTTCCAATTCAAAACTTAAAAATAAGTGGCAAGGAAACTTGGTTTAGGTTTTTCACACCATATATCTCATTCACAAAATCCACATCAACATCCTAATCGATCCTTTCCAAGAAAGAGCGAAAATGTTACCCCAACCACATATCAGCGAGGCAAATGATAGTAATCGCCTTCCCCGCATCTGTGGTATTGTTAATTATTTTGTAATTCGTAAATTTCCAACTAAAGTACCGTATGAACTTTTACCTATGAAAATTGATAGCAAGTAATGACATAACAATTTAACAAATTAACATAGACGAATGAAAAGGGTCAATGATAAGAAACACCAAAACGCTACATTTGTGCTCAAACTTGGTTACCCAGTAATATCAATTGCAAATTTGCTATCCCTTCTGGCTTCCACGCTTAAATGATCATATCATGCAAGGTAGCACAACTCCAGTGAGAGTGAATAATATAAACTCCTTAACACGATTAACGTCACGCTCCAGAGTTATCGTATAAGCCATCGTGAGTGGGCACTTGGGTTCCTGTTTGTGAGGTCTCAAGTGTAAGCTGATGGAGTGGCGTTGACCTACCGTAATAATCTAACTCTATTAACCTACTAATTAACATCATATCGTTTGACCAAAAAAAACCTTATCAACATACTACTTGGGTGGAATTATTACTCTTTTTAAGAAAAATATTTGGAGAAACTTTCAAACAATGACCTTATAAATGAAAATTCTAGAATTAATACACTAAAATAAGAATATTATTTTAATTGAGCTGAGCTAGGCCTCTAGGGATTTTCCTAAACACAACCTATTTAGCAAATGAGCTCAAAATCTCAACCCACACCTATAGACCTAAATATTTATACCAAACCCTAAAAAATTGGCCGGGCCGGCTCTTACACTCAACCCGTTACCAAGATCTTGAAACTGATACTTAAAACCTTATTTTGTAGTACATTTAAGTTATTATATTCTAAGCATCTAAACAAGGGTATTGACCCGTGACTTTTCAGTTTCCTTTTAGTGCAAAAATTAAAGTTGACCCTGGATCGGTTTATCACATACCTACCCCTAATTGATTTTTTCGTGTTCTTGGAGGACCCTCCCATGATATTCCAAAAAATAATTTTGCTGCACATTGATTTGTTGAGTCGTATATTGTTGGAATCTACACAAAAATTTTGGCAGAAAAGATTGGAGTAACATTTTTGCGTTTTGTAATTGTTTATCCATAAAAAGGTCATTGATTCGTAACATTTTTAAAGAGTGAATATGATACACATTCAAATAGAAAATGTGTCTCGTAACATTTGTACCAAGATTTTTCAATCACAATGCTTCGGGCATTGATGTGTATGAGTCAATAGATGCATAGGGGTTGAAGCATCACATAACAATGTTACGGAGCACTTTGACCTTCTTTGGAAAAGGTTTTTCGAGTCTTTTTTATAGTTTAATAGGATTTTTTTTAAAAATAAAAAATTTGGTCTATGTTCTGATTTCTTTTCGTCAAGACCAAAAAAAAAAAGTAGACAAGAATTTTGTAAAAATTATGAGAAAACAGGAAGAAGACTGTGCATGCCAAAAAGCCCCTAAAAAGTTTATCCAAATTCACCCCATAATTTTTCCTACCAGCTCCAAAACAAAAAAAAAAAACAAAATGAGAAGTAAGAAGCCTACTTAGAAAAAAAAAAATTCCCTCATCAAAACCTCTAGAGGATAGTTTTTTTTTTGTTATTCATGTGAAATTATCATTTAGTAATACTTCATTAGTTCAACACTTTTCACTTTTTCGGACCCAGGGTGGGTGTTATCCCTTTGGGGACAACAAGGATGTTGGCCGATCACGACTTATCCAAACAAATCTAAACTTTTCACTACAGTACATGCATAAAAGATGTGAGCCATGTTGATAATGTAGGTGTGGCTCCATCCGTCCACTTGCATAGTGGGAGACCTCAGTGCATTTGTGGGAGAGATAATGGAGCACTGATAACATAGTGGGTTTTCACCTGAGATAGCTAGTGCAATCCTTCCTCCATCGTGTATTTAAGAAGCCCTATGGGCTGTGTATTTTGAGTTAATGAAAGAGCAAAGAAACAGAGAGATACACGAGTGATAAAGAGGTTGTAATTATGAGTTAAGTGTGATTGTAATCCTCCTACAATTATAGTGAATCCGCTACCCCCCGTGGACGTACCCGAGTTTGGAGAACCACATAAATACTTTGTGTTTATGTTGCGGTTTGGTTTGTGTTTGATTAGGTACCGTTTCGCACTACTAGTGGTATCAGAGCGTGTGTAGTGGGTGCCCAAAATCACAAACCCTGTTCCTATGTATTTCGTGTTCTTTTCAAATTTTGTAGTACCGCAAAACAAGCTCGAAATTTTTTTTGAGCCAAGATTGTGAAAGCCCGCGAAGAGGCGAAGCTAACGCCACTGGAATCACCTCAATCGGAGGTCTGTAGCTCCCTCACGCGTCCACAGAAGTCGACACGTGTTTCGTGCGTTAGATCCAACACACGTGTGTAGTGCACGAGTTGTCCAGAGGTTGCATGGGAGCTGCCACACCCGCGCGTACTGTTCACGCTAGGTCAAAGGCCCGTGGTCAACAAGTCAAAGTCACGCGGTCAAAAGGTCAAGGGCGATTACTGTTCACCCGCGGTCACTGTTCATTCGATCCGGTTCAGTTCCAACCCAGTACAATTTAGTCCAAACCCGGTTCAATCTTGGTCCAATAAGTGCCGGTTCAACCCGGTTTAGAGGGTCAAAATTGGTTTTCTTCCCGCACATTCTCAACATTTTGGATCCAGCCCCGTGCTCTGTTTTCCGAGATTCGAACCCGAAGTTAAAGAACAATTGAGTTTTTGGTGAGAAAAACGTGTTTTAGATGTTTTCAGGCATCAAAAATCAACTTTGGTGGAGTGTAGGGTCTTGTGATGGCCGGCGGAGAAGAAGAAATTCCCACAGACACTCCCGAATCAACTCCTCTGGGTATCTCGAAGTCCTCATACACTACGAACAATTATGGGCAAAGGAATAAAGTTTCCAATGCTAAGTTCAAGGTGGAGAAGTTCGACCGAACAAATAACTTTGACATGTGGCAATGCGAAGTTTTAGATGTTCTCTATTAGTAAGAGTTGGATATAACGTTGGAGAAGCGGCCCGATGATATTTTAGACAAAGATGGGTTAAAGCTCAATCGCCAAGCATGTGGCACCATCCGGTTATGTCTCGCAAAGGATCAAAAGTACTTTGTGATGAAGGAAACACTAGTTAAAGAGCTATGGGAGAAATTGGAAAATAAGTACATGACAAAGAGTGTTGAGAATCAGCTGTATCTAAAGAAGCTCTATTGGTTCCAGTACTTGCAAGGTATATTTATGCACCAACACTTAAACAATTTCAATAAGATTTTTTCTGATTTACAATCTTGATGTTTCCATTGAGGATAAGGACAGAGCTTTACTGTTATTAAATTCCTTGCCCGAATCATATGGGCTGTGTTCGTTTGGGGGTTTTGCCCCAGTTTTGGCACTATTCCAGTTTTGATTATATCATCACTTTTTTCACTTTTCTCTCTATCTCTCTCTACTTGTTATACCTGCTTATATCATCTAAACTAAACTAAACTGTGCAACCGAACACAACCATGATCATTTAACTACTACTTTATTGTATGGTAAAAATGAACTCAAGTATGATAACGTTTCCAATGCTTTGATGAATAACGAGGTACGGAGGAAGGATAAGATGATTAACCAAGACCAGTCAGCATCAGCATTGACCTCCAGAGGCAATTCTGAGACCAGGAAGTCTGTCGAGGGAGGTCTCGCTCAAGATCCAGAAGAGCTAAATCCGAAGAATGGAGGAGATTGGTGAAAGACGAGTGTGCCTTTTGCCATTAAAAGACTGTCCGAACAAGCAACTAGTTGCAAGGGATGATTTAGAGTCAGCACTATGTGTTTCATCATCGCCAAGCCATTCAGACGAGTGGATACTAGATTTAGGATCTACCTACCACATATGTTCTAATAGGGAATGGTTCTCAAGTTTTCATGATCTCGATGGGGGAGTTGTTATGTTAGGTGACGAGACAACTTGCAGAATACAAGGGATAGGTTCAATCCGTTTGAAGTTGCATGATGGGACTGTCAGAGTGCTCAAAGATGTTCGATATGTTCTGGACATGAAGAAGAATGTCATTTCACTTGGAGCCTTTGATAAAAAGGGCTACAAGATTACGATAGTGGGTGGAGTGTTGAAGGTGGTTTGAGGGGCGCTAATGGTTCTAAAAGGCAACCAAAAGGGGACGTGTATTTCCTAGACGGTTGTCCAGTCACAGGGAGAATGTCCGTTTCTATATGCTCTGACGAAGATGATACATCCAGGCTATGGCACATACGCTTAGGACATGCTGGCGAGAAGGCCTTACAAGTAGGGTTGGCCATTTCACCTGCCCCGTCCAAATTCGATCCGATTTCCGATCCGAACGGATCGGCTATATGGAGATTTGTTTGGAGATTGAATAGGATATAGAGATTTTTTTTAAAAATGTTTGGGGATTGGATAGGGGGTGGAGATAGGCATGTCCCCGCCCCGAATCCATTCCCTGCTTTGTCCCAGCCCCGCTCCGCCCCATCCCCAAATCCCCAAAATATAGTGGTCTATTCATGAATTATAAAACTTTGGAGTCTATTCATGAAATATATTAATGCTACCTTAGTTGATATCTTGTTGAAATTTAGTTCAATTTTAATTATGACACTTGTTTAAGGTGATCTGGGACTGTTTTTGTTGGTTTAGAGACTACTTGAAGGTAGTTAGTGTTGTTCTTTGAATACTTATCATTTGCTGCTGTCATATTGTGTTTCTTGGGCATATCAACAGTGAGTTGTAGACTTGTAGTATCTTTTCCTTTGAAACAATTATGTATGCTATCCACTAGACAACCTGTGTTAATCAATTTTTAATTAATGTCATGAATATACATAATAACTCTTCATAATTTTTGCACTCTTTATGTTCTACAAACACATGAAGTTTTACATGCCCAAGGGTTGTCTAGTGATTAGGTTTTAGGGAAAATAAATTGTAATTGGGCTTTTATAAGTATTTACTTGTTACTCTAGGAAAATGATTGGATCCCTGAAATCACCGTGGGAATCCCCATTCCTCATTTGGAGCGGGGATGGAGGATAAAAATAAATCCTCGTTGGAGATTGGATAAGGGATGGATATGAGTAAGAGATTTGGGGATTGGGGGTGGAGATAGTAGTCTCTGATCCCGATTCGTCCCCATGTCCATCCCTACTTACAGGGTTTGGTGAGGCAAGACTTGTTGAAAGAAGCCAAGACAGGGAAAATTGACTTTTGTGAGCATTGTGTACTGGGCAAACAGACTCGAGTCAAGTTTGGCCCTGACGTTCACTGCACCGAAGGAATTCTTGACTATGTTTATTCAGATGTTTGGGGGCATACCAAAAATTTGACTTTGGGAGGCAGAAGATGGTTCGTGACGTTCATTGACGATTATTCTAGGCGAGTTTGGGTATATCTCATGAATCATAAGTATCAGGTTCTTCCAATTTTCCTTGTATGGAAGAAGATGATGGAGATACAGACAAGCAGAAAGATCAAGACGATGAGGTCTGATAACGGTGGGGAGTACAAGTTAGATCCTTTTCTCCAAGTTTGTCAAGAGGAGGGGATAGTCCGACACTTCACAGTTGCGAGTACGCCGCAGCAAAATGGAGTAGCAAAACACATGAATTGCACTTTGGTGGAGAAAACCTAGTTCGTGTTGTCAAATGCCAGGTTGAGCAAGGCGTTCTGGGGAGAGGCAATCGAATATGCCTCACATCTTGTCAACCATTAACCGTCAGCAGCAATTGGAGGGAAGACTGATGGAGGTATGGTCTGGGAAACCTGTTGCAGACTACAATTCATTACATGATTTTGGATGTCCTGCTTACTATCATGTAACTGAATCAAAGTTGGATCCGAGAGCCAAGATTGCGATTTTCTTAGGCTTTAATCCAAGTGTGAAGGGATACAAGCTTTGGTGTCCTGAGTCTAAGAAAATTGTAATAAGCAAGGATGCTACCTTCGATGAATCTGCTATGCTAAAGCAGGTTCCTTTCAAGGAGAATGTGTAGCCAAATGTTCTAAAGTAGGTGGAGCATTCAAAACAAGCGAGAGTAGAGTCATCTCTTGTTCCAGTACGGCCTGATCAGCTAGTTGAGAGTCCTATGGATCATTCTGTTGAGCAGGACATTCTCGAAGAGAAAACTCCAATTCAAGAAGCATTACAGCTGCCAAAGTCCATTGTAGTTAACAGACCGAGGCGGGATATTCGGAAACCCGCTCGATATGCCAATGTGGTGGTATATGCTCTTCCAGTTACAAACGACGATATTCCGTGCACCTACAAGGAATCAATACAGGGTACAGACAGTGACAAGTGGAAGAAGACAATGGATGAGGAGATGGGGTTCACTCTCCCAGAATTAGGCTTGAGAGTTGGTACAACTTCCTAAGGGCAAGAAAGCAATCGGTTGCAAATGGGTCTATGCCGAGAAAGAGGGTGCAAGATCTAAGAAAGTTAGGTTCAAAGCAAGATTGGTAGCCAAGGCTTACGCTCAAACGAAGGAGATCGACTACAACGAGGTGTTCTCCCCTATCATCAAACATTCGTCAATTAGGATCTTGCTTGCATTGGTAGCTCAGTTTGACCTCGAGTTAGCCCAACTCGATGTCAAGACTGCATTTCTACATGGAGATCTAGATGATGAGATCCATATGGTTCAACTAGATGGGTACAAAGTTGCAGGAAAGGGGAATTGGGCTTGTAAACTGCAGAAGTCGCTATACAGATTGAAATAGCCGCCAAGACAGTGGTATAAGCGATTTGATCGGTTTATGATGGATCAGAAGTACACAAGGAGTCAATTCGATCATTGTGTTTACTTTTGCAAACTCCGGGATGGATCATTTGTCTATTTGCTCTTATATGTAGATGACATGCTAATTGCATGTAAAAGCAAGGTGGAGATTGATAGACTAAAAGCTCAACTTAGCAAGGAGTTTGACATGAAGGATCTCGGGGAGGCTAAGAAGATTCTCAGCATGAAAATTCAGCGGGGCAGGATTAAAGGCACAATTTGTTTAACTCAGACGCAGTATCTAAAGAAGGTGTTGCAGAGGTTTGGTATTGACAGGAAAGCGAAAGCTGTTAGTACACCTTTACAACTCATTTTAAGCTCAGTGCATTGATGTCACCGCAAACAGAGAATGGACGAAAGCAAATGGCTCAAATTCCCTACGCTAATGCAGTGGGAGCTTTGATGTATGCTATGGTCTATACACGACCAGACATTTTACACGCGGTTAGCATGGTTAGTCGTTACATGCACAATCCTGGAAATGAGCATTGGCAGGCTGTGAGATGGATTCTACGATACTTGCACGGTACTGTGGATGTTGGTTTGAAGTTTGAGAGAAACAAGATAAGTGGTCAGCATTTGGTTAGATATGTGGATTCTAATTATGCCGATGACCTGGATACGCGACCGTCGACAACAAGCTGTGTGTTTACATTTGCTGAAGGACCAATCAGTTGGAGGTCAACGTTACAGTCCAACGGTGGCTTTGTCTACTACAGAGGCAGAGTATATTGCAGTAATAGAGGCTTTCAAGGAGGCTATGTGGGTTCATGGTTTGATAAAAGGATTTGGGAATCGATCAAGAAAACGTGGAGGTTTTTTGTGATAGTCAAAGTGTCATCTGTTTGGCAAAGAACCAGGTCCATCATTCGCACACCAAGCATATCGATGTCCGGTCCCATTTCATCAAGGAACTTGTAGAAGAAAGGGATATTCTGCTTCAAAAGATTCCGATTGCAGATAACCCTGCAGATATGTTGACGAAAGTGGTCAGTGGGATCAAGTTCAAGCACTGTTTGGACTTGATCAATCTCTCTCGAACAGGTAGCGCCTAAGGGCGCATTGGGGCAGTGTTGATTCAAGTATTGTTGCCAAGGTGGAGATTGTTGATAATGGAGGTGTGGCTTCATCCATCCACTTGCAGAATGGGAGACCTCAATGCATTTGTAGGAAACATCAGTGGCTCATCATTGGCTCAATTGGGAGAGATAACGAGCACTGATAACACAATGGGTTTTTACCTGAGATAACCAGTGCAATCCTTCATCGTGTATTTAAGAAGCCCTATGGGCTGTGTATTTTGAGTCAGTGAAAGAGCAAAGAAACAGAGAGATACACGAGTGATAGAGAGGTTGTAATTATGGGTTGAGTGTGATTGTAATCCTCCTACAATTATAGTGAATCCGCTGCCCCCAGTGGACGTACTCGAGTTTGGGGAACCATGTAAATACTTTGTGGTTTGGTTTGTGTTTGATTATGTACCGTTTCGCACTACAAGCCATTCTTGGCAAACCACGGACGGCTGTGACCGACCTAGCACCCATCCCGAAGGGACAACACCATCCACATTCCTTTTACACGTAAGGATCGTTGATTAGTAAATTCACATTAAAAAAAAGAGTATGGATGGTAGTAAAAGTGATTGCGAAAACAATTCTTTTTAAAAATAATAATAATAATAAATACCACTATAGTAGGGTGTGAAAATGACTTGTCAAGATACTCCTTAACCTGTGGTGATGCATGATACAACAAAAAACACAAGTTCCTACTAAAGTCGGACTAAGGGTCTGTTTGGAAAATGGGGAAAGGGAAAGGGAGGGAAATGGTGAGAAAGTTTAAAAATTCTCTCTTCCAAACCAACACATTGGGCCAGTCCTTCCACATCAGATAGCCAACCCTTTTGTATGTGTGATAGCTTAACATTGATTGCGAGTCACTTTCAGTATCTCTTTTTCGTCACCAGAGGGAAGACGTCGTCAGTGTTGTAGTACCAATGTTTAGCCCATTATTAAGACCCAAATCCCAATGTACAAATTACTCCCCCCCCCCATGCGCGCGCGGTTCCCGTAGGGTATCACTTTCCCCGATTTCTGTGGGCAAAAATTCTATGTGCATGTACAACACGCGGGGGGCCCACCTCTGGTCTTCAAAAAAAATTCAAAAAATTGCCATAAATTTTAAAATATTATTTTAGGGGGCCATGTAAAAAATCAGCTCAATTGGATATCGGCAAGTATGTTTTCTAAATTCGCAGGGACGAATCTGCTGAGTATTTTAATACCCAAACACTCTTTCTCTACTATTCCCATTTTCTTATTCTCCGTTTTTTCATGCCCCGGAGTATTTTAATTCTAAGGTGAAGTCTATTATTATTCGTTTTTTATGGGGCAAGGGTGATGGGGGTGGTTTACCGTGGTTGAGGTGGTCTAGGCTGTGTAGATCTTTAAGTCATGGAGGGTTGGGAATTGGGGATTTGGGTTGTCTTAATCAAGCTCTGCTGGCAAAGGCTGCTTGTAGACTGTTGGAAAATGGGGATAGTCTCTTGGCGATGGTGTTGCTGGGGAAATATTGTAGCAAGGAGAGTTTTCTTTTAGTTAAGCCCAAGTCCGGATGTTCATGGGGTGGCGGAGTATTATTTGGGGAAGGGACCTGTTGGTTAAAGGTCTTAAATGGGAGGTGGTTAATGGTCAGAATATTAAGGTTTTCAAGGATGAGTGGATTTATGGGGTGGATAATCCTTATATTGGAAGGGAGGTTATGGGGTCACTTTCTGATATGAGAGTGGGTTAATTAATAGATTGGAGAACTCGAAAGTGGCATCGTCCGCTAATTGAGGCTTTTTTTCCCGGATAATGTTGCGGATAGGATTTAAGCTACGTATTCCTGGTGGTTGTAGGGAGGATAGGGGTGCTTCTCGGTGAAATCGGCGTTTTTTTTTTTTTTGGCAACTAAGAGTAAGTATCCAGAGGAGGTGGAAGCTGAACCTTCGGACATTTGGAAAAAGCTCTGGGCATTACAATTACCGCTTAAGTATGGGATGTTTATTTGGAAGGTGCTCCATAAGATTATTGCTGTTAAAGATGGGTTGAGGAGGAGAAGAATTATAGATGATAGTGTGTGTGCGGCATGTGGGTTTGCTGATGGGGGAGCGTTTCTGGATGGGGGTGGGGGTTAGTTTTTTGGAATGGTTGCTGAGGTGTTTAAGGGTGAAGGGGGATGATATATATGTGGCTGTGTAAAATTGTATGTGGTATTTGGGAAATTTGGCGTTCGCGAAATCAGGCTTGTTATGAGGCTGTTGTCCCGTTTTTTGATTCTTGTGTTGCTAATATTATGCTTAATAATTCTATGCTGTTGAAGGCTCGAAATGCTGCGGCTTGCGGAGGACCTGAGAAAACAGGAGGTGCTGGTCGGATTGCCTGTAAGGGAGGGAGTTATTCCTTTTCTTGGGGCAGTCCGGAGGGGAGCAGTGGTGTGGAAGAAATGGTGGTGTGGAGGATGGTGCTTGGAAGAAAGATTCTCTCAAGGGTGTTGCTGCTTGGTGCTATGGGCAGTTTGTTCGTGGATATAGCGTTGTGCATGCATTCTCAGCTGCTAGCGTGGAAGCTCTTGCTGTTTGGGGTGCAGTGAAATGGGCGAAATTAGCTGGTTTGTCTTCTGTGCACATTTTGACAGATAGTATTGAAGTAGTTGCGGTGCGTAGGGATTTGTCGAATGCTAATGTTGTAGTTAAAAATATTGTTCATGACATTTTAGATGTTATTTCGTCGTCCTTTTGCTTTGTAAATGTTGTTAAGGTCACCCGACAAGAGGTGAGGAATGCTCACAATCTTGCTCGGAGTCACCTTTGCGTTACTAAAACAATTGGACAAAAGACAGGTCACAGTGGGGAGGGTGATTATCAATTCATCAACAAGGAATAACACATTTCTGATTGAATTATAATTTAGCATTGTGCATGGATGGCTGTAATAGGGCTCTACGGATACCACTTAAGGTGACACCTGATACCGATTGGCACTAAAAGATTTGTCCGTAATCAATCCATGTATCTGAGAAATATATTTCGTCTGAGTCTAGTAATGAGTTTACATAGACTTTTCAACAAAGAAAAATGGAACTCGTGATCCAAGAGGTGAACTGAAGTACCACATGAAATTGAGAGAGAGAGAGAGAGAGAGAGAGAGAGAGAGAGCACGCGCAAAGAGTTTATCACAGCAAAACCAGAAGCCGCATGTGTAATATCCAATAATGCATTAACTGATGCATTCTACCCTTATTCATATTCTTATGTGTGAAAAATGACAATCAATTCACAAAGAATAAGGAACTTCATTCCTAATCTAATTCTTCCAAAAATCAATACAACCCTCTGTATAGAAATCAAAACGTTTTATGAATGTCAGATGATGGGAAAATCCAGAAAAGAAACCGACTAGTTCCATTTCATATCCTGGATGATTTTTTCCACCTTTGGGGACAACCGTGGAAGGTTATTGAACAACTGGACCAAGAATACAATATTAACATGTGAAGATTTGCTAAAGGTAGAATTTAAAAAGGAAATGACAACAATGTTTTCAATGCATAGAACTGTAGAAGGGTATTTGCTAGTTAACAAGATTGTGGAAGTTTTGTGTAATCTGAAACAGAAATTCTCAAAACTCAAAAGCATGTTGACATCTTCGTGAACTTATTCAATCGATAATTGTTAATAGTCAACCCAACCCATTACCGGGATCATGAAACTGCTATTTAAAACCTTATTCTGTAGTACATTTAACTTATTATAAGCTAAGCATCTAAACAAGGGTACTGACCCGTGACTTTCAGTTTCCTTTCAGTGCAGAAACTAAAGTTGACCCTGGACCGGTTTATCACATACCTACCCCTGATTGATTTTTTTCGTGTTCTTGGATATTTCAAAAAATAATTTGACTGCACGTTGATTTGTTGAGTCATATATTGTTGGACGCTACAACAAAATTTGTGGCGGAAAAAAATTGGAGTAACATTTTTGCGTTTCGTAACTGTTTAGTCATAAAAGATAATTGATTCATAACATTTTTAAGGAGTGGATATGATACACATCCAAATAGAAAATGTGTGTTGTAACATTTATACTAGGATTTTTCAATCACAATGCTTCGGACATAGATGTGTACAAGTCAATAGATGCATAGGGGTATGAAGCATCACGTAACAATGTTTCAGAGCAATGATTTTTCGAGTCATTTTTATTGTCTAATAGGATTTTTTTTTTTTTTTAAGATTTTGGTCTATGTTCTGATTTCTTTTCATCAAGACAAAAAAGTATCATGTAGACAAGAATTTTGTAAAAATTATGAGAAAACAAGAAGAAGACAGTGCGTGTCAAAAAGCCCCCAAAAAGTTTATCCAAACTCACCCTATAATTTTTCCTACCAGCTCCCAAAAAAAAAAAACAAGAACAACAAAATGAGAAGTAAGAAGCCTACTTTAGGGAAAAAAAAAAAGAAAGAAAGAAATTCCCTCATCAAAACCTCTAGAGGATAGTGTTTTTTTGTTGTGATTCACATGAAATTATCATTTACTACTTCATTAGTTCAACACTCTTCACTTTTTCGGACCCGGAGTGGGTGCTATGCCTTCGGGGACAGCAAGGATGCTGGCCGATCACAGCTTATCCAAACAAATCTAAATTGTTCACTACAGTACATACATGAAAGATGTGAGCCATTCATGACTGACCACGGACGGCTATGATCGGCCTAGCACCCATTCCGAAGGGACAACACCATCCCCATTCCTTTTACATACAAGGATCATTGATTAGTAAATTCACATTAAAAAAAAAGAGTATGAATGGTAGTAAAAGGGATTGTGAAAATCAATTCTTTTTTTAATAATAATAATAATAATAATAAATGCCACTAGATTTGTAGAGTTGAGCGCGAAAATGACTTGTCAAGATACGCCCTAAGTTTTAAAGAGTGTGAATGGTAGTAAAAGGAATTGTGAAAATCATTTCTTTTTTTTAAAATAATTAATAATAATAAATGCCACTAGATATGTAGAGTTGGGTGCGAAAATGACTTGTCAAGATACGCCCTAAGTTGTTTTTTTTTAAATTAAAATTTTAAGAAAGTAGAATACAAAAATTATTTTTCCTATCACAAATCTCTCTCTCTCTCTCTCTCTCTCTCTCTCTCTCTTATCGAGTCATCTTCATCTCTTCATCTTTACTTTCCATATTTTCCTTCTTCTATTTGTATCTTTCATATAAGCACTAAAAGATGGAGTAAATTCTATACTGCACTGATAACGAAGTGGACAGTGGAGTGCAAAATTATTTGGACCTGTCGTCAACATTTCATTGGGAATGAATGCAACCACGCCATGCCAGGGGGAATGATGCAATTTATCAGTGCTGCAAAACCCTTGTGCTGTCAAGGGATGGCAATGGGGAGGATCGGTTCGGGTTTTGGCCGATTCGCACCCAAACCCAAAGGGTTTCGGTTCGGTTCGAAAAAGGGAGAGGATGAACCATAACCTAACCATTCGGGGTACGGGTAATTTCGAGTAACTTCGGGTAACCGATTTTGTGAAGGAAAAAATAGCTACCCATTTGGGTAACCGAATTGTACCCATCCCGCCCCGCCCCAAACCATACTAAAACATGAATAAATTGAGTTTAGGATATTTTATTATCTCAAAAAAATTGAAAAAACATGAAAAAAATAACAAAAGGAGACTACAAATATCAATCAAGAGACTTAAGAGTTAAGACTATAATATATAAAATATCAGTCAAGAGAGTCTCAAAATGTAAAGAAGGGGAAAATGGTAATTTTCAAATATATATATAGGGTTTATATAATATTTATATACAATATAGGGGGTCTTATGTAATTAATATAAATTCGGTTCGGTTCGGTTAGGATATCTGTTCGGGTTCCAAGTGAACCCATAACCGAACCGAACCCGTTCGGTTTTCCATCCATCGAACCCACACCCGCACCCACGGGGCAAAAATCGGTTTCGGTTCGGTAAATAAAACCGGTTTCGGTTCGGTTACTCGTCGGTTCGGTCGATATTGCCATCCTTGTGCATTGAGCAGGAGAAATGCAATCATCAGATCCCTCTAATACACCGTTTTGGAAGAAACAATAGACCACCCTGAGCTGACATATATCGTTTTAACTTCATGGTCCCGGCTGCAGTGCTGCATCACAACGTGGTAAGAACGTATTAACGTCATAATCCGTCGAAGGTTGGAGGATCTTCGTGCACCATGTACTACAAGTGTTAATGAACTTGATATTTTTTACCCCAAAAAAATTAATTAATTTTTTTAAGATAAATAATTTTACTTAAAACTTACAAAATATACAATACATATTTCTTCAGTAATTTTTTGCTAATTTTTAGTAATATATATTCATTTCTTCAGTTAATGAACTTGATAAAAAAAAATTTAGTAATTTTTAGTAATTTTTTGGTAATATTTCTTCAGTTAATGAACTTGATACTTTTTTATTTTATTTTGGGAGCTGATTTTGGGGGTTTCCTTGTTTTATATATGCAGACACTCCAAAATATAATGAAGTTACAAAACTATCTTTTTGAAAATATAAAAATTACTAGAGGCACTTCACCCTCAAATTATCTCCTCATTTACTAAGACACTCCAAACAAAATATTGAACTAAAACCAAACAAAAAAAGTCGGAAGCAATTGACATTAGCAGTCCAAATGGTAAAGACAAAAGCAATCATAGTCCATAGCTATGCAAATCTATTGTTGTATGTTAGATTGGAGCAGGTGAAATCAACGATCGACGCTGCGACTTGATGGATTAGGGAGGGAGATTAATCAAAACAATGGGATCTTGCATAAGTGAATGTACCAACATTTAGCACCATGAAATAGGAATTAAGGTTTGACCCAGAGAAGTATGGTCTCTATTTTCATACAATGTTAAAGACATTAGTCGGGGAAAAATACTAAATAATTGCCAAGCAAATTTTAGTCGGCATTGAATTTCCGCCAAAAAAATAGCCTTGGCGCCACATTGTTCCCAACTAAAAGTATAAGTTTTACTCAGAAAAGGTGACCTTTCAACGAGCAAGATAATTTACTCGGCAATGGTACAACAATTGCCAAGTAAATTTAATTTAGTGGGCAATGGTACACCAATTGCTAAGTAAATTTATTTAGTCGGCTTTTTTAGTCAGCAGTGGTGTAATTTCTTGTAGTGTAATGAGTTTACATACACTTTTCAACGAAGAAAAATGGAACTCATCACCGTAGTAATTTATAAGTTAATAGGGGTCTTTTATGTCTTTTTCCTTATCTTTTTTTACTGCTGCTCTTGGAGGGGAAAACGGTTAGGCCCCTTCACGTGAGTGAGAGGAGTATAAGAAGGGGAGAGAAGAAGGAAAGTGGGTGTGTGATTGTATCTCAATTTTCTTCCATTTCTCTTGCAATTCTTTCTCTGGAAACTGATGTTCTTCCTTGAGCTTAATACAGAAGCAATTGGAGCACCATTTGGTTGCTCCTTTATCTTCTGAATTGTGTGGATCTATCTGTACGCATATCAAGTACAACATGAAATTGTGTGTGTGTGTGTGTGTGTGTGTGTGTGTGTGTGAGAGAGAGAGAGAGAGAGAGAGAGAGAGAGCAAAGAGTTCATCACAGCAAAACCAGAAGCCCAGCATGTGTAATATACTACTAATATCCAATAATGCATCAACAACTTGATGCTTTCTACCCTTATTCATGTTCTTATGTGTGAAAAATGACAATCAATTCACAAAGAATAAGGAACTCCATTCCTAATCTGATTCTTCTAAAAATCAATACAACCCTCTGTATAGAAATCAAAACGTTTGATGAATGTCAGATGATGGGAAAATCCAGAAAAGAAACCAACTAGTTCCACTTCATATCCTGGATGATTTTTTCCACCTTTGGGGACAACCGTGGAAGATTATTGAACAACTGGACCAAGAATACAATATTAACATGTGAAGATTTGCTAAAGGTGGAATTTAAATAGGAAATGACAACAATGTTTTCAATGCATAGAACTGTAGAAGGGTATTTGCTAGTTAACAAGATTGTGGAAGTTGTGTAATCTGAACCAGAAATTCTCAAAACTCAAAAGCATGTTGACATCTTCGTGAACTTATTCAATCGATAATTGTTAATAGTCCTGAACACCACGGTAAAAGTTTTTCAATGATATGAAGTTGCGCACTCCAGATTTTCTAAGCCATGGGTATTCCGTATAACTAGCACAGGTGACACTTTAGGGTGAGTAAATTAACCCACACAGTAAATTATTTCAATTCAGACACCAGCAAGTGTCTCCAACCAGGAATTTTGAACATCAATTTATCAACCATTGAAAAATGGGATGCTGAAAGGAAAATCTTAGAAGTTGTTGGTTAAATTTCTTGGGGTCTCATACTTGCCTTTCAGTAAAAATACTGGTGTAAAGTTATCCAAGTGTCAGTCCCTCTAATGTTGAACTTACTCTCTAATTCGAAGGATAGGTGTCAAATCAACTCAACAATTTGGTGTGGTTTTGTAGAAATTCAACATGTTTTGGAGTGTTTTTGGTATGTGTCAACGGAAAAATGTGATTTTTGGTATTCCACTAACGATATGTTTTGTTCCATGATATGACCCCCATACTAAGAGAGGGATGCCCTTACAAGTGTCCTAAGTGAAAAGGTCATGCAACTAAATTACTGATTCATGTGTTTCAGGTGTTGAAATCATACCCAAAGCTTCGCGCAACAATCAAGGAAAACTGGTACAGTGCAGACGTATATGGTTATTGCAGCCTCATCAACCTCAAGGCCATAATGCTCAAGAGCTATCTCTGTCAAAGCGTGCCAACCAACTTCAGAATGGCATCTGCAAATTTGCAAATTCGCAAGTTACTGCTTTGAAATTCGTAATAACAGCATTAAGATTGAATTACTTATGATGGCGAAACGAAAAGAAAAACAACTAGCTAGCTTTCTCAAGTGTGCAATGTTAAAGGTAAAGAGAGAGAAAAAAATCCCATTTGATAACTTGTACAAAACGTTACCCACAAGTTTGACGTTCCACAGGACTGCTTTGAAATTCACAATCACACATTTTAGGTTGAAATTTCTGATGATTGTGAAACAAAGAGGAAAAAATAAGCTTTTTTTCTTCAAAATTTGGTCGAAGGTAAAGGAATAAATACTTTCCAATTCAAAACTTAAAAATAAGTGGCAAGGAAACTTGGTTTAGGTTTTTCACACCATATCACATTCGCGAAATCCACATCAACATCCTAATCAATCCTTTCCAGGAAAGAGCGAAAATGTTACCCCAGCCACATATCAGCGAGGCAAATGATAATAATCGCTTTCCCCGCATCTGTGGTATTGTTAATTATTTTGTAACCTGTAAATTTCAGCAAAGCTACCTGCAACAAGGGGGAACTAAAGATGGTCAGGAAAGACATACCGATTGAATGCAGATTGTGGCCCACTTCACTACGAGTAATTTCTTGACATACAAGTGCGACAAAAAGGAAAGAAATAGGTGTTAACATATTTACAAGAAGGCAATGCACAATTGCACAAACACATGTTGCATAAAAAAAAATTCTCTTTCTCCTTGATGTTTTCTATTTAGTCAATGTCAAATAAGACTAGAAGCATAATTGAAGCTTATGGCTTCATGAAATAGCTAAGATTAGCAGGTTTGTCAGTATAATTTATCCTGTTAAAAGGTGAAAGTAGTCAAATCACTAAGAAAATACAACAATAGCAGTTGACAGAAATTATGCAATCTTGGGGCTTGAGAAATACAGCAACTCATAACATCGTTGGTTTTTCTAGAATCCGATCAAAGGTTATCACCAGAAAAGAAAAGAAATCAACAGAATCCTATGTTTAGTTACCAATGCCAATATCCTAGGAAATTATATTTGGCATGCATAATCTGAAATGTTGTGGACCCACTTTTTAAAACGGGGAATTTAGATTCCAAAGCGTCCCAAAGTTTTTTCTATGTACGTCCTTAACACTTTCCCATAATAGCAAATCAAATGTAAAAACCTCAAACTATACGAGTGGAGCTTTAGCAGGATAAGGGCAAAAGCCAATAAATATTTATATACGGTAAGAATGAGCCTAGAAATGTGTTTCAGATGAATAAATAGACGAACAAAATTCAGCTTATTGGACGTTTATCGATTAAAATAAGTGCATTCTGATCGCAATCTATATAAGCCCACCCCCACCGTTCCATAATTTAGGACAAGTCATATATTGCGATCCCATCCCATTCCAATTCCCTATATCTGAACGATTTGCATTCCCAGTAGCATGGATATAATGAAGTGATTTACCCAAAAAAATTAAATGAAACCACAGCACAGCAGACAAAACGCGAATGACTCACACCATTGCCACCATTGAATTCTTATCTTAAGCCATATATTTGTTTAGTTGGGGGGCAATTTTCTGTTGGCATCTTCAACTTGAATCACTCAATTTAATGCATTAGCTCATTTGTAGGCCCTTGTGGAATGACTTTTACGACAACTTATTCTCATTGTACGCTCAACACAACACTTAACCTTTCAATGAGTGGATTCCTTTATTCTGTTTTTCCATGAACTTGTCTCGCTACTGTCTTAATATCCACACGTTATTCTTATGAACCAAAACATATACCATAGAGCAAGCTATCCTTGTCGTATCAAGCATCCCTTTTACGTATATAGGCAAAGGCTAACAAACTGATATCTGTTTCTCTCATGGATAGCATTGCACCAAGCAGCTCTCTCCCATGACATGTCAAATGGATCGAAAATTAGAAACTGGTACCATATTGCTTAAATGTTTGCACAATTTTCAATTATCTGCAGCATAATTCCATGATTATTAATGAGGTTCTCATAGGTAGGACAAACCAATTGTAGTAGTGAGAAAGTCATATTCTTCGAGTAATAAAGAAAGATTGGCAGAAAGTTGAATGATAACTCACTTTACTTTTGTTGGAGTATAAAAGAATGAACAACGAGATCCCAAATACCATATCTGAGAATATATTAGCAAATGCACTACGATTCTGTAACCTCCGTTCATCTCTCAACTCTAACCTGTTGGACATTAAAATTAACATTCAGAATTTAGATGCAGATAGGAAAAGCGTCAGTATGTGACAGCCGGCACAACGAAAGTACCCAAAGATGACTGTCAAACAATAGATAGCCTGTGCTAGCATGACTAGTAAGGAAAGCAAATCTAATAGTGTAACACTTAAGAATGGGGTGCTTTTTTGGGTAAGTAACACTTAGGGTTAGGCAATGCATAACACTTTTCGATGGGACATGCAACACATCAACAATGAACTAAGAAATCAGGGGGAGGCATTTCCAAAGTACATGCTACATTACGGACAGCTAAAAACATTCAAGCGGCGGTAGAGAGCCCCACTTTTGTAAAGCATTGGAAAAAATTAGAAAAAGAAATCATATCTTCATATTGTTGTTATCATTTGGAAGAATCTACTCAATGAAATCCACAAATGCCAAATGGTGTTTGCATTAACTTTTATGGAATTTGGTAAATTTTCTTGAGCATTGGTGTTGATGCCAAAGCTTTTAGTAGATGCAGATCTTAGGTCTCTTTCCTGACTGTGATCTTGTTCTTGATTGTACTACATAAGCACCCTTTTATTTTTCTTCTCATATTATTGAATTAATTATCTGGGAAAGAGGGGCATAACTTAAAGTACTCATTCCCACAACCATCCAGCAAATCCACCCGTCCGGGGAAAACATATTTCCTAACAAAAGCATCATCGCAGTGGCCACAACTCCTGACAACCGAGTAATGTATGCTGAGATGAAGTTTTCTCTTGCACCCCGAAATGACCAACCAATTGGCATTGGCCATGTGGCTGGTGTGTTCAGTCAAGAAATCGCCAGTACAACTTCTGTTATGCCCATAGCATTCTCTTCTCTTCTTCCTTCTTCTTTTTTTTTGTATGTGTGTGTGTGTGTGTGTGTTTCCCAAAGAGAGACTTGCATATTTTTTTAGCTAAAAACCTCCTTAAAAAACAAAATAAGATTACCTGCTACCCAGAAAACAATAGGAAGCATAGCAGGTTTTCTATACTTTTTCCTCGCAATGTGCCTCAGGCAAGCTAACTATGCCCATTCCCCAGAAAGGTGGTTAAATGAAGCTATTTACATCCATAAGTAGTTCTATTCACATAACAACATCAACATTATGAATACGTGATACAGAGGAATAAAAATATTTAAAACAAAAAGAGCACCATAATTATATAATCTTACGCTTTATGCCGTATCTCCAACCAAAGCTCCTCATCGGAAAGAGGAGGAGATTTGCCAATTTCTACCTCAAGCCGATATCTTGCTTTTTCTAGTTTTATTTCCTTAACCAATTCCAGCTTTTGATGTCTTGTCAGGTCAAGCATCTCTGCTGCAAGTGGTACAGTATTTACATACCTGCTCAAGCCATTTTTTTTGGGTAATTATGCTCAAGCCATTAAAATCGAGTACACTCAGCATTATTAGCAGACAAACAAGCCTACAACTTATCAATGAGACAATTTGTGAAATTTCAAAGGAATTGCTTGTCGATTTGCTACTATGTATTAAACAATCCAACCACCATAAAGACCATCTAAACTAATTTAGTAAGATAAACTAATCAGTGTGAATATGCACTATAAGAATAGAGCTAGAAGCAAAGCATGAGTGCACAAGGATATATGTGGAAAACACCAACTGAGGGGAAAAACCACAAGAGGGAAGAAGTCACTATTTCAAGAATATGTTTAGCTTATACAGGTAGTTCGCATTGTCTTCTTGACTTCTTTTCTGGAGGATCAGGACATAAAAGTGTAATATGGATAACACAATTAGCTGACATATGCCATTAGCTGATGAAAAACAATGAGAACGTCAAGATGGGCTCATATTTAATCAGAGATTGCAAAGTTGAGTAATTCATAGAGAAAATTGTGGATGAAGAAGTAAGAAGCTGAATATCTGTGTTACTAGTAGGCCCTCATAGGGTACTCATTCTATTCATCCATACACAACTTTGTTAAAGCTCCTTATTGTAACTACACTGTTCATCCAAAACAACAACAACAACAATAACATAACCCATTTAGTCCCCAATAATTGGGGGTATGGGCGGGGGATGGATAGGAGACAGACCTAACCTTTGGCAATAAATGCACAAAGTGGCTGCTCCAGAATACCACTGAAAAACAGATGGATTTGAGACAGACCTAACCTTTGGCAATAAATGAACAAAGTGGTTGCTCACAGAATACCACTGAAACAGTGGTCCCCCTATACCGTCGAGTTTGCTGCGGAATTATACCCTCAAATCAAAGCCAAAAGGCATCAGAGAGGGCAGACCCAAGAATCATTTTGATTTATGTGCATATTACCATGCTTCTTTCATTCAACATCCAAAGCAAAAATACTTTTTTTTTTTTACAAGGAAAGCACCATTTCAACGGAATCAAACACGCCAGTACGAAAATAAGACAAACAAAATGATAAAGTTTTCGTTGACTTTGTCATTTTCTTTCTGTGAGGTGTGCTTCCGTGTGCACTTATTATTTCTTTTCTTTTCTTTTCTTTTTCTTTTTCTCTGGTTTTGGGAGTGGTTCGTTTATTTCGGACGGTAAGAGAATCCATAGTGTCCCAATGATTACCTTTCCAAAAAAGGCATGAGAACATAGTCATGAACCAAAAAATCCAATGCCAATGGTATGATTACCAATACTGCTAAAAATTTTGCCTGCAACAAGAACAATGAATACAGTTAAGGAGTACTTAATCTCATCAAATGCTCCAATATAAAATATAAGACGCAAGGTACTGAAAACATTACTATGTACTAGTTCTCAAGAGTTTCCAAATAATGAGAGCCAACCGGTTATGCATACACTAGTCTGAGGAATCCATAGTTCAAGTCCAAACTATCTACTTCAATGAGATGTTACCTTTGTTATGTGATGGGATCGGATTACAACAATTTGCAAGTCAAACAATATAATTTTGTGATCCAACGACTGTGTTTTTGGGATCCAATTGTTTGACTGTGTTTTTGGGATTTGATTGATTCTTTCCTTGAATGGCAGCTCTGGTCTTCCATAACATGACCAACTTCCAATTGGGTCAGTCTCCTTTATCCCTTTGACTGACAGAAAGTGACAACTACATTTCTATAAGGTATAAAATCCCCAATGATCAATTAGCAATTTACCTGTATTCTTGTGGCCAATTATCTCTATTGTTATGATGGACGAGGGATGCCTAATACCCAACACCAGCACCATTTAATCCAAGGAGGAAACAAAAGTTGATAATCCAGATTTCATTGCATGTCCAATTATGGATCAGTGTGATTTATAGAGTCTCCACTGCATATCGAGTTTGGGACAGCCTTCATTCAGTTTTTCGGTAGCAAAGTCAAGCATGTTTTAATGTACCGCAAAATGAGATTCAATCCACTGAAAATGTACATTTTCAGTCTCAAATTACAATAATTGGCTCAAACATCTTGCAGATTCATTAGCTGCAAGCTTGCATGGAAGATCCCGTCTCTTACAAGGAACTGGTCAGTCAACAATCTTAGTGGTCAGCGACCAGAATATGGTCCATTCACATTAGAGTTTGTCCCACATTGTTTAGCTATTATCTCCAAAACTAGCATACCAGCAGTCAGCACTGACACCCTCTTTATGCATACCCGATTAGTTTTGAATTGGATGGTTTAGGCTGGTATGAGAGTTCGTATTAATTGTTTCACCTTTGTCTGTGCAATAACAACGCTTCACTTTGATCTGAACCTATGTTAGAGATTGTTTATTTACCTCTCCACATGCGATTCAGAGGTAGCAGGTGCAGGGGGTGTTAGAGCAAATCTCACATTGATTAATTTTTACCTCAAAAGCTAGTAAATGACCTTGGGAGGCCTCTTCACTATTGCGATTTAGTTTTGAGTTCGATCCTCTAACAACTTGTAGTGGTTGAAATCAGCGTGACTCACTGCTACCTTTGCTGATCTCAGGTCTACACAATCCAACACATCCATAGAAGATAGAACTCTTGTAGCTGCACATAAACCACCACAAAGAGGAGATGTGACCAATGATAATTTTTCACAATGGACAAACCCTCATTTTTGGTATCAAGATACCAGTGCAACCAGTCAAGTGACGGGGCTTCATTTCTACAAGAACCAATAGAAAACTCAGGTTCAGGTAATGCCTTGGAAATGGTGCAGGCCTACCGATTACTCTGACTATACTATTTATTTTTTTATATTTACTTTTAAAGCATCCAACTCAAAACCAATTAGCAATTAGTGGAGAGACCGCCCAGACTCATATGCAGTTTTGGAGGTTATAATTAGTCAATGTGGGACAAACTCTAACACTCCTTGCGCATGCGACCCCTAACCCGCACATGGAGAGGTAAATAACAGATCAAATCCATAACATAGAGATCACAATGCTACAAGGTGTGCTTAATTCACAAACAATGGGGCAAACAAACAATAGAATCTTGTCCAAAAGCCTCCAAAAGCATAGCTCTGATACCATGTTAAAGTGTCCAAGTCAAAACCAACTGGCAATGAGTGGAGGGGCTGCCCAGGCTCATATAATAGTTTTGGATGTTATAATTAATGCATGTGGGACAAGCTCTAACACGATTTAACACTTCAGCTTCAGAACCTGTTGTCCATTCCTGAAATTAAAAACAATCTGTTATCTAGATTTACTATGGATAATAATTGTTCCTTTCATCTTCCCATGGGTTACTGTTTTAGTGATCTGACAATGGAGAAAGTTCTTCTCAAAGGGAAAATCAAGGACAACCTAACCCACTTCACAATTAGTCCTCAAGACAAAATTGGATCAGATGGTCCTCTTTGCAGCTTCAGCTTACATTAGCTACATGGAGTTATATCCTTTGAAACCTTTATGTGGCAATCCAAACATCCATCACATAACTAGAAATGTCAGTGGTGGCTTGTTTTACTAGGACAGCACATATTTGGACTCAAAACTGAACAATAAGGAGTTACATATTTTGCTTTCCGTAGATTTTGGCATTCATCAGTGAGTCATGCTGAAAATCAGTTCTTCTGTTGTATGAGTCATGATTGGGAGGTGCCTATCAGGGAAGAGGAAGAAGGCTGTGGCTCCCATGTGCTTCATGAGGTTCGTTTGGACAGAACAAAATGGGTGACTTTTGCCTAGTTGAGATAACCAAAATAGATTCAGATGACACTAAGTCGTGCTTTTCTTTTCTGACCCTTTGGGAAGTTTCGTGGATCCACTTTTCATTTCATTGACTAAAAGGAAGGCTTTATGTCGGTCATATCTGCTCTGTATACTGCGTGTATAGAGGTTGGTGTCACTTTAAAGACTCTTTTGTCCAATATATCTTAGAGACTTAGACATATTTTTGGAGGTCTTCGGAATATTCATATGCCAATTCCAAGGATTACTAACCCACTAGTACACATGTAGGCAGTCATCTCACCGTAGAGACAGCGCAGACCCTAGATTTGGAGATAGCACAAACGATTTTCAAGCAGCTTAAACCATATGATTCCCTCACTGTTGCCAGGAGTGAACAGGTAAACTCAAGTCCCCTGGTAGCTTTCTTAGACTCTAATCTTTTCACTCAATTGTGCTTGTTAGTAAATGTTAACTAGTATATTCAAGCCTAATGTGTGAGAACCCAATTGACCAACTTTAGTCCCACATCAGGCAGACCTGAAAGAAATGGATGGAATATAGGAAAACGCTCCCCCAGCTACCGTTAACTTGAAGTTTGAGCCACATGGTTAGGCAAAGAGTTAGCAGGTCATCTAGCGCGGGTCGTTACAGGTGGTATCAAAGCACAACCCCGGTCTACATGGTGGGGGCCACCTCTAGAATCTATATGAGCCACCTCTTTCATCTTGGAGTTGGGAGCAAAGTGTTATATAGAACTAAGTGCCACACCATGGCCACCGGAGGAAGGTTGCTGGGCCAACATCACAGGGTGGGGAGATTGTGAGAACCCATTAGAGCAACTTTAGTCCCACATCGGGTAGACCTGAAAGAAATGGATGGAATATAAGGAAATGTCCCCAGCTACTATTAACTTAATGTTAACCTTTTGAGTGACGTGATTAGGCAAAGAGTTAGCAGGTTAGCTGGCGCGGGTCATTACATAATGAGCAGATGCATGCCTAATTTTTCCATATTTGATGCATTATTTTGTACTTTGCTTCACTTGAAGAACTTGTCTAGGCTGAAACTAGTTTATTTAGGAGTATTAATTTATTTCTCCTCTTGAGTGTTGACTATTCAACATTATATAACCTAAAATATGAATCAGTTGCGGAGCCCAATTTCCAGTTTTATGGACATAGTGCATGATGAGGTTACCCAATATTGTACATAAAGGAAAATCAAACTTCTAGTCCTTCCAGATCTCGAGTAGTTATGTGTTATAGCTGTGACATCAATTATTTTTGAAGTTTCACATGTATGTGGAACAAAATACATAGCAAAGTGGACTATACAAATAAGACAACATCACTTGACAAATGACACCCGAAATCAGTTTGCCAATGAACAGAAGTTACTGGGGCTCTTGTGCTTTTCAGCTATATCAAATTTTAAAAACATCTTGACTCCTTGGAAATGATATCCTGGTACACCTTTTCCAAGGAGCAAAATTTTGCTTTTGTTCCCATCGAAATGGGTGAAGTGTTTCTTCTTCCTAGAAAACTGAAACGAAACATTACTGATTTACTGGAATCTTGAAATTCAATTGTCCTTTGTCCCTTACACTGATGCACAGAAACCATACCAAAACATTGAGTTGTTTGACACCTATTTGAAGCATTCGACATTGAAAGTTTAATTACATTCGCCAATACTTTTGATACTTCTATGAGTTTCGGCTATGTTTCCTAACTGTTTCCACGATGTTTCCCCAAAATTTTCTTTTCCTAACTCAACCCAATTCTATTTCCGTGACAACTGCTAGCATTTTATTTATGATTGGTCTCTGATCTATGGAGCATATATCCACTGTCTAGAATGATGAATCTATTACAATTAACACATGTTTTTATCCCTATAGTTTGAAAACATGTCGGAAATGCATACGTATGCATACGAACTAAGCAGGCGGATAACAAAATTGCAACCTGACTGGATAGGAAATAGATACCTGATGTTAAAAACAACAACAATACACTTACCCTCTTGAAACAAAGAGCAAATGTACTTACCGAATTAATTGAAGCATATCGAAACACACGATCCTCGAATAGCAAGTCCTCGTCTTCACTCCCCTCCACAAAATCCCTCACATACTCGACCAAACCTCTCCGAGGAATCATCTCACTAGGATCCGCCCTTACATCTTCTCTCCATTTCTCATGCCTATCGTTCCAATCTCCACCATCCCACGATGAACTACTACTAGCACCATTATTCGTCTCGTCCACAACCCAATCTTCCCAACTACGATTCTCTTCATTCCGCATATCTTCCCTTGCTTCCCTCAACTCCATAATTGCCTCTGCCCTCCTCTTCCATTCTTCGAATTTTTCCCCTTCAGACAACTCAACTTCTTCGCTAGAACTAACAAATTCCTCCTCCACCTCCTCAACCATCTCCTCATCCTTCATACCAAGCCAATTACCAGCTTCCTCAATGAAAAACTTCTTCCACCAACTTCTCTTGCCCGAATGGCCGTTCTTCGCATGGGGAGTGAGACCACGTATCCGCCTCCTTCCACCACTCAATTGAACTACGAAACTCGACGAATTTTGCTGATTCAAGGACTTACGAGACGTGCTTTGATTTGAAAACATCAAGATTTTGCATAAGAGAGTTGAATTGCTCATTAAGAAGGTGCAGAGAAGCCCACATTTTTCAGCCTCGTAAAGACATAAAAAGCAAGTCCAAAATCTGCTCAACTCATTTCGCAGAGCAAGAACAGCAGAAAAAATTGGGACCCTTTAAAACCCACGAATGTTCTGTCCTTCTCTACACAAAATTCGGCATTATTGTCCGCAAAATTGAGGATGTTCCTCGTAAGAAAGCCCCAAAATACCCAAAAGAGCAACAAAACCCTTAACCCTTCCGCCGTGAAACTCAAAAACCCTTTTGGAACAAGTCGAGAGAGAGAGAGAGGTGATCTCACTTTGGGTTGGAAGATTGCTGTTTGGTTTATCTGAGAAGGGTCTATCCGCTGTCCAGTTCTGAGCTTGAAACTGTTGGCAGGAGAGGATAACGGTTTCCATCCAGTTTTTTGTGTTGTTAATTGGATAAAATACGCGTCTCCCGTGTAACTAGATTTACCAGCCTTAATCTTTGGCTTCCCGTGCAATGAAAACAACAGAGTTGGCCTCCGTAATGACCCCTCGATAGTAGGACCTCTGAAATTTTCATTTGGAATTGAAATTATTCATTTTTTAGGAAATATTGAACACGTTACAGATACCAAAAAAATGATCATAGTAGATTAGTGGACACAATTTAGACAAATTTGTTTTAAAGTGAATTCTCCAAATGATATTGGTCATTCATATACAACATATGGTTACCAACATCCAATTAATTTGATTTTTTACCCAATTGATCTACTCAACATTCTCGACAAATTACACAATTCTGATCTCTAATACAGATTATAGAGAGCTCACAATTAAGGTAGCGACAGAGATGTAGTGACTTTGGTCTACCCGAAATCCGAAAAACATTTTAGAATTTTAAATTTCAGCACAAAACATCTCTCGAGATAATCCACTTCATCCACGAGACGAGAGTTGAGGAGTGCAATGTTGGGTTTGTAAAATCTAATTTGACTTTAGTTTACTGAGGATTCCACCAGTCGGGTCAAGTTAGAGGGGCATTACGGTAATTAATGATGTAAATCCTAGGTTATAAGTACTTGTTAATATTCAAGGCAACCAATGTAACTTGTAGCTCTTTCTTCATTCAATACCCTATGGAAATTGGCTTGAGCCGTTGATATACCTAACATTATGTTGGAGAACCACGTAAAATCTCTTTATTTTTGTGTTTGTAAGAGAAAAATAATTTAGTGTATGTAAATTAACAGATAATTGACTAGTGATGAGAATAATAGACGGTTTAGTGAAGGGACTAAGAGGAGAATCTTTGGACTATTGAAGAACAAGGCAAAATAGTAGGGGAGAACCCTTGGCAAGAATTTGTCAACCAATCAAAGCAAGAATCAAGTGCGACTTCTCTCTATGAAGAGTGTTTCTCTCTCTAGAATCGTCCTTTGAGTCTGTCTAAGTGTCCTCTCCAAATCAACTTCTTTTTTGGGCTGAGTGGACTAATAAAGTCCAGACATGTATCACATAAATAATGCGTGAATATTCCTTCTGTAATGTCAGGTTGCGACCGCGACACCTGCGGGTGCTACTCCTCGAATGCCTCTCTGCGATGAACCCATGTCCTAAGCCACCAAACCACAAAATCTCCAGTAATCCCGAGAAATAGCGTGGTCGAGGTTTGCCTCGGTTTCAATGTTGTCGTTATCAGGCATGGTCAAGGCTTTACCTTGCCATCATCGTGAGCCGCATGGTCATGACCTCCTCAATCGTGCCACTACCACGACCAAGCCTTTAAATAGCTCCTTCTCCAACCCTGCCAAATTGGCCGAGGTTAAACACATCATCTGGCTTAAATCATCTTTGGAGGGCTGACGTCCCTCTTCATCATGCCCTAAAATCTAGGAGAATCATAATCAATTCATTCATCATCGTCTCTCATCCAAGACTCGATGACATAAGTTGTGTTGCCATTAGGTTGCCTCTTGATCGAGGCACCCCTATTTGTCACTCAAAAAATTGGCTAAGTATGGAAAAGTAACTTTATTCGGAAAGTTTCAATTTGGCCGATAAAAAGTCTCAATATTTGTTCCTTGGATTTTTCTAAGTCCAATGGTATAATCGGATGATCTTTTTTTAGTATGAGAATGTTGTCTTTCATCTCTTTTCTTCAGAGAAAAACGCGTCATTTTTTGCCTTTGAACTAAAAGTGGGGGATGAGATTTTGATAGGATTGGAATTTCAAAATTATGACAATGTCATTGTTTCTGAAAAGGGGGTACTTCCTTATTTTCATAAATAAATTGAAGTAAATCTTTACTAACTTTGGTTTATGAAAGTAAGTGTTGGGTTATGGGTCACTAGGTCAGCGAAAAACATCCATCCAGTGATCACACCCCCATGTGGGTCCTTTCCTCCCAACGGTCCAAGCTCCCCCGTGGGGTCACCCCTCCAGCAGGAAGAGCCCCAACAGGTCCACCCGGTAGGTACTTCAAATATGTCCACTTTTTAAGTAATTTTATTAACCTTAAGTCTCGATTTGTTGTTCCAGGCGTCTTTTCAAATTCTATGCCACGTGTCTATTGTAATTTTACCCTCTTACAACATTCTTATTTTTCGACATTTTGTTTTTGATTATCTTTGTGTGTTGTATATTTGTTGGTTTAGCTGATCTTCAACATGTACTACAATATTATAAAGGATAAAAAAGCATAATGAGTAGAGAGTTGATTGATCAGTTTGATAAATCAATAGTTTTAATGATATAGGAGTACTCCCTTTGTCCCTTACTACTTACATTTTTTAATTTCTGACACTCTTCATGATTTCAGAAAAATTCTTTAATAAAATTAATTGGAATTTATCGAACAAGATTCATAGTACACATAAAAAATATTTATAAAATACAAATATATAAATAATTGTGTGAGATAGATGAGTAGTGAAAATGAACACCCTAAGCTTTAAGTACAATATCTAGACTTGAGGTAAATGATTTTAGCATAATCTATTACGTCAACCAAAAGACCTTCATGGAAGAAAAAATCTCAATAACTAAAAACTTAGCTTTAACAATTTAAGTTACGATTTTATTCTTCTTGATTTGAGTTGAAACCTAAGTAAAACTCAATTTGATTTTCAAATTAACTCACATAATTTGAGTCAAAGAATGGAGAGGAGTTTTTAGAAATTTTTACCCTGGACCCTGTACCCGTGAACTAGTTGAAGTGGATTTTCCAGAAACCCATGTCAGATTTCGGGCTGAATCAGCCATATAGCCCAAACCAAGACCAAAGACATGAAAGTGGGCAGGGCCCAAAAGCTATGAGGCTTGGGTAGGGTTGATGGGCTTCGAATCGGATCCACCGTCGCGGGGGTTTTCGAACTAGGTACTGCAGAGTGCAGATAGAAACCCCTACTGAACTAGGGTTTTATTCTATTCGTCATTGAAGAAGAAAGAAGGAGAAGAAGAAGAAGAGAGAGAGAGAAAGAGATGAAGCCGGTGGTGGGAATGGTGGTGAAGAACAAGATGCAGAAGTCGGTAGTGGTGGCAGTGGACAGGCTGTTCCACCACAAGCTCTACAATCGATACGTCAAGCGAACCTCTAGATTCATGGCCCACGACGAGCACAACCAATGCAACATCGGCGATCGCGTCAGTAACCTACACCCCCTCCTTTCTCATATATGGAGTTAGATTGTTCGGATGGTGGACATGTTAATTCTTGGCTTAATGAATTGTTTCTTTAAGCATGGAAATTGATGGTGAAGTTTCATAGCCCATTTGGTTATTGGTTTCTCAAGGCCTTCACTTGTGTTTGTTACTATTTGGTTTTTGTGGGAAATTTCCTATTACATGGTATTCCTGTTCTATAAATGTACAGCTGGAATTTGTAATAAA
This sequence comes from Vaccinium macrocarpon, assembly GCA_022606695.1. NCBI lineage: Eukaryota > Viridiplantae > Streptophyta > Magnoliopsida > Ericales > Ericaceae > Vaccinium > Vaccinium macrocarpon. Next base: position 29,623,591 of record CM040179.1, read on the forward strand.
AAGTGATCACCAACCTTTAATTCTTTGATTGTGTCTGTTTCTTTGATTATCCTACCTGATAAGAAATGAACATGGAGAATGGAACACGATTAGATTGTTTCAAAATCCCGATCGTGGGAATTGCTTCTTTACCATTTCACACCTTGGAACACACTCATTTGTCTTATTGTGAGTACTGAATGAAACAAAGTTCTTACTCACTTTGTTGTTTTGACTCATGAGCCTCATGGACGCATGAGCATTGCGATCATCATTTTGCTTGATTTTAATTGTTACTTGAAATTGTCTAGTTGGGTATTCGTCTATTTTTATTACTGCACGTGCTGCCTTCCTGATCATCTCTTTGCTTTTCCATCTTTCCTGATCGTGAGCTCCAATGACTACCATGTACAATGAGCCTTATTGTGCAAAATGCTACATGCAGGTTAGATTGGATCCTTCCAGACCATTGAGCAAACATAAGAATTGGATTGTTGCTGAGATTATTAAAAAGGCACGAATTTATGTGCCACCATCAATGGAAACCAATAATGATTCAAAGAGCAAGAATGAAGTATCTGCCTCTTCCTCTTGAGGTTTGGCTAGAACCCTCGTGGAGGTCATAGACTAATAATCTTTTTTGTCTGTGTTTTTCATCAATAAATGGATTTCAGCCCGTATGTGTAACTCTGTCGCATCTGAATTGCAAGTCCAGTTTTTATTTGAAAATACTTCTGTAGTGATACTTAATTTAGTTCTTTTTATCAGTGTTTTGATATTCTCAATCTGCTAAGATAACAGTGCTATTACTCTTCTTTTTCATTCTACTGTCTGGTGTTATGTTGTGGTTCCTAAAAGTAACTTTTGATGCCTAAACTGAGTGGAAGAGTTTCTGAGGCAGAGCCAAAGAACTTTGTAAAAACTCAATATGTATAGATGTAGTTATGCGCATAAATGCATGTGGGCGCATATACTTGGGGGGTGGGGGTCAACTTGAATGGCCGCCACTGTTTGATGGTAATGGTTTACACAAGTGACAATTCAAGTAATCCCCAGCCCATTGAGAGTCACGCCCCGTATGGATTGAGGCTGATGATTCTTTGTTCTGCCTATAGAAGTCCTTGAGGAACTTCCTCAGTTAGACACTATCCGCATCAATGGTTGGACAGTGTCTATTTTGGAACATACACTGCTCAGTGCTCAGCCATAGCCTGATACGAAGACTAAGATGAGCTGGTTGTGCTTCATAGGGTTTATGTTCAGGAACACACAAGTTAGCCTTCTGGAGGTGTAGGTGTGTAATATGGCATAATTGCCGGCCCTTGGAGCACAAGGTTTCATCTTTAAAAAGATACACTTATGTTCCATTCCATAATCCATAGGATAACTGTAGTCTATTTCACAACGCTTATTTATTTACTTTACAGCTTTTATTGTTGGATAATATGGAATTTATTAAAGTAAAATGTAGGAACCATGGAGTTTTGGCTGGACAAAGGTTGCGCAAAACCAAAATGTAAGAGAAAGTAATAATGCCTCTGCAATATTTTCACGTGAGTAGTGGGAAAAGACTAGATTGTCTTTACCTTTTGTAACCAATTGATAAAAGGAAAAATAGTGAGAGGATAATCTGCTAATGATATAAAAAATTTACTTTTGTTTTAAGAACCAAAGAGTGACATGGCAAACATTTGGGGTAGATTTGATGTGTTTAATACAAGTACGTATGTATGTAAAGGTTTGGATTGCTTCGTATAGACTTTCACGAGAACCAAAATTAAGGATGACGAATCCTTCAAAAGCACAACAAGAACTGTAGGAGAGCAAACAAATAAAGCAAATTCCATTATCGTGAAAAGGTTATCCTCTTCATTACTGTTTCATCTTCTTCTGAATTACCCTCTTGAGCCATCCAAATAAGCTAGCGTTTTATCCTTCACTATTACCGTCGATTCCTGTGATGAGTTCAATTTATTTATCAGCATTGCTGTTTATATGCCATGTGTGTGTTATATAATATGGGACTAGAAAAGGTTACATGAGACTGAGAGTTTAGTGGATTGAATTGCTAGAGCTGCCAAACAACTTGCAAGGAGTTAATACTGAACTGGAGTTTGCACTTTTTGTTGTCGGGGGTATATCCTGATCTTCTCAGGGATGCCTTTATTGAGTTGTACTTGGGGATTTATTAAGTTGTCTTGTTTTCACCAGGGAAGCTGTAATCAAGTTGCATGGGTCTGTGTAACTACTCAAAGACTTGCTTTGCTGTGCCAAGGATGGATGGGTGAAGATGAATAGTTTCCTCTGCTTTAGACTCTATTTGTTAGTCTCGAGAGGCAAATGTTTCACTTATTGCTCACATGAAGAAGCAATTTATCTTTGTTCAGTGCTTTGTGGATCTGATGTGAACAGTCTGAGTTTGTCATTGTCTGTATTGTTTTCTTTCTGAACATTGAGGGTTTTGTGTTTTTCTGAGATAGAAATGTCCCTTACACAATGAATTGTCTAATGGTACATTATTCACTGGTCTTAGAACATACAACAGCAACGGGAAAGATCTGACCAAATGACCAAAAATACAGCCTAAAGCATCAGGATAGAAGACCAAATACATGGCAGCACCCAAACATCAGAAGACTAGATAACAAGGGAGGCAAAGATAAGCCAAGAACTCCTCCTTTGGCTTTATCCAGAAATGCTGATATTTTTGACATTCTGTTGTTAAAAGTTGGTGCGCCATTCAACTTTTGTGCCGTCTTTTTTGGGAAATTGGAACTTTTAAGTATTTTGCTACAACTGCTAGGACACCACAAAACGGTATACCAGATATTGTATCTGGCTGCAAGAGTTCAAGTGTATGTCAAGATTGTCAATATTGGCTATAAGGCACCTTGCTGTATCTGCAGTCATGGAATTCGAGCTTCCATTTCTTTTTCTATGCATTAGGTAGTATGCATTAGGAATGTGGGAAATTCGGTAATTAATCCCATTTATCTACTGGTGCGAGGCCCAATAATAGTAGGGGTAAGACCTGTTTGAACTTACTCAACATAGGAATTGATAGTACGCAGGCGAGAGTTGAATCCCAACCCAAGAATCTCTCGGGGCATTTGACTGTCAAGTGGCTACTACCATGCCAACTCGTAGTTATTTTTTTTATTTTTTATAACTTAAGCTGACTCAAGGATGTATTGTTTGTGGCACGGACTCAAGGATGTATCGCTTAAGAACATGCTGCCAAGGAGATGAGATGTGATGGACATGATTGAGGAAGAAGGAGATCAACTAACTAGATAGTTAGGAAACAAAACAACATGCTATTGTGAGCTTTTTAGGTGCGTGGACCTTTGTAATGTTGCACAATGATCTGTATTTATAGGTATCATTTGCTTATGAATGGTTCAGGAGATTTCGGATCCATTAAACACATCTTCTGTCCACTTTCTTCAGAAGTCTTCACAAGCTGCCATGTGTCACTTTGACTCATTCAATCCCTTTTCATTGCTCATGAAATTAAATCTTTGGCGCCAAGTGCCCCACCACTGCCATAACTACCACAACATGCGCAAAAAGTGGGACCACTTGTCATAGCCTCAGTTGTATCTCCTTAAAAGTAGGAATCAGTTTACTAGCCACTTCCCAAAAAAATTGGTAACTAATTCTTTGGAGGGATTTATCCCACGTGGCAACAACCACCCACTTCCCTTGACATTGAAATATTCAAACTTAGAACAATGGTAACTGAAACCTCTAGTGAAGTCTATCCAGGTAGAAGATACAAATGCACAGCCAATTTTTGTTGGATTAGGTGTGGCTCTAGAATTTTTATCTATCACTGACAAAAATATATAGTGAGGTCTCTTGATGAGTAACTTGGAACGGACTATAATAGAGAATTTTTAGTTTATATCTAAATTTTTATTTTTTTCAGTGCATTTTTTGAAGACCTCGCTGAAATAGTTGTAACGCCGCCACTGATTGCAATGGAAGTTTATATTACATGTCAATAATGAGGCAAATCCAATTGCACAAGCAATTAAACTAAAATTGCTGTCCAAACACACATTTTTCTGTTTTTCACTAAAATTGATTCTACCCCTGTTTTTGGAGCTCAACTCTGCTATAACCATGGCTCTTCCTTAATCCTTTTACGCTCATATAATTCCTCACTTGTTCCACTCCAAGCCAATTACTAGACTCGGCGTAAACCATACTCAACAACGCATAATTGGCAGCGTTCTCTGGCTCGAGCCTAACCAGGCGATGAGCCAATGTTTCCGCAACTTCTAATCTTCCATGAAGCTTACAAGCCGAAACCAACGAGCTCCAAATGTTCATGCTAGGTTTCATCGGCATTGTGCTCACTACCTCACATGCACGTTCAACCTCCCCTGCCCTTCCGAGAAGGTCAATGTGGCAAGCATAGTGTGCTACACTTAGCGGTATTTTGTTATCTCTGGCTGCTTTATCGAATAGATTTTTCCCTTCTTCCACGAGGCCAACATGTTTGCAAGCCGATAAAACAACAAGGAATGTGACCGAATCGGGTTCCTCTCCTCTCTCTTGCATCTCAAGAAAGAGTTGCAAAGCTTCCTCGCCGTAGCCATGAAGGCCATATGCACTAATAATCGTGCTCCACGAAAAATTATCCCTCACAGACATATCTTTGAAAATCTTTGATGAATCTGTGAGACAACCACATTTGGCATACATATTTAGAAGGGAATTCGTGACGAACAAGTCGAAAACCAACCCGGATTTCACAATACGCCCATGGATGCCACGTCCATGGCTTACTGAACGTAAGCCAGTACAGGCGGAAATCACTGCCAATGTCGTCACATTATTAGGTTGAAATCCCTCCATTTGCATTTGGTGGAAATGCTTCATTGCTTCTTCAGCAGCATCCTCACTTTTCGCAAAACACGATATGATCGAACTCCACATCACCGCGTCTTTCGTTGTTGATCTTTCAAAAATTAGCTTAATAGTATGCAATGATTCCCCGCCGCTGCAATACATCTGCATAAGAGCTGATGATATACAAACGTCCGAATCAAACCCATGTCGAATAGCATATCCATGAATCTCTTTCCCGGACCTAAGAAAACCTAATTCTGTACAAAATGGTAACATGGCAACTAAAGTTACTCTGTTGGGCTTTATACCTTCACTCTGCATTGCTTGAAAACAATCCAATGCAATGTCATAATTCTGATTAGCAACACACCCTGAAATCATGGCAGTCCAAGAAACCTCATTTCTCTCTCCCATTCTTTCAAAAACCCGAAAAGCCATCAATGAGTCATGACACTGGCACCTCAAGTACAAGTCAACCAATGCAGTCGACAAGAAAATCGATGCCTCCTCCATCAATCCATTAACAACAACAAGACCATGAATCTCTCTTCCCAACCAAAAATCTCCAACCTTTGCACATGTTGAAAGAATGCTAGCGATCAACTCGGGTTTTGCAACAAAACCTCTTGCATACATTTCCTTGAACATTTCGAATGATTCTATGTAATACCCATTTTGTATATAACAGTTAACCATAGAACTCCAAGTGATTTTGTCCCTGACAGACATTTCATCAAACAGTTTGCGTGCACAGTCGGAATCCGAAAACTTAGCGTACATGGAGATGAGAGAGTTGGATAAGACAGGTTCGAAAATGGCACCAGATTTAAGGACAGTACAGTGAAGTTGAAGGCCGACATGTTTGTTTTGAGCATGAGAGGAGGATTTGATGATTGAAGGAAGAATGGAGGTGGTAAGAGAGAGAGGAAAGGAGTGGAGTTTTTCTTTGTAGAGGTGAAGGGCTTCGTGATACAGTCCTTTGGAAACCAAATCTTTGACTATGTCGTTAAGCTCTGTTATTGATGAGAATGGAATTTGTGGGCCAGTTATTGATGTGAACCGTCTGATAAGATAATGATGCATTTGGGTGGATTAGTAAAAGAATTGCATGTGGATTCCAATTGAACGAAAAGAATAGTACCCTTTGTTGAAGTCCTACACGGGAGTATATATGACATTCTATAGGGTGCTGGGTTGGTGTTAGTGCTGCAACCGAACTAAGTTGCTCTCGATTCGCGAATAGCTCGTGGCTTGGCTCGGCTTAGTTGATAACCCAACTCGAGCTCGAGTTTTAGGCTCGTTTAGTAAACGATCTTGGTTCGACTTGCAAAAGCTTGACTCGTTTAAGAATATGTGGATTCTAATTAAACGAAAAGAGAAGTACTCCGTAGTATTTTTTTTTTTTTTGATACATAGGAATCAAATAAACAAACTTAAATCTCTCAAAGACCACACCCCTAATATCTACTTCGAGGAGGGGGATGATATCCTCATGTGGCGTAATGTGGGAAACCCATTTGTCTTATTGATCAACTCCATGATTGGCAAGTTTGTCAGCAACTTGATTCCTTCACGGAGGACGTGCTTTAGGGTGTAACCAGTGCTTGTCATTAGCGCTTTGCATTCTTGAATTAGAACCACATGAGGGGAATTTGCTGCGTATCTTTCATTAATGAGAGTGATGGTTGATGTAGAGTCTGAATCAACCTCCAGAGCTTCCATATTTTGGCTTTCAACCAACTCCAATCCTTTGAAAATACCCCAAAGCTCAGCCTCAAGGTTGGAGCAGTCATCCAATCTTCCATAAAAACCTAGAATCCAGCAACCACGGTCATCTCTGATCACCCCTCCATAGCCCGCTTTTCCAGGATTCCCTCGGCTGCTACCATCCATGTTCAATTTGAGTTTACCCGTGCTTGGAAATTTCCAAGTACTCCGTAGTATTAAAGTCATACAAGTGATTACATAAGTCATTCTACGTATTGTAATTGAGAAAAACTTATTTACGGTTGATCCGCGAATGAGTTTTTTGTAGCCCCAAATGAGAGTTTGCCAACTCACCCCCTCCTCACCTACCACCGTACAAACACTGCAACAACAAACAACGCCTTTTTTGGGTAACTCTAAGGGCTTCCAAACGTGTTCTCATGGGGTCTACTTCGGGATCTCACACAAACAATCCAAACCATTAAATAATTTTAAAATAATTATGTGAGCGACCTTGGAAAAAATCAAGTCCATCGGACATGTTTATATAATTGATCTAGTTTGTTATATTTTCATTCAGAATTCAAGATCCTGTAATTTGAAAGAAACTTCAAGAAAAGTTACACAATTGTGTGCTTAACAACCCATTGATTTGAACCATAGGTTTTGTAGGGCTCGTTGAAAAGAACATTCAGTAAAAAAATTATCTTGACTAGACATTGGTAGGTACCAATTTTTTTTCATATTATTAGTGCTTTGATACTTATTGATGTCCGATCAAGATAATTTTTTTACTGAATGCTCTGCTCAATGAGTCCTACAAAACCTACAGTTCAGATCAATGGGTAGTTGAGCGTACAATTGTGTAATTTTTCTTGAAGTTTCTTTCAAATTACAGGATCCTGAATTCTGAATAAAAATATAACAAACTAGATCAATTATATAAACATGTCCGATGAACTTGATTTTTTCCAAGGTCACTCACATAATTATTTTAAAATTATTTAACGGTTCGGATTATTTGTGTGAGATCCTGAAGTTGCACGTTCGGAAGCCCTTTTTTTTTGAAATGAAGTCAAGAAAAAAAGCGTTCTTTGCTGCTGCAGTGTTCGTACTCATAGGTGAGGAGGGGGTGAGTTGGCAAACTCTCATTGGGGGCTGCAAAAAGCTCATTCACAGAGCAACCGTGAATAAGTTTTTCTTATTGTAATTTTCTTGACTTGGAGATGATATTTACTCAGTTGTGGTGGGTGTGCTAGTAGCAACTAAGTTGTGGTGGGTGTGCTAGTAGCAATAAGCAAATAGTCGCTGCAAACAGATTGATCTACTCGCGAGTAACTTGTATTTCGACTCAGTAAAATTTAGCTCGGCTCTTTTAATGATCGAGCCAAGCTCGAGCTTAAGTTGTAGGCTCGTAGTAATGAGCTTGGTAAAGTTTGGCTCGGCTCGCAAAAGCTTGGCTTGTTTGTATCAGCTCAGTTTGTTTAAGGAGACTTTCGTTTAAGGAGGCTTGCTAAGTAAATTATTTTGGCTTGGCTTGTTAAGAGCTTGACTCGTTTGCGAATGAGCCGAGCTCGAGCTCAATTTTTGGCTTGTCTACTAAACGGGCTGGGTTCAAGCTCTAAAAAATTCAAATCGGCTTGGTTTGGCTCGGCTCTAGTTGGCTCGTTTATACCCCCAATATGTTTTAATCTTTGACTTATCTGCAGATCAAGCGAATATTGAAGCGGAGTTCTAGGCTTTGTTTGGTTGTTGGGGAAAGAAATGGAAAGGAAGGGAAAATTAAAAAAAATTCTCTTCCTTTGTTTGGTTCTTAAAGAAAAGAAAGAAAAATAAAATTCCCATCTAACTTTCCTTCCATTTTCTCTTCAACTTTCTGTCTAATTTATTTCCCAATCATTTTCTCCTCTTTTCTCTTTTTCCCTAATTTCCAAACAGAGTACGAAGGTGGAATTCTGTGTTCCGGGAATGCTCCTGGATCAATTAACCTTCAACTAATGCTATTACCTTTTCTAAACTAGATTTGCATGCTTATTGCATTCGAGGTTTGATACAATACATGAAAACTTTCCCATAAATCTCCCTCGTCCACACATTTCATTTTCGGGGGAGATTTATGGAAAAGTTTTCATGTTCCATACGCTTTTCCATTGCATTTTTTTCAAGTGTAAAATATAGTTAATAAATTTAATTAGGTCACCGAAACGACTTAGTTTCATTTAAGAAATGAATTGCATCCCACGCTCTTGTAAATTCTGAAATACTGGAGTAGGTGAAGTATTAAGAACGCTAGCAATCACTCCAATTTTGGCACAAAACCCGTGCATTCATTTCCTCAAACATTTCCAGTGATTCGACGTAATACCCATTTTGTATGTAACACTTACCGATCAAACTCCGAGTAATGTTTTCCTTATGAGGCATTCATTAAACAGCTTGTGTGCACATTCGATAGCTGATGGAGATGGGAGGATTGTAGACGTACAAAACGAGTTCCAAATTGACGCCCCATTTGAGAACATGTCCAGGTGAAATCGAGGGCGACGTGAATTATTTTGTGATGTTGGTGAATTGATGATCACCTTGACAACATTTAAAAGATTTTTTGCCCATTCCTATGAACCCGCGCGTGCTTTGTAGCACCACCTTCGGAATATTGCAATATCCAATTTTGAAGGGCTTGGCTAAACCCTAATTCTTCATCAAGTAATCATAATCTTTTTTTATTTATTTATAAATTTGGCAACTGCTGGCGTTGATTACCCATGCTAAATTACCTGGGTGGACATCGTGTCGTATTTGTGTCAGAATTCTCTCAACCCTAACTCGATCTGTTTAGTTTTTCATATTATTATGTCGTGTCATATTTGTGTTTCGTGTCAGAAATAACTGACTCTAACGTGCTAATTTTGTGTGGGGTTCATGTCTTTCCATAAATTCTCGTATTGTATTGTGTTTGTCGTATTATCTCATGTTCGTGTAAGAATTCTCTCAACACTAACCCAACCTATTTAACTTTTTGTGTTATCAAGTTGTGTCATATTCGTGTTTCATATTAGAAATAGTTGATTCTAACTAGCTAACTTCACGTCAAGTTCTCGTTAGGTTCTCAGGTCGTGTCGAAAATTCCCACCCCTAAAATTACCTATTGTTTTCGGGTGGACCAAAAATCACAAAGATGCAAAAGCATGAGTCAAGAGCTTGAGAATTAAACATTTGCCAGTAGAAGGTGGAACCTCGGAGAAATTTTGAGAATCTAAAACAAGAAAGAAACTTTGAGACAATAGAAATGTTTGTAAAATGTTAAAAACATTACAGAAAATTTAGGAATATTTTGGAAGTTTTATCATAGCCATTGGATGAAATCAATCATCCTACTTGTGAATTGAAGTGGGTGGACTGTATATAGAAGGTATTTGGATGACCATTTTCATTATGGAAAATGACCAAAACATGATATTAGGAGCAAATGTAATGACTAAAAGGTTGTCATGATTTGCAAAATTCCAAAGGCAAGGTAAAGAAAAATGAAATTACAGATACATGGTATTTTTTACATACAAGCCCCAAATGCCCTCAACTTAATTTTCCAAACTAAATGAAAGAAACCCTCTTTCTTCTTTTATTCATTCTTCAAAATCCATTGACCAGGGGTACTTTGGGTAAAAATACCAATTTTTGTCCTTATTCATTTTTTTTTGATTTTTTTAGTTTTACGCCGATTTTTTGTGGTTTCTTAGTTTGTCGCGATGAGAGAAATCTAAAAAGTATAAAATCATTAACCAAACTTAAAGTTTTGTGAATAAATACAAAAAAAATTCAATTTTTTTGTCTAGATGAACCAAGAAATCATAAAATAATCCATTTTTTTGTCGAGATGAACCAAAAAATAATTCAATTTTTATTCTTTATTCACAAAACTTTAAATTTAGTTAATAATTTTTATACTTTTTAAATTTCTTTCAAAAAAAATTAATATAAAAAAAAATTAAATAAGGACAAAAGCTGATATTTTTACCCATCCGGACCCTAACCTGAAGGAGCACTCGCTCCCTCCCTGTGCAACGGTGCTCTCTCTCTCTCTCTCTCTCTCTTCCCGGAAACACAGAAGACATTTTGATTCCGTCACAGAAGTACCCACGCCGGCACCAATCGACGACGGTCAGAATCAAAGCCACTCGAAGCCCTATCTGTTTGACCTCGACCACTACTCGAAATTGAAGGTTATTCCCTTTCCTTTTTCTTGTTATTCAAATTTCCGTCCCGATATATGCCCCTGGTGTGTGTTATTTCTCTGGGTTCCCTCGAACAACCAAGTTGGTAAAAACATGGACATGGGTTCTGCATCCCATGTGTTCGATGAAATGCTTGTGAGTAGTTTCCCCGTCCGCGAATAACCACTGTGCCCACCGGAAACTCTCCCATCTGCTACTCTAGCGAAATCACAGCCCAGACAACCACCAGGGGCAAAAACACATAGTTATTCATATACCCACGGTTTTCCACTGTATCGACTAAGTGTTGTACGGAAAATTTAAATTTTAGTATAAGTTTTCTACCGTATTGTTGGTTCTTCATAAATAGATTCCATGTTGTTGTTCTTTACGTAATTTTCATTAATCAACGCGTTTTTTTTTTTGAAATTCGGCTGGTTTTTACTCTATGCAGGCTAAATAATGCATGGGTGGATGCCACCATACATTGTCTCCAATCAACCACTGACTTAGGTTAGTCTATATGTTTAATTCCATTGGGTTTATTTCATGAGTTTCAGTTTGAATAATATTTCAAAATTTACCATGTTGATAGTACTTATTTTGATCAGGTTTTGATAATACTTAAGCGCAACCATAAGTAGGAGTATCCAGTGAAGGTGTACAAGGGGTTATAAATAACAAAACAAAGCTCAAAGCTATAAATGTTATTGTCCAGATTTTAGCTTAACTCTAAGAAGCTTTTGATTATTCCTTTACCTCTCTGACATCAAGGTATTAATTTTTTGATCTCATTATTGAGAATTATTATTATTATATCTGCTGTAGGTCTCTAAGTTCTTCGTTGTTCTCAAAGGTACAAAAACATATAATTTAGAGGTTGCTTCAAACGTTTGATAGTAATTGTTGACTTCAAGCATTTTTGTCTCCAAGGACAAGAACCAGTAGAATGAGAAATTGGGATCACTGTCTTCTCTTTATTCATTTTCTTTATGTCGCTTGTTAGAATAAGAATTTTGTAAAACAACATAGGCATTTGTAAACAAAGATGATTTTATTATTATTAACACATTGTAAATGATTAGTCAAATCAAGAATTTCAAATCTCGCAGAGTTAAGCACTTTAGTTTTTCTGTCGCTTCCATCTGTTCTTTGTCTTCATCACAATCCAAATGAACTCATTTGGGTCTGTTCAAATATTCATTTTAATTTTCTTGAAAATTCAAAAAACTGTTTATCCAATCGGATAAAAAAGCAGCAGCAGCAGCAGCTTTCTCTCTCCCTCTCTCTCAGTGTTTTTTTTTTTTAAAATCAGTTTCATTTGGCAAAAGTGGTGTCCCTTTTTCCTGTACTCAACTCCTTTCTGATTCTCCTTGTGTGGTTCATTGAGATTCAAATGCTTTTATAAATATACACACTCATGGGTTCTCTTCATATGCGAAGAATTGATGATCTTTTGGCCTAAATTGGTTCAAGGTGATCCTATTTCTCTCTCTTCAGATGTTTGTGTTTGTTCGTTCTTGGTTCTGATTGAGCCTTATTTAACGCCAAATTCATGTGTAGTTATCTGGAGGTGTTTGATTTTTATATTGCCCTTTGTGGTTCACACACACGTGTATCTGAATATATTGTCTATGTAGTTTATTGTGATATTTTACAAGAGTTAAAATTCAATTTCTGCTTGCTTATTGCGTTATAAACATGAAAAAATACGAATTGTAAGATTCACAAGACACTGGTTCATAAACAACAGGTTCTAGTAGTTAATTTGCTTAATATCCCATGACAAAGGCAATACAAGTTTATTCCAAATATCAAAGTGTGCATTCTTTTTTATTGTTTAGTGACAGTACAAGCTTTTGTTCCATCTTGCTAGACGGTAACACCACAATTTTCATTTTGATTATTGGTTGGACAAAGTTCTGAGTGCCACATAGAGTTTGCCCATGCTGAGGTTGTTTATCAGGTGAGACAGAGGCTTTCTGTTGCATCGCAAAGTGAAGTTATGCTATCTTCCAGCCCCTGCTTATATAACCAGCACCTCTGTTGTATGGGTGGGAAAATTTAGAGGTGTAAAACTGTGCTACTTGGGGCTTTGATAATGTTGATTGTTTAGTCAAAACTTAATGAAATGATATTTAGCGTTGGTTAAAACTAAGTAAGAACATTTTATAAATGGCAGTAACCAAACCAAGTTAAAATTTATTGGTTTGTACTGTTTGGCTTTTTAAGTATTGGAATGTTTGGCGTGGGTTGAAAGTCACAAAGAACGTGGAGGTTGGCTTGATTATTTTCGAGCAATCGACCTGAACCAAGTGACCCATTTGCTACCCCTGTATGATAATTATTTGTTGTGTACCTCTGTTAAAACAGATTGAAGTACATCTGAATCCTTGTATGCTACCTACCTTTTGTGCTAGGAAAAAACTGGTTCTTTGTTGTGTGAACCTTTCTAAATGAGCAAAATACGTACACTGCATCATGATACCCTGGGGTGAAAAGCAAAAAGTTTGGTAAGTCGGGTCATCATTTGCCTGTTTATCCCTGAGAATGGAGGAGTTATGAATTTGACCTCTAGTTACTCCCATAAATGAACGTATATGTCTTAAGTCCTAACCCATTATCTCCTGAATCTTGCTTTCCATCACTTTAGCTATATCTATAAAGCAAAAAGATATTATTGCTTTTATTATGTAGTTCCATGGTTATCTGACTTGGAAGCTGAAACCTTGTGCAATGGAGTTTTGATACCATCGATAGTTATGGTTTTGATTGTGTTCCTATAGGTCAGCTGTTTAAATGAAGACTCTTAATGATGATGAGATTGATGTGGAAGGTGGTAAATTGGAAAGAGAAAGAGAGAAGACCACACGAAGTAACAAGACAGTAAAAATACGTAACAAGGCCTTGTTATCTGGCTTTGCATATTGCCTTTCATCTTGTAGCATGATATTGGTTAACAAGTATGTCCTTTCCAGCTATGATTTTAATGCCGGGATATCTTTGATGCTCTACCAGGTTATTTTCCACGCTTGACTTTGTTACTTGGATAGTTATACTTAAAACTCTGGAATTTCACAGTCGTGAAATTGTATCAACTTGAAGAATTCATTTTGAACTAACTAGTTTTTTTTTTTGGGTTCCGTGGTGCAGAACCTTGTCTCAGTGATTCTTGTGTCGCTGTTGAGTGTTTTTGGTTTAACAACGACAGAACCTCTCACATGGAGATTGATTAAGGTCTGGTTTCCTGTGAACGTTATATTCGTCGGGATGCTAGTCACAAGCATGTTTAGGTTAGAAGTCTTTCTTTTGTTTTCCTGCATTCAGATGTTACCCTGGTTTAGTCCACTTTTTGCTAACATAATGTTGTTAAATTTTTGTCCTTAAGCATCTTAATTGGTTCTTGATTAACCCATATTTGCATCTACATATATTCTTCTGTTAATAGCTATTTACCTGCTTATGCAACTAGCTATTTTCCTGCTTATGCAACTACAGATTGTTACACCATTCTGTTTGCTAAAAACTGACCAAAACTGAACTCCGAACTGGAATTTTAAAGATTTGAGAGCCACTAAATGGAGTGTTTAAGATGATTATATTCAGTCTCAGTATGCTTAACTGGGTTGGCTTTTGATATTCTTTTCCTTGTGAATTAAAATATATGTGTAGCAAGTTTGTTCTCGTCCTGCTTGGGAATATAGTAACTTGTTTACAATTATGATTGGTAACTAGCATATTCTCATATAATAATGGTCACTATCAAATTCTAGAGATTTTAAATAGTTATGATCACATTTTGAACAAATGTCTGCGTAATGACAAGGAATTTGTTTTCATTAAAAGTAAATTTCCTCTAACCGAATGGCTAGGATTTAGTTTCTAATGGATGAGTGGCAAGTATTCAATAGAATCAATTTCATCTGTGTTATCTGTTTCCTTTTACCAAGTTTCATAGTCTTGCTTTAACAAGGATGTGACGCGTGTAGGGTTTTATACTATGTTACCAAGGAACGCTACTACCCTAGCAAATTACGAACATTCCGAAACATGGTACACTTTCATTCTGAACCGGTAAATCTAATGATCCAAAGGGATCTGAAAAGTTTATCTGAAGACTCGACTATTAATGTAAAAATCTAGAGAGAGGAATTTTTCTGTGAGAGAATGTAAAAATTCTGTCGTTATGTTCCTAGAAGTGTGTTTTGCATCAATAATTTGGAAAATAATACTTAATTTTACTAGATGTTTATCCATTGGAAGAGTAAGTTTTGATTTTGATTTTGTTGACTATAGAAGCCTACCCCTAGCGTTCCACAATTTAGACATGTGACATACCATGTTCCCGTTCCTGTTCCTCGTACTGGAATGATCCGCATTCAAGGTAACATAGGTTTTGAACCACCACACGGAAGCACCCCGCGCTTACACGCGCACAAGAAATAGGTGAAACTACTTGGTTTTGCAAAAATCCAGCTTCTGCATGCGAGAAAAATCAATCCACTATAAATTTCCAGGGATTAAAATATGAGCACAAAAGTGCCCCAAAACCTAACAGAAGTACTTGGGCCTCAAAAACAATCTCCATTTTTCATCTCAAGAGTGATTAAACCATTAATTGATGTATGCTTCTTCCCCATGTCCACGAGCCTGAGGCCACTCTGGACTGCCACTCTCCTATGTTACATGAGCTTGTCGAAGTATTAAGTACTTGCGTTGAACAGTCAAAAGACTCGAAATTTTGTTAAGGATGTGCGTAGTTGGATATTTTAGTCGGTCTGACAATCGACAGTTGGATAAGCTGTGGGATGTGTAGTTGGACATACCCACCAAGGATATTAGTAGTTGGACATACTTACCTAGGATATTAGTAGTTGGAAATACCCAACAATGATATTAGTAGTTTGAGTTTACCCTGAACTATAAAGCAATCTATTACTTTAGGCATGACATGTTTTATAAACCTTGTAAACTCCATATCCAGCAAGGCAACAGATTATGAATATGTCCCCATGTCGCCATTCCTTGAACATTGCACACTAACACCTAAACCTGTGGGACATAGCTGCTCACCGGTATTCTTTGCTCCCTTGTATCTCTACAAACCCTCACTTATCCTCAGAATTCTATCCAGTGCCAAGGTAGGTCGATCTGCACCTGAATCGGGTATGTAGATTTTTCTTTTCTTTTGTTTGCATTCCTGTCTGGTTCCCAAGACAGGTTGGGAAAGAGAATCATAGGTAAGATATTCCCTCCCATCCCATTCCATTCATTGCTATGTCTGCCATGGTTTGGAGTCTCCTACTATCTGTTAGGTGGGTGGAAGACAGCCTTCTTAATGAGCTCTCTCTCTTAACTTTATAGGTAGAGTGTTTTTTGCTCGATTCATCGAGAGTGACTTCTTCTGTAATCTACGTTATTCGAATATATTTCAACAGAGTTTTTTATTTGTAAAAATTAGAACTCCTAATCCCCGTTCAATTTTGAATTCCCTCACCAAATAAAAGGAATCTGAATACATGTTGGAGATCCTGTCATTTCAAGCTCTCAATCTGACTGTACACATGCACATACCCAATGACTTATGGGCCCAAAAATATGAGCCTTTCATTTACATGTCGATCCACTTGGGCTTGAATTACGCATACGATTTTGAATAGCTAGTCTCAATGTCAATTCTCTTGCTTGTTATGATCTGATACACTCAAACAGAACTGGCCAGCTCTTTCACTAGAGCGTCCGTCCGGGCTCAGTCAGTTGTGGTCTACCTTGCGCTCCATCTCTTCTCTTGATCAAGTTTAGTTTACTAGATCTTTGCCATGAATCCAACAAAGAGTGGAAGGAGACTCGGTTTATCCTACATGCATATCTTCTTCTTATGTCTGCCATCTCAAACTTTTTCCGATAAAGCCTTTCTTCCTTTCCATATATCTTCCAAGCGCATATAGAAACTCCTCAGATATCTTGAACCTATGATCTAACCACAGCCCTGCAAAATCAACTCTAATACAACTTCTTGGTTACAGGCCAAAAGCTCTTCTACAGCGGCCTAGGATTAAAGCCACACACGATGCGAGTACCTAGAATTAACATGGTTTATCCCAAGCCGTTCAGTATTAATTATTTGTACCAGTAGAATTTGATTACAGATCGTAGAGATTATGAGGAAACTAAAAATAGCTCAAACTGTGGCAGCAATCTCGAGCCGTAAAAGAAATAATGTTCCCTACTCAATGGTAGCTGAATATGAAGCAATTCCATGCTTCCCTGCCAGTCTGCCACTCCTAGTATTTATGAGTCCTAAAGGTACACTCCATGCTCTCTAGCTTTTCAATTTTTTTCTCCTCTACATCACTATACACCTCCCACAAGCTTCCTAATTTATGGAGAGATTATAGAAATCCTAGACGTCAGAGATAAGGTTTACTATTTGTGCAAGCCCTGTAATTGTATTAGTCCACACAATACAATAATACACCCCACATTCTTTCATCTTGGGGTGAAGGCTAATCATTTCGAAGATTACTAGCATTGATGTTGATTTTTGTTGCTTCCTATTCATCCTTGGCACCCTCACCCACTCACCTAGGGTTTCTCCCCTCTTGCTTGAGCTCCCGGGGGAAGTGTTTCCGCCAACTGAATCTAAAGAGAACAAGACTAGTGGTGCCTATAATGCATATTTACCCATTACATCAACCATTTTTTCTTTGTATATTAACTTCCTTGTGAACTTTCAATAGTTGTTACGTTTCTTTCACTCCACTTGCCTATTTTGTTTCTGGAAACCCATGTACCAATTTGTGCACTTTTACCATGCCTGAATCGCTTATGTCATATGCATGTACTACTTTCATACTATATAACGGTAGCTTGACGCCTTCACCTTTCACAACAAGCCCCACCAACTCGTACAGTATTACAAGAAGCTAGCCATCTTTTTGGTTTGGAGATGACTTGGCTTCTGCCGCGAACAACCAGCACCATGTACAGATTGTTCTCTCTTCTAGATTAAAACTGCAACTACCCCTTGTTCTCTTTTGCTCCAATACCACTTGCGGGGTTGAGTTTTAAAAGCTTGGAAGCGCTCACAAAATCACATGCACGATAATGAATAGTACTATAGTAGAACACAGTGATTAAGTACTTGGTTTTCTAAAAACGAGACAGCCCAAAACCTCTACACAAAGCACTAACATAATCCCGGTTTTCTTCCCGTAAGTGTAACTAAGCCCTGAAGCAATACATACCCCCCTGCTTTGTCCCAATTTTCCTGACCATTAAACCCACGCCTACATTTACAATGTTGTCTGCATCTTTCTTTTCATTTTGGCCTTGCCCCTCCAATTCAGTAGTTGTGAGGCCCTAATTTTGACAGGGCTGAGTGCTTTTTTCTAAATCTGACAAAGGAGCAGTTTATGGGAACGCCAATATGTCACATTTACAATTATTCTGGTTGTTATTTTATCGTATCTGCATTACAATTAGCCAGAGCAAGTGGAATACTCTAGTGAGTCTCATTTCACAGCTTTAGTTAATTGTGATTGGTTTCGTTTGCAGTCTGAAATATATAAACGTTGCCATGGTCACAGTCCTGAAGAACGTTACTAATGTGATAACTGCAGTTGGGGAAATGTATCTTTTCAGTAAGCACCACGACAACAAAGTTTGGGCTGCTCTATTTTTAATGGTAAGTTGAATGATAAAGAAGTATTTTGGGAATAACATGTCAAAATTGTACTCCTGATGAATTTTATTTGCATAATATCATACCAATTTTGAGAAAATATGGAATATTTTCCTATGATCTCTTGCGAATTACAACTGGGGAATTAAATCTTCAAATGGCCAAAGAGGGTGCTGGCACATGGTTTTGTAATCCAACTCTAATAGTCTAGTGGATTCTTTCAGTGCATGAAATCGGGTATGATCAGAATAGGGTTTGGGTTTATCTGGCATTAGACCTCTGTATAGGTTTTGGGTTTATCTGGTGTCAGACCTCTGTATAGGGTTTGGTTTTATATGGCGTCAGACCTATGTAAACCCTAGATCTTATGGTATTGGAGTATCTATTCAAATATGTATTAAGGGGTTCATAGGATAGGCATCAAGCTAATTTAAATACGTCCAGCAGAATACACTATCCCCACATAAGATGTTTTTACTTAGTAATGTACTTGAATAGATATGGGGTTCTAGTAAGAGGGGATTTCTGCCTGCCATTCACATGGGGTGGCTAGAAATTTTTCTTTGCTAGCAAATGTGATCGTCTTGATCATCAAATCAAATTAGAGGATTCAAGTGCAAAGTTGAGCAAAGGGTTTGGACATGTATCCCATACGCATATTTTGCTCATAGCGGCATAGCCATTATCCAGTGACAATACTGGGAGGAATAAAAGAGTCCCGGGAAGATTGTTTATCGGGATGGAGAGGGTTTGAAAGATGCTATGTGGCTAATATGTTAATGTTAACAAACCATGTTTTAATCTTTAACACCAGTTATATGGTCTGATATGGATGAAGCAATGCGGTGTTTAAACCCATGCCACTGCTTTGTCTGATTATGTTCCTTAGTGTATTCTTCAAATGCTATGTGGTGGGCCATTTAAAAGTTTAGCCTCGTGATACATTTGAAGCTATATTCTTCCTCAATTAGTTAAAAGAATGAAATTGGCTGATATCCTGTCGATACTAGGTAGACATCATAATGAGGAAGGTTAATCGTTGAAATTAAAACGAAGAAATATAGGCCTTTCTACCATCCACACCAGAGTAAATAAATTTTTCCAAGAAACCTGCTGGTGGAGGAAGACCTTCTGGGGATAAGAGACATATGGCTAAAGAGAGCCAAAAAAGATGTTTCGTGATGATCCTGCATATTCTCCAAAGTTATCAGTTCCAGTTGGTAGATGAAATAGTACAAAGCAAGCAAAAGTTCTTAGCTTCATGGAGACATAGAACAACATTTAAGTTATCATACTTGAAATATCCATCATTTAAGTCTCCAACAGCCATCTTCTATACGTGATTGTCATATTTTCATGAACATGTGAGGAAGGCTTATTCGTGATGGTTGAAGAGTCAATGCATTCTGTTTTGCAGATTATATCTGCAATCTCTGGAGGGATTACAGATCTATCTTTCCATGCAGTTGGCTATACATGGCAGCTAATTAATTGCTTCTTGACGGCTTCATATTCTGTGAGTATCTTGGTTGCACTCACTTGTATCCGTTTGTTGCTTCCCTAGTCAACCTCCTTTTATTGGTACGGATCATATTGTTTTCGATTCTTTGTTTGTCTTCATTACCCAGTTCCTTTAGATATCCTTTGTTTATTTATTTTGCTCTAGATTTGATATCTCTTCACGTTCTTATTTCCAAATGTTTTTTTGTATACTATCAGGCAGTTCTTTAATCATGTAATACCAAAATGAGTTTAATAACGTCACTGAATGCAATTTGTTTAAGAAAAAGGAGACTATGTCTGCATTTGTCATTAGACCGATCCTTTGTAAGGTCTCTGTGTCTATGCTAGTTGATGTAGTCGTGTATTCACCTCAATTATAACCCACTTCCCACCATTTGGATTTACTCAATTTCCTCTACTGTGTGTTTTTGTTTTTTCTTCATGAGATGCTCTAGCAATTTGCACTCCCATGCTTAGATGGTTCAAAACCGTGAAGTTTCGAAGCACCTTTGCACTTGCCCAACCACTTTTTTTGGGTACTTAACTAACTGTATGCAGTGTAAATAACTACATCAATAAAATTGAACTCTGTGTCTCTCCCCCTTCATCTTTTCCTTATGGTTTTGGGTGAGTGGGTATTAAGGCTTAATGCCTTGCATGATTTTGAGCAGAAAACAATAGTATCGTAATGGTTCTCAGTATATTATGCTTTGTAGACTGAGTATAGCTGCACTTCTTGTTTTACTAGTTTCTGGGTTGCGTAAAGTCCATAATGTTAATTTCTCGATGTATCACGTCCATGTTAAGTGAAAATGTTGTCAACTTTGTTGCTGAAGGACTTTATTGTTCAAATTTTTGTGCTACAGTTAACACTACGCAGGGTCATGGACACAGCAAAGCAAGCTACGAGATCTGGAAACTTGAACGAGTTCTCAATGGTCTTGCTCAATAACACGCTCTCGTTGCCCTTGGGGGTTATACTCATCTTTGTTTTTAATGAAGTCGACTATCTTTCTAGAACGTGAGTTCTTTTCTCTCTTTTCTGTTCTTGTTTTTTATGACTTGGAAAAGTGAGCTGATGCATCAAAGTCTCCTAAATCTGTCTTTTATCGTTTTTCTTAACCTATCGTTTCAATTTTCAGATAATGACGTGATGGTTTACTGTGGGTTTTTTAGAAGTTTGTTGTTAAATAACTTCAATGAACTCAACAAGAGCTATATTTTATCCTCATGGAAAGAAACTGTAAAAGCTGGCTTAATATATAATGCATGTTAAGTGATACTGACGGGCATTGACATTAGGTTTTCAATTCTAAGCCTTATGTTACAATAGTCGAAGCAGACTTTGGTCAACTTACACTAGTGAACAAGTTTAACTTGCAACAATGGTATTTGCTTGCCAATAAAAAAAGAAAAATGGTATTTGCTTGCACTTTATGGCTTATGCTGTCCTATGCTTCCATGCATGATGTGAGACTGACTTCTGAACATTATTCATGCTCGACTTATCTCTATATTCAGTAATTATTTAAACAAAGAGAAAACTGAGGAAACAAGCAAATTTCAACTATCAAAAAAAAAAAAAAAAAAACTGGAGCCAAAAATTGTATTACACACATTCATTCATTTATTGTAGAAAAATAAATACGAGGTTTTTTTGATAGTCTAAAATTATCAAGTTAGAAAAGTCCAAATTTATAGAAGTACTGTGTCTTGAGACATGGGAAAGATAGGGACTTTGCTCACAATTTGTTGGCAATATTCCCTCCAGTATTCCTGATTTGTTTCACATATTTTGTTTATTTCGGAAAAAGGAAAATTTAAAGAGTAAAATTCATGGCTGAAATGGTGTGACACAACATGTTCATCTGATCCTATGTAAGTCACAATAGGAGACAGTGTCCGATGTTATGAGGAACCCTTAGGTTTTCGGCGCATGTATGTGTTTCTCAAGCCGACATTCTCGCTTTCTCTCTGTCCACCACTACTCGCACGGGTGCTTTCCTTTAGGGTGGAGTGCTCCCCTACCGATATATTTTTAGCATCCCACAGCTTCGATTGATCGCTTAGCTCAGTTCATCTTCAACGCAAGGCCACTTGATCAGTGAGCTATTAGGCACTCTTTGAAGGGTTGATGCTTCTAGGCAAACTGCCTCACTATCTCTGCACCTCTGACTCCTTCATCACTGAGTGCTCAATGCTCATTTAGGGGCCTTAGCTTGTTATGCAGGCTATTAACCTCTCAGAGATGAAGCTTATCCCCCATTGTCTCTCTGGCTGACCTTGACCCATGTTTACTTTCCATGATTTTCAAGTGTGCTAGTATTCATCACTGTAGGAATTGGGTTCAAGCTTTCTCCAGCTCCTTCTCATCAATTGATTCCTGATGAACATAAAGGAGTGCACTTCATTTGTTAAGTCCTTGCCTCTCCATCTATCTCTGAGATGTTTAGATTTTGTGAAACTCCATAGACATGCAGAAAAGAAATAATATTCCCAACTCAGACCAAGAGTAGGATTTTGACTTGTTCAAATAACAATTGGGGGGATAGTGGAAATGTTGGTGGATAAGCCAAACTTACTGCCATTCTGCAAAACCCTAATGAGATTTTCACCTCATACGGCTCCTCATTCAATTCTTCCGAAGTCTTGGGATCTTTTTCCTCGTTCAAGAATCTCTTCTTTTCTTCCACTCTGTCCCTAATTGTAACTGGAGCCAATTTAGTCACGCTTTCATTTTCAGTGAACATGTTCCAGTTTCTTTTTTATTATTCTCAAAAGGAGAAGATTATTCTCTCTACCAAACATAAGCGGATCCAATCACAATCTCATAATAAAAACAAGAGGCAAATCTCAATCAATCCTTTTGCCGTCATTCTTCTAGAGTTAAAAAGATCCTTTTTCATTTGTATTCTACATTTTTTTTTTTACTAAACTCTCTTTCTTCATTTAGTCCTTAAGTCCCATAGTTTGATCCTGTAGATTTTGACTTGGGGATATTCCTGCAACTCACCAAGGGAAAAGGAAGTAAATTATACAAAAAGAAACAAAGTGGCTTGGATGAATCTTTTTTGTCGGTAACCTCATACCAACCAATCGAATATTGATTAATACGTTTTTGCTCAAAAAAGAAATGTTCTAGGAAATTCTCTCACATTGGACCATTGGTATCTATTTGGTCTGTTCTACTGGATAACCATGGTCAATACATGCATGACTCCCATTTCTAGCAGGTGGTTCCTTCTTTTGCGGTCACCTCCTTTGGTACTAAGATAACTTGTTGAGTTAACCTGTATAGCAGGAAGCAAGTCAACTGTGGGTGGTACTTGTATCTTCATGCTTTGGATGAATATCCCTATGGAAGTGGGAATTTCTCTACTTTTGTGGTGTGCTCTATCATCTTTGTTTTTCTTTGGTTGTATTTCAATTTGGGTAAGAGCCCTTTTAGCCATCAAGTAAAGAGTGAGTTGGACATATTGGGCTACAATGTTTCAAAAAAGTTGGGCTATATCAATTAGAAAACTTGACGACACAAGTAGACATATTGCTTAAGTTTAGGTTCTTGAAGATTTTGTCATTTGGTGCGCTGCTGCTGTGCTTACTGTTATAGGAAATTTGCGGACTTCGAACAAGTGATAGGTTATGCACTATTTTTGGCTTCTGCATATTACATCTTTTCTTCAACTTATATTCTCCTAAATTTGTGTCATGCACTGCACTTCCAATACCACTATTTTATCATTTTGGTTCTTTGGTATTCTTTGATGTCTCTTCATTTTGATGGGTTTTTGTATTTTATCTTGCTGTAACCTTAAGCATCACGACTTTAGATATGTTCTACTAAAATTTTGTCGCGACTCTTATCGAAAACAATTATAACAACGGAACCGCACAAGAATTTATTGGTTTTAGTATATCTTGTTGCTGCTTAAAGTTTCCATTTCTTCTGCTTCATCAATTTTAAGTCTTCAGCTTATTTTATGGACTCTTATTTGTTTTTCAATTTATGGCAGACCACTTTTAAGAATCCCTACCTTCTGGTTGGTGATGACATTAAGTGGATTTTTGGGTCTAGCAATCAGCTTCACTTCAATGTGGTTTCTTCATCAAACAGGGGCCACTACATACAGGTAAGCTTTTAAGGCTATGTGAAGAATCTGTAGACATTTTGTAGGTTTGCCATTGCACTGGATGGGTTGGATGGTTAAACCATTGAAAGGTTGGATGGGTTGCATAGTCAGTAGTCAGTAATAATGATAGAGTACAGAACCATTTAAAGTGTTTCAACTTCCCACACACATACAAGACTTGTACGTTTGTGTGTATATATTGGTCGGGTCGGTTTCGGCGGGTTTGAAGAGTAATGACCTGTGAACCTAACTGAAACCCGAATAATATCAGTATTTCAACCCATAACCGACCCTATGAATGTTCAAAAACTGTCTGTTTGTCGTTGGGTCGGGCGGGTTGACCTGGTCAGACGGGTTTATGCTCACCCCTACTAGACATACATGGGACCTACATGTTCATAGGACCCACACATACATGGGATTCACGTGTGAGAGGGCGTTGTAAATAACTGTTGTATCCAAGTTCTTTTCCTTGTAGTGGTCCTATGTTATATGGAGTACCGTTTTGTAACCAATGCAATGCATGGCTAGGTGAGCAATACTCACTACCCAGAGGATCAACATTCCACAACATACCTGATCCAACATGTTATATGCCATAGCCATTGGTTTTTCCTTGTGTCACATGTTAATTTCACAAATATTGAGTTGTTTTGAGGCATCAGTGTCTCATTTTGGCCCCCAAAGACTAGGTTGGGATTATGTCAAAGCTGTAGGCTGTAAAAGTAATTGTTTACGCATTGTAGTATTGGATGCTGTTTTGTTTTTCTCATGGGTCAATAGGCCTTTTTATTTTTTATTTTTAGGATGGGTCTTTTTTAAATGCTTTTGGTTTTTGGCAATTGTCTGCAGCCTTGTGGGATCACTTAACAAAATACCCCTCTCTATTGCTGGTATCTTTCTGTTCCATGTGCCAACGAGTCTAGAGAACTCTGCAAGCATATTATTTGGTAAGCTTTCGCCATTTTGTTTCTGGCAACAGCTATCACAAAAGCGGGGGAGGCTTTTGTCAAACAAAAAGCCTAGGAACATAAGTTTGGAACACAATCCAGGATACAATTGTGTCAAGAACCGTTTGATGCTTGTTGGACTACTTGGATCGAATGGCTCTAGACACAGCGTGTCTGGGGTTTGAATTCTAAATTTGTGTTCCTAGCATTCAACCGGCGGTCTGACTTGCGATTGCAAAACCTATTTGGCCCTTTCGGTTATCCCATACAAGTTTCCTCATTCCAGAGACGATTACGTACGACTGTTTTTTGCAGGTCTGGTGGCAGGAGTGTTCTTCGCTCAAGCAAAAATGCGGGAGAAGTCTCAATCTTAACTAGTTATGATCCACTAGGTGTCTGTAGACTAGTTTTGTTGTCTCTATCAGATTGCTTAAATATTTCACGTCACAAACATCAGATTCTCATTCAGGGCACTAATCTTCGACAGGCAACAAAAGAGAGGAACTGTTATTCCATTGGGAATTTGTTAAAACTCTCTTATTACCTCGGAACTGGTTCTTGCTGATCTGTATTCGAAGTGGGAGCCAAATTCCTTTCCCCTTTGTAATTTGGTAGATACACCTAATTGAACATTGAAATGATTTGTGTATTGAAGTGTGGTCAAATTAGTTCAGAAGTAGGCATGAACTACTTCAATTCTGATTGTGGATTGTTTATCACTCATTTTCAGGCTAGGAAAGTATTTTGTTTGGTATTTCATTCTAAACCATTTTATGTGGAGAACATATATCCAAATCTGCCCCTTTGTGTTTGGGTTAAGTCCCCTGTCATGGCAACGACACAGGTATGAGTTGGGATGTGAAAAAAGTAACAGACAGATTAAAAGATGGACTGATTGGGAGAATTTTTTTGAAAGTAATTTCATCTTTGTGCGGGGACAAGCAAGAACAAGATCTGCCACGAGCAACGCCTCAATCCAGCCTCTCTAGTATTGTTGAACAGATCTGATAGAGTCTACATCTTGAGTTCACTGTCCGACCATTTTCACCCTTCGAACAAGTTCTGGTGATTTCCGCTTTTTTTTTTCTTTCTCATGGGAGAGAAAGGGATGTGGATCAGTTAGTGATTGTGATAAGATGGCATTTGGACGTTGCCATTCTTACTGTTAAATTTGGCAGCAAGAATGGCACCTCGATGGAGCACCCATTCTTCATGCTTGATTCCAAAATTTGGCTTTGGCCACACAAATGGCAGCCCAGTGGACTTGGAGGGTTTGGGATTGACGTAATGATCACATTTTTGTAGTGACCTCAATTGTGGGTCTTCCAAAATTTTCATTTGAAGTTGGAATCGTTCATTTTTTCAAGAATGTTGAGCACATTATGGGTACCAAAGATTACGATAATTGGAGATTGATCGACACACAATTGAGACCAAGCTGTCTTATAGTGCTTTACAAATGATATTGGCCATCCTTATAAATAGTATCCGAATATATGGCTACCAATATCTAATTAATTTGTTTTTTTACGTGAATGATCTACTCAATATTCTCAATGAATTATACAATTTTGATCCCAAATACAGATTAAAGAGGGTCTACAATAAAAAATTAAGGTCAATACAGGTACCACGCGATCTGGGCTGTCCAATTCTGTTTTAGACGGTCTGGATTATGGAGAGAGAAACAAGAGAGAAAGGGAGAGAGAGGGTTTTGATCAAGACTGTCCAATACATTTTTAGATGGCTCGAGGCAACGTTCGAGTACCATGTAGGCTTGATGACGTAGTACCACTTCAATAACCAAATTTTTTTCCATAGCTGAGGTGCAATTACCCTAAACTTTCCAAATACATAATCAAATTCTGCAACTATTATCAGGGATGAGCATGGACCGGATTGGTTCGGTTTTATAATAAATCAATAACCAAACCACTATATGGATTATGAATTTAGAGAACCAAACCAACCCATAAAATTCATAGAACCAAACCAATCAAAACCATTAAAATATGGTTCGGTTTCAGTTTTGAACCACAGTTCTCTTGCAATTGAGATGTTATCTTCATAAGCAGTTTAAAGTACTTAAAAGTTAAAATTACGTAGATAAGTTAACTCATAACTGTATTAAAACAAGTTTTGTTAAAACTACCAAAACTCACAAACATCAACCAACTAAAATAGAGTAGAATAATGGTACTCAGTGAAGAAATGGGGCCATGTGATAGAATACTAGATTCGGAAATTAGTTAACAAGCAAAAAAATTAGGTAATCAATTGACTAAGTCCAAGTCGTGCATGTTTAATGTATTAAAATCATAGGAATATAAAAAATATATATCTATAAAAATATTATACGGATCAGATCAATTTGGAACCTGAACTGTCAACGTAAATTCACAAACCAAATCATTTATTAGGGTTTTTAATTTTTTGAAACTAGAACCAAACCACATTCCAAGAAAACCGAACCAAACCCTTTGTTTTGGATTAGGTTGCACTAGATTCACAATTTGCCAGTTGTTTTGCTCATCCCTAGTGAGAGAGAGAGGGAAGCGAGCGAATGAAGAGGCTCATTAACCGTTTTGCATTTTTTTTAAAACCTTATTAATTAAAGCGGGTCTTTTCTAAATTTATTCCCAAAATACAAGAAAAAGTGTTTGCATTTCACGCTTTTATTGTGGTTTAAGATGGGTTAACCAAAGCAATTAAGTTAATCATAATTCGACTTAAAAACGTGTTACGAAACACATTTTTTAAAATGCTTTCTGAAGGCGTGCTTGAAGAATACGTTTTCTGCCTCACATGGTAGTGGCTTGGGCTTTAAAACGCTTGCGGTTTTCCCCCAATTTGCAACTGCTTCCTCCTCTTCTGCGTCGGCCACTCCGCCGACACAGGCAACTGCTCCGGCCATCCTCTAGCATCTCCGCCGCCGGTCACTACTCCGGCAACCTCCCTGTCTCTCTGACTTCAAACAGTCTCTGATTTTTCTTAATATGCTGAATGGAGAGATCAGAGAACAACGACCGATCTGAAGCAGCAGAACTGATTCTTCCTCGCACCAATCAAGACTTAACCAACAACGAAAACAACCGCAACCACCCTAATTCCTTCCATTCATCGTCGCAACGCCCTCGGTGGCCCACCGTCGACGGATCTCTTGGTCTATCGGAGGAAGAATCGATCGCATACGCACGCAGATTCTTCAAATTTGGTTTCTTTCTCCTTCCGTTCCTTTGGGCGGTCAATTGCTTCTACTTCTGGCCTGTCCTCCGCCACTCCCATTCCTTCCCTCTTCTTCGCCGCTGTAAGTTCCCAAACACCCCCATTTCCCTCTCTATCGTTCTATATCTACATCTACGTGTATCCATATACCTATATTAAAATTTAGGGTTGGTTGTGCATAGGGAAAAATACTACTAATATTAGCCGACTAATCACTCCTCGGTCCAGTCAAAGGCATGCCAGGACCAGGGAATTCACGAGAAATTAATTTTTTGTGGCCTGGCCACCAAAGTCGAGCATGTACAATGGTGTGGGGAGCACACCACCAACCAACCGGACTAACCCTCAGGGTTTATGCAATTGGAAATACACCACTTACCATTGCCGGTTCCTTGCTATTTTCTGAAATTCAGAAAATGAATCATTTGGTATGAAGCACTCCAAAGGACAAACTACTCAATTCTAAGCATTACTTTGAGTAGAAATTGGAGTTTCCGTAGATTTGGGTAAAAAGTGGGGTGAGTTTAGGTTTTTATGCAAATATTGGTTCCGAGTCTAAAAAGGGTAATGGCGAAGCTCTTTACCCAAAGTTTCAATTGATATGAAGTCTCCAATTGAAGTTTTATTAAAACCTTTATTAATGGCACAATGTAATTTTTGGGAAGCCATGGAATGGTCTTCAAAAAGTGATTAGCAAAAGGTCTCTTCTTTATGTGTGAAACTCGTGTGAGGTAGATTTAAGTCAGAGTGAAGCAATGTTTTCGGGGGTGTTTATGATTTTTTTTAATGTAGGTCCAAATTTGACTAGAGAGAGGGCATGCTTTAATCCAGACCCTGATACAGTTTCCAATTTGAAATGGCTTGTTGTTTAACCTTTTATGCAACTTGTGTTCTAAAACTTTCATATTGTGAATACAAATTATACTTGGCATTTCGAAAAGTGTTAGGGCGGGGAGATTACAAAGTTGATATAAAGTACAATTAGGTTATGAACTCAATACTCCATTCACTGTTGAGGAAGATGAAAATATAGAGAGATTTAAGCCATCTCTTTTGGGGTCTCAAGGTGCACCTCATATGAATGCGTGTGTGGGTTGAAAAAGTTATTTTGTGGAAAATTCTGCTTGCTATAAAGGAAATTTTCGGAAGTTGTAAAGCTGCAGGGGTATTAGGCTTATCTGCGGTGCCATTAAGCTCTGGAAGAGAGTAGTAGGTTAATACTTGAATGTGTAGGGAGTATCTTATAAGAGGTCAACAATGGTAGCTATTTATAATTGCCTTGTAGAAATAGAGTGGTGAGGGAAAAAAAGAAAATGTCTTAATTAGGTTTCTGTTGTCTCCAAGGAATTCTATGATAGTCCTTGGAGATTTGATGTCTTGGGCTTTCAAAAATAAAGGCATCATTAATAGATATATTGAAGTGGTATAATAAAAGGGATGTGTAACAGAGCTATAACTATTGCAGCGTTCCCACGCTTGAGAAATGATTGAATAGCAATGAACTATATACTACTTAACTCCAAGTTACCCATGAACTATGTGTGGGCTGTAATGGCTGTTAGCTTTTCCTTTATCAACAACGGTTTGGGGAAATCTTTGTTTCATCTGGCGGATTTCATTCAGTGGTGTCCTTTGGCATCGCTTCACCATTGGGCTAGCTCTTTGCATGGCCACACCATTAGCCAAGTATCACAAGTATGTGAGGTTGTGGCTGATTCTCAGTCATTATATGGCAGCTCAACAGCTCTGGTTTATCGACACTGCTGAATTTCAAGGTGTTTTTGGGTTGGTTATAAGTGCAGACTGTAGAAAGAAAGAACATCAGGCCTAAGAAACTTCACTCCTCTTTTAATGCTGGCAACAAATATCTCTCAATTGGCTCACCCTTTAACCTTGGCCACGTAATAAAGCAGCCTCCTGAGATTTTTGAAAACCTCCTTGTGTTGTGATGCTATGCTGTCTCGTTTCATTTCTCATGGTGCATGCCGCATGGACGATCTTGTCAACTAAGATTTGGATACTCTGGTCTTTTTCATATTTTGAATTTACACCAACGGAAATAGGAGGATCAATGTGGCTTTTGAGTTGAGTGCTTTTTGGGAGCATTTTCATACAGTGATGCAGATTGAACTTTTATCTAGTCAATTGAGTTCTCAAAATTCAATAGAAAAAAGAAAAGAAAAGAAGAAATAGTCAATTGAGCACTCAGGCTGCATCCACAAAATGCATCAGGAGAAGAGACAATCTACCATGCTATTTTGGCTGTTTAGAATTCAATTTGGTATCGACAATTCAATTTCTGTTTCCACAGCATTTGAAACCAGAGCTTTGTCACCTTTGAAAGAAAAAAGAAAAGAAAAGAAAAGAAATCATCTTGAATGAATCACCTAGTAAATTGGTAAACTAGAACATTGTTTTTCATCTAGAAATGACAAAACCCTGCAAGTTTTATACTTTTACAATCTTTATTTATTGTTATTTTTTTTGTCTGTTAAATTGATATGGTTAAATTTATCAAAAGCTAGAAAAATCAGACTTTATGGCCAAAATACTGTCCAAGACAGCACTCCTGATTAATTCAGTCATTGATATTTCTGGTATCCATTAATTGTGTTTTCCTCCATCACTTATTTGTCTACCAATGGCTCTCATCTTTTATGGAGTCATGGATTTTGATCCTCTTTCTATGCCTTCCCTTCTAGGATTTTAACATACTTTTGTTGCAGATGTCGTTGGATCAGCAATTGGTTTCACGGTGTTTGCAGCTGTCCTCTCATCATGGGCCCTCACATTTTCCATTGGAGGGGAGCGCCTCTTTGGGCATATTTGGGATGACTTGGTGATGTACAATGTTGCGGAAAGATTTGGGTTGACAGGTTGGATATAGTTGCATGCCTCCGGTATTCATCTGCTGGTGACTTATGTGGAGTTCTTGTATATTCATTCTCTGAAGTGATATACTTGTTGGTGCTTGATCTTGTCGTACTTGATCGTGAAATCGCAACGACAGTTAGGAACATAATCTTAATTTTGTCTGAAAGTATGTTGGACGAAATGAGCACCCCTGGTCTTGCAGCTGCCTAAGGGAAAGCAACAAATTTCTATCCAGAAAGTGTCGAATTCTTTTGACGATGTCCAAACCAAAGAAACAAAGATGACTTCTTTCCCATTTCTTTCTCATTTCTCTCACTTAATCAAACAAAAGAAACAAAGCTGGTTTAGCTGGATAGGATGCTGCATGTGCCATCTGCGGCATGGTATATTTTTAAAATTAGTTTGAGAAAAGGTATATTTAGCTTAATAAAATGAAATAATTCAGATCCCCTCGGGACTCCCGGATATACCTAAAGTCCGGAACTTCATTTTTAGCCATTGGATCGCATCCATTGATGAGACTAGATTTAATTTCCCGTAGGCGTCTCCCTCAGACATCCTCTCTCTCTCTCTCCCTATTCATTTTTATTTTACAGGGCATAAATGGCAATTTAGTACTTTGAAGTGAATAAAGATATATATATATATAAAAAAAAAAAAAAGAGGATGTGTTTGGGGGTAAAAGCGGGTGTGCCGTTACAAAATTTATAATTTGATGTTGGACAGTAACAAAAAGAAAAAAAAAAAAAAGAGAAAGGTTTTGTCAGTGCACCAACATTCTTTTATACGCGCGCTTGAAAGTTATATATATATATATAGGAACCCCTTCCTATCCAAACCACTATTTACGGACCTACTGTATGGACTTCACTTTCCGGACCAAATTTCAACGATCCGAACTGTTAGATGTGTTTAAAACGTGTTTTTAAGGTCTAACGCGAAGATTTGGCAAAAAAAAACCCGGAAGGGCTTGATCAGAGCAATTTTTCATAAAAACGCTATATTAGCATTTTTATGAAAACTACTTCGATCAAGCCCTTCCGAGTATTTTTTTTTGCCAAATCTTCGCGTTGGACCTTTAAAACATGTTTTAAACACATCTAACGGTTCGGATTTTCAAAAAATAGTTGGGAAGTGGAGGTCCGGGAGTTTGGATAGGAAGCTTATATATATATATATATAAACTTTCTCAATAGATCCTGAAGTCTGCTCTTGGACTAGTGGTAGTTGGTTGATGCCTCCAGAGTGAGCCAGCGCGGGTTCGACCCCTGGCTCGTGTTTTATATTTTGGCCCTTTTTTCTCCTTATTTCTCCGTTTTTATTATTTTTGGCTATTTTGGTATTCCTTTTAATCCATAATATTTCAAAAATTACATTATTAAATCACTTTTGGTAGAAATTTTCATTTAACTAGTACACCATTAAATTTGATTAAAAAGATTATCCCAATGGTGGGATTTGAAAAAAAGAATCGACTGGGTTTATTATTTTTATCACACATCATAGTTCAAGTATGAAGCAAACATTTTTTATTTGTTTTTTTTAAAATTCTTACAATCATATCTTTTTAAGTTTATCTAAGTTGAAGTCGTTAAAAATTTTACCTTCATTCTAGGCTTGTTAATAGACCGGATTGGATCCAAATCTGATCCTGATTCGAAAAATGCAAGGAGAAGTTGGTTTCTTTTAATCAGATCGTGTTAATCATAAAACACTATAACTGAGGTTACATTTTGATATAATTCAACCTAAATGCACAATGCAACCTTGATTTTTTTTAATTTAATATCTTTTTATGTTGTATGACTTAAGTGGGCAACCAAACTCGCTATCGGACTTGGGCAACCATGCCTTCTATCGGACTTAGGCAACCTAAACATCGGGACCCCGTTTCCATAGTTTTGCATAGTTGGTGTTAGCACTTTATCTTTATTATGTTTCTTCACGTTTTGGTAACTTCTTTTTTCGGGTAGTGACGTTTTGGTTACTTGATATTACTGTTGGACTTTATCACTTTAATTGGGGAAATCATTATCAAAACAAAAAAGCAATGCTATGGTAAGCATATTTGGTGACCATATTTTATATACCATGTGATGTGTCACAAGTGTATTGATAGAATGTGCTCGCAAAAGAAGTAAAGTGCAAATGGTGTCATTTGCATCCTCTAAATGACAGGTAAATGTTGACAAAATCGACCACAATAACAAAAGCACAACATTAACATCAAAAACATAAAAAAATAATCGCAATACAGAATTTTTACGTGGTTTTCCAATAGTGTAAATGTGTAATTGAGTATATGTGGGGGGTTTGGATAAACCGAGCAGTGTCAGGAAGCTAGCAGACCTTGTCTAGTAAGGTTTAGATTGAAAAATCCAAAGGGATACCTTTTGGGGATCCTTCAGTGAATGGGGACCTTCCGGTTCCATGCTACAAATGGTACTGAAGCTCAGGCTGTTCTTATGAAGATGAGCAATCGAAGGGATACTATTTGGGGACTCTTCGGTTGAAAGGTCATTACAGGCCCAAACCATGAAAGGAAGACGCTGAAAGTGGCTTGACCGAGAGGTCAAACAGCTAGTCTCATCATGAGAATCATCCAAGACTCAGCAAAAGAAGTTAATGCTGTAGGTGCACATAACAAACTGTGATCATGACAAATGACGACACCCTAACGATTATGACACGTGTCATGACTTTATTGGAGGCATGTGCTCGAAGTATATGCTCTCAGGCTCATCATCGTGACGTCAGCCAAGCTGTTAAGTCGCATGATGGGGGGATTGTACTTGGAAAGCAAGCCAAGGCTCGCCTATAAAAGGTAACCTTCATCAGATGATTGACATATGCACAACTTTCCTCTAAAACCCTAGATCTACACTTCATCTTCTTCCTCTACTAACTTGACCGTCGGAGTGCCGTTCTAGACTCTGCATTCTAATCCGGTGCTAACGGTGTGTTGAGTGTGTAGGTCTTGTGTACCTGAGCGAGAGAGCATCATCTTCATCACCAATCATCATTGGAAGAACCATCTGAAAAAGAGGGCTCCACGGTATACAAACAAATTGCACAAGTTTCAATTAAAGAGAGTTCATTTTACATCTGTTATCGAGCATAGAAAGTATTTATAACATAAGGTTTGCCCTAAGCGCACACCGTGGGACGATGCCCCTAAATCTTAAATAGTCAACACGACTAAAATTGAATCAGGCTCCACAAGTCCAACTTGACTACTAAAATTCATTCAGGCTTCACCAGTCTTAATCAGCGGCCGCATAACCCTAGCAGAGAAGTTCCTGTACTCGAGCCGATTAAAGTGTTTTGGATTATAAATGAGTCACAGCTTTCTAGATTAATGGGAACTGACTTTTATATATTCCATAAATATTTTAATTTATATATTCCATAAATATTTTAATTTGATTTAAGCTAAACAATAAAACTATATAATTCTAGATACTCGGACTTTAACCAAATTTTTTATGTAAAACTATAACTCTAGATACTCAGACTTTAACCAAAAAAAAGAACCTATCACATACTTTCTTCAGACCAAATTGCACAGGTATAACACATCCACATTCCAATTTTTTTCCTTTGAACTAATGTTTCTGCTTGCTTATTAAGAAAACAATTGTCAATTCTCAAATTTGTTTGCAGTTCTGTAAGGCATATATGTGGAATGCAGTGATTTTACGCATCTGACTTTTTGAAACCAAAACGATTGATTTTGCATATTCTTGATTTGTACCGACTGCGTGTTAACCAAAAAATGAAAAGAAAATAACCAATGCAAACCGAAAAGGCCCTTACCACTGAGAAATTTTTCAGCATTGAGCGGGTACCACATGGTGTCTAACGTGATATCATAAGCACCCTATCACAACAGTCAATCTCGGCAACTAATGGTCTAGATTTTAATAAACTCCATACCGTCCAACACATTTTTGGACAGCCGAGATGTGCACTGGGTACTGCCACGTGATACCTGCTTGGGACTGAAAATTTTCTCCTTGCCGTCCAATTACTCCATCAATCAAGCATAATACCCCATTCACTACAATATTACATTACATCCTGCAAACTGCTCATGGTATGAATTGGTTGCCTAGACTGCAAAACTGACCATCAAACATGCATGCTTCTGGTTTCATCAATCCTTCACCAATTCCACTCAAGTTTCTATAGAAACTACTCCTAAAGAGAAGCAAATGAGACAGTTTCTGAAATAAGAGTGAGATTACAACATTGTCCACAACAAGGAAATGGAGGTAGCCGCTGCCATCACCCATGTTCTTCCGATACGTCCGGATCTCCTCTCAGTGCCACCGTAGTACGGCTGGATCATAATCCCAAATTTGCAATTACTATTTGAAGGACTTGGATCTGTTTTCGTAACCATGGAAAGGTTGGGGAACTTGCACGCCTCATCTTGCTGATTATTCTTCTGGTAGTAACTGTTAAACGCGTAAGAAATGTTCCCGCGAGCATCAAGATTTCCACACGTCGTCCCGTACCCTAGCTCCGTACAATCAGCAAGCGCACA
Organism: Vaccinium macrocarpon; assembly: GCA_022606695.1. Classification (NCBI taxonomy): domain Eukaryota; kingdom Viridiplantae; phylum Streptophyta; class Magnoliopsida; order Ericales; family Ericaceae; genus Vaccinium; species Vaccinium macrocarpon. The sequence continues at coordinate 29,659,266 of CM040179.1, forward strand.
AGCGTAGCTCACGCTGAGAGCCACTTGCGGATCGTCGAGTTTTGCCGATGGCTTCATCACACACCACTTCTTCTCTAGATACTGCACGTTTTTTGCTGGTATCAAAGAGTTTGAATTTGTTGTACCAAGGTTTAGCGGATATTTTGGTGTTCCATCGTACGCAAATATCCCCCAGTGGCGTTCAAAATTTCCTGGATCGATACTTTTCTCGTCCTCGTCGATTAAGCTAAACATGTATGCATCGATGGGTCCAGGTCTCATTGGCGTTCCTTTCCCGCCCGACAGATGGGACATGAATCCTTGGTTGAAGCGTTGGGCGTAGGTAGGGTTGGCATTTATATCCCCGTCGGTGGGCCACCCAATCTCTCCGACAATTATGGGCAAGTTTCCAAACCCGTTCTTCTGCAGGGCCCACACGAGAGTATCGTGATTCGCATCAAACATGTTGTAGTAGTTTGTCCCACCATCGTTAATAGGTGATGCATTACCGTCAAAGAAAGCATACTCCACTGGGAAGTCGGCATCTGTGTAGAGGCTTATGAAAGGATAGATGTTGACGGTGAAAGGTGCACCGTTATCGCTCAAGAACTTGACAATGGCAAGCAAGAGATCATGAATGTCGGCTCGGAAGTCGCCACCAGATGGAAGGCCACTTGAGCTCTCATAGACGTCGGCATTAAGTGGGATTGTCACCTTCACTTGACTGCTAAGACCGGCCTTTATTAGGGCAGATTGGATGTTTTGGAGAGCGGGAAATGTGGTTGTGAGAAAGCTCCCATTGTATGTTTTCAAGAAGGGTTCATTTCCGACAGCAACATACCTGTAAAATGATGGAAAAGTTTCAGTCACTTTGTCAACTGAAAATCATGTAAAACTGGTGTAATTTTCACGACTGAAGTTTCTAATGTTGAACATAGCATTAAACCTCCATGTACTTCTCATGTGTTAAAAGCTCCGCATCATTATCCAAACTCAAACAATGATGAAAAGGATGATTTAGCAAAAGAATTCGGCACATAGGACATGAGCTGTGCATATGCACGTAACTTAAATCTTTGTTTGAAACGTCTGTGTTCTCCGGAAGCATTTTATACAATCAAAGTCATGGTTAAAGCATTTTGGAAATATTAGGAAGATAATTCATAAAAATGTTGCAGCATCCCTTACGAGAAAGCCCAGGCAAAACAAAAACAAGTCAATGTATGGGGAAAACCAGAGGGGGCTAAGACAGCCTTGGATAGTTAACAGATGAAGCTTCCACAAAAAGGTAGTATTTGCAATGCATATGTCCTCTAGAAATATAGCGGGGGAAGCAAAAGTGACGTACATATAGAACATGAAAGAGTGGGGGAGAGAACTTTCTTTCTAAAGCATAAATAAAAAACCATCATGTTCCACAGGTTTACTCTAAAATGCAAGTTTCCACGCATTTTGCAGAGCGAATCCTAATACGAGATTACAATAATAGCAACATTTCCTTGACAAGTACGACAATATGAAGAACATGACTCTGAAAGCCTATTATTTCCAGAATCAAGTAAACAGTTACAAGTTTACTCAAAATGGCTGAATTCTTTATAGATTTACTTGGGCAACAAAACTCAATCCAACGGCCGAGGGGTGCACAGCACGGCTATGCACAACACCTCCCCCGAGTCCCAAGCGAAACTAAAGTATCATTTTCATGCATAACTGCTATTTTTCCAAATGGAAGAAGTGCTTATATGCTTAAGAATGGTCACATCTGACTTTAGATCATCCACAGATCAGTCAAACATCCAAATTCAACCAAAAAGCCCATAGCATGACCAGATCTCCTTATAGGTCTCATGTGAAGAATACTATTCAGCGAAGTGCTCAGTTGTCATCCTGACATGCTTAACTTTCCTTCTTCAATGTGTAGTTGAATATCTTTTCAATGGGGAAATTTTTTATTTTTTGAAGAGGAAATTTTATGATGACTATGCAAAAATTCCCCATTTTTTTACCTTCTTTCTCACATAAAACTACGAAACAAAATTATAAATTTTTACGGTAACTTGGTATCCGGCGGCCCAAAGGACTGACTAATCCGGGGACCAATCCCAACGTCAGCTAGCGGGGGACCCAATTAAAACCTGACAAAGTTCTCACAAACCACACAATTGGGATATGGTATCCCATGTGCCTCCTGAATCTAGATGCGAATGTTGCCCCTAGAATCCAGAAACCTATCAAGCTCTTGAGTAAGGAACCACATCTTTTTTGCTGTCAACTAGATTATCTCTTTAGGTAACCATCTTGTAGCACATACTAAGATATTAAAGCTACATTTTTATAATGAGACAGCCGCTTTTCCACTTCTCATCCTAATTGAGCACATTGCGTTCTGGAACCACCTTCAATCTACTACTAAGATCAACCAAATTCTGGTTCTTGTCTATTTCTCAAACCTCGTGAACCCGTCTGGTCTATTCCCAAAACCGCAAATCCGCATCAGAACCCCTTCCTGTTAGAATTATGGATGGACCTACAAACTGGATAGACGGGTCCATGAGGTGGTCACATTCAAAACGGAAATTACTTTTTGAAATCAGTATTATGAGATCATCCACCAAAGAGGGTCTGAACTCCCTTCCAATGTGCATAAAAGAATCATCCAAATCCCCTGATGCACTTTTAATTGCCAGCTAGAAGTGCTAATTACTATAACTATTTCCAAAACGATATTCTACAAGAAATTGTAAATTATTAACAAAAGTATTCCACATCAAGAATCAAAATCTTGATGACCTTTCTTCAAGTTTCTCATGCTTCCCCTTTTTTTTCACAATTTATCATTTTGCAGCTTCAATCTTGCTGAACCAGATAAGAACGGATGGAAATAAATTTTACGAGGACAGTGAATAAAGGAAGTTACATTTCTAATTCCTGTTGTTTGTTCAAACGGATTCACTGTCCACAATACATCTACTGTAGTTATTATAGGCTTTGTTTGCATTAGAAATTTTGGATTCCTTCCCCACTCGTTAGATTAACCCCACTGTTCAGGTTTCTTCTACAATTTCATTGAGACCATTGCCAAGAGGCCTTTGGGCCAACGGCATCAAGTGTGTACTTAGGTGCTAGGAGAAAGGAGGCCATCAGTTCAACTCCTCTTCTAAGGTGCTAATCTAACTATTCTAACAATACTGACTTTGAGAAAAAAAAATTCATCAATGCCATTTTATAAAAGCTACCCAAGTTTCTTTAACATAGTACCTTACACATCTGAAAAAGGAAAAAGAAAAAAGAAAAAAGAAAAAAGAAAGAGATCCTGTGGGTTCATTTGAACCCACACAGATAAGTGTAGCTACTCTCATGCCCTCATCAGCAGACCTTTTTTTGTCCGCGATGTATCCAAATATTTGACTGTACAATCCCGTCAGAGAAATCAGGAAAAAGTGTGAATCGGATCCTAGGAGAGTAAACTCATGCACTTTAACCACCAAATCAAGTCAAGTATTAGTTTAGCCAATCAACAAGTGCCTATTTCAACAAACATAATGGATTTTCCTTTCATTGCTGTGTCATAAGTTGTAAGTTTCCAAGAAAAGACCATTAACAGAGAACTTAAAGCAGTGATTTACAGAGAAGATACAAAACATGACAAGAATAATACCACCGAAGTAACATGAACAACAGCAAACAGAAACAATAAGAAAGATAAGAGTGGAAAAGCTTATGTCTTGAAATCTATACATAAAAACCAGAAATATTCACATAGAAACCCGAGTTATTATACAGAACCAGTCTTTGGGCGGACATCCATGAAGAGTTTCTAAAGTTCAATTGCAATTTTCCAACCACATTACAATCACACACCTCACTAACATAATGCTTAAAGTGCTCATGTATTTGTGTCTAACAAGCAAAGAAATTAAGAAGTCAAACTGATGTTGGCCACCAAACTTCAGCCAATAGGAAGTGCCACCTTCAATCCTATTCAGCAGTCAAACTTATAACTTAAACCAGTCGTTCAAACCATAGTATAGCAATAACATCCACTTTAGGAACTTCACTACAACGAATCATTTCGGGTTCCACTCTTAAAGGAAGTTACATTTCTAATTCCTGTTGTTTGTTCAAACGGATTCCTGAACAGTGGGGTTAATCTAACGAGTGGGGAAGGAATCCAAAATTTCTAATGCAAACAAAACATATGGGAGGACCGGACTGGATTAGATTGGAGTAAGGTTGCACCCATTGGCTGTGCTTGGATGAGTTTTGAAAAGAAAATTTTGAGAAGAATTTTTTAGATGGTGTTTGGTTGGGTTTTTGAAAATGAGAATAATGAGATAATGATTGGAGAGAGATAGAGAGAAATAAGAATAAGGAGGTAATGAGTGGAGAAAGAATCTTTTTAAAAAGAAAGAATCTTTTTGATTTTTTATTTTTTTTAAATGGGAAGAAAAGAGAAGTGAACGAGGCCATTGCCTGTTTGACCTTGAATATGGAGAGGAACAAACCCATTCTAAGTCCAAATACCCTATATATACCCTACCCTTGCCCCCTTTCCCCCCTCTCCTCCACCCCTACTTCAATGTAAACTTTGATGGGATGGGCAAAGACATGGCAAGAGGGGTCACTTGACTCCACTAATTCACAAAACCCTCATTGCGAAACATGAATCCCTTTTTCCTTCAAATTTATAAAACAATCTTTCATAACCCACTAAAAATAGTAAAGAAATTTCCAGTGACTTATGCAGTTATGGTTATATGAATTTATCCCCACAACCCCAAAATCATGGTTCCGCCCTTGATCAATAGGATTGGCATATACTCTGGAATAAGGTTTAATCCTGTCACATGAGATTCCGTTACTATTCCATTCCAAAAATAAAACGTTCAAAACAAGTGTGATTTTTATTGGAAGCCTTTCATTCGCTTCTCTTCAACGGAAATTTTCTTTTCTCGCAATGAGGTATTATGGTAGCTGGTCTGGACTGAATCCCAACCTCCATCCTACTACGAAACCTTCTTTTTTTCCCTGATCGGACGAAACGTTGTTAAATTGGACACGTACAACTATTTCAAAAAAATGGCCAATCCATTCGATATAGTCTGGCTACCAAACATGGTCTAAGAATGTTTAAAAATAATAGCTAGTCAAGTTACAAACCAAGACCCAATAAACAAAGGAAATTTTTAAATAACAGCAGTTGGGGAAATCAAAGGGTTTACCTGATGTTGACATTGTTGGTGGAGATATGAGTAGAGATATTTTTGGAAACCCATTTTTCAGCTGCTTTCAAGCTTCCAGCAAAAGTTGCAAGCATATCATTTGGGATACCAACCATAACCTCAACTCCAGACTTTCCTAAAGCTCTCAGTGCATCATAATCAGCATCAAAAAGCTTAACTTTCTGAAACCTATTATCCCTAAGCAGCGTCACCACCGTGTCCGGCGGCAGCGGGTGGCTTGCCTGTGTGCCCCAGTTAGCTCCAATCCCGCCCACTGATTGCATCCCTACTGATACTATTAATAGTACCCCAAGAGCCACTGAAAACCACCCCATGATTTTATTTTATTTTTTGATTTTTTTTTTCACTTACCCAACTAAAGAAAAATAGGCAGATTTGGTTTTCAACCAAAATCTACAAGACAAAATGGATCAAGAAAATATATTTGAAGCTAAAACCTAGTTTTTGCAAGAAAAAAAGGAAACCCAGAATAGCTGATCTGGAAACGCTAGAAACTTCTCATAGAGAAGATGAAAAAACCCAAGAAATAGACAAGGAAAGCAACTAAAGAAAGTTGGATAAAACCCAACAAAAATAAATGGAGCAGGGGAAAAAAAAAGAGGAAAAGATTATCTATGTGGGATTGGGATAAGTTCAGTACCAAATATGAGTTGGGTTTGGGGGAAAAGAAGTAAAGATAGAGCTAATCTACCGTTAGTAGCCATAAAAAGAGAGGAAATACGAATCGACACACAAAGTTACAAGCAAAATCAGAGAAAGCATCAGAAAAATTAAGTTATGTAAAATGGAAGAAAGAGCATGTAGAGGGGAAAAGGAAAGGATTCTAATTTTGAGTAAGCGGTGAGCTGAAGAATCCAAAAGCCCAACTCAGCTTTCATACTATCAGAAAGCTTGTAGAAATCAGACAGGAGAGAGAGATGTGCATAGCTCATAAAGAAGGAGAGAGAACATGGTCTGTCTGAGTGTAAATACTTAAAGAAAAATGTGGTACACGTAATAAATTCTCCACTTTGCAATATTAAAAGAATAGCCCAGGACCCCAGAGGATCGGTTAGAATAAAAGGATAGTGAATTTCACGTCTTGTATATCTGTATTTTATTCTGTCTTTAATTTATTCTTAGTTACGCATAATATCTTGTTTTGTTGTCAATGTTGAAATAAATTTTAGAAATAACATGGTTGCGTAACTTTTCGTTTTTAATTAATTTTTTTCAGCATAGTAGCAAAAAAAATTAATTTTCAAATAGAAGTATGCAATATACATCCAAAAATAAATAATTTGATAAAAAAATCATTAAAAACGAAAAAATACTGATGAAACAGTGAAAACTTTTTACTTACGAAAAATGCAATGGTACCTTAATTTTTTAATGAAAATTCCAAATATATATAAAAAGTAAAAAACTCAATTTTGAAAATGGATACTTCTAAAAACAGAAAAAATAGAAAAAGGAAATATATATATATATATATATATTTGGGAATTCGAAAAGGTTTCAAATTTTTAAAAGAAGGAACCAAAATTCTTTATAAAAATCTCAAAAAAATAAAATAAAAAGGACTATCAAAAAAATTATGAAAGTCATTCCAAAAAAAAAAAGCAAAATCTCACTATAGCAACAATAAAGTCTACCACACTAACAATAAGACAAGAACAAAAACACACACACACACTCTAGTGTACTTCTTTCACTTTTCTATATATTTTCAAAAATTTCTATATATATTTTCAATCTTTTTGAACCTTAATGACACTCCAGTTGGCTGATTTTAGAATTTTCCAAATTATGATTTCCTTAACATCGAAATTTGTATTTTTTTTTTCTAGACAAGGACAAACTGTACTCCCTCCACCCCAATTCGATAGTCTACTACAAAACTACGTGCATTTTTCAAACTATAAAATAATGTACTTACAAATTATTTTTTTTAATCAATATGAATTTTGTTTGATAAATCTCATTGAGAACTTTAATAGAGTGCCAAAACAATTCAAAATTATTTTGGTAAATACATTACTTTTTAGTTTGAAAATTACATGTAGTTTCGTAGTGGACCATCAAATTAGGACAGGGAGAGTTCCTCTTTATATGGATTTTGTTGGTTGCTTTTCAATTACGTATCCCATCCTCGAAATGGGGGACTCTGTCGGCAAGAGGTGCCAACATCACCCGAGTTGTCCGTTTCGCGCATCAATGGTTCAGATCGCATCTCGTCTAAGTGTGTATGAGTCGTCCATTATTTTAATGCGATTAGATCCGTTAATGTGTGGAAACGGAAGACTTGGATAAGGGTTAATTGACAGGATTCGCCGACCCTAAAGGACAACTGGCCACTAGGGTTCCCCATCTTCTCCTCCCTAGTCCACTCGGAGGCACGAGAAAACCAGTAATGTTGGAGATGAGATACAATTAGAGGTGGCAAATGAGTGGGTTGGGTTGGGTTTGAGTGGGTTGGTACGGGTCATAAGTTGAATATGGGTGGGTTGAATACAGGTCAAGCCAAACCTAACCCGATCCGACCCGATTAAGTGTGTGATAGATACGATTTCAGTTTTATTCTAATGGTGGTAAAATTATTCAGTGTACTTCACGTTTCTAAGTCGTGATCTGTAATCAAGTTTTTTCCCAACAATAATAACGTCATTATGGATGGGATATGGCACTGATGGAATTGGGAAGAAGCAAAATTCAGTCACAAATCATCGAGAAAGAGGAGAGTGGATGTTTTAATCTGGGCAGTCGAATACACTTTTGAACGGCTTGGATGCGTCGTAGGGTTACCACCTTGGAATTGGGGGCCTTGTAGTGAGTGAGCTCACCACATTTGTGTAGTGAGCTCTCTCGGCCGTCCAATTCAAGATCAACGATCAGGATAAATTGGAGCTAAAATAAATATAAAAGTGCTTTTTAAAGTGTAAGACAATACGAATCGTTGATCTCGAATTGGATGACCGAGAGAGCTCACTACACGCATGTAGTTAGCTCACTCACTACAGGGCCCTCGGATCCTACCAACTTGGCAAAACCAATTAACCGATTTAGTGAGTAATTTATTATAAATTGAGGCCTTTCAATTATTTCCAAACTACACGTGAACTACAATTTGCTAAATACATTTTGAATTACTATATACGTAATTAATAAAAGTGAGTTGTTTTTTGTAATTTTGAATTACGTAATTAATACGAGTGATTGGTTTTTTTTGTAATCAATACTTATGATTTCTTTCGGCTCATATTCCTTTCTAAATACTCTCACTCTAAAAATCAAAGAGATAATATTGAATTCTCACTCTAGAAACCCCACATAGAGAATTACAGTTTTTGGATGAGAAAGAGAGGTGGAACAGATCAACATGTTTTTGGATTGCATGGGAATTTGCCGGAATTTGCTCCAAATTAGCAAAATGTTGGCGAAGATTATTCTGGTGATATTCTGTTAGATGTAAATTACATATTTTCTCATTGAATGGGTTCAACTTCAACCCATTTTGAACCCAAGTAAACCCATCTAAATATGGGCAAAAATAGGTTCACCCATTTACAACCCATATTATAATATGGGCAGGTTGGGTTAGGTTTTAAGTGGCTGAATTTGAGTGGGTTCATGGGTTGGATTCAAAATTGTCACCTCTAGATACAATTAATCGAGCAATGTCTGGTACACATGCAAGTCTATATCTGTTCTTCCATTTTCTCTCACAAGTAACGGTAGGTAAGACTCATGACACTATTTGAGTCTCACTACGACTTGTGAAAAAAAAAGTATATGCAGCTCTCAATTTTGGACAATAAATTTAAGTATCAGTATGGTAACTAAGGCTTTAATAGCCTCATCTCTCGATGCCTAACTATGAACTACTCCGTTCCAAAATAAGTGTCTCATTCTCTCTCTCACTCTCACTCTCACTCTCTCTCGTCATTTTTCGATTTTTGTCGTACCGAATTAAAATAGGTTGCTGATAATGTCAAAACTCATTTTGTTCCTGCCAAAATTCATTTTGTTCCTACCAAAACTCTTTCATTCCTTGACTGAATTGCCCATCATCTCTCTCTTCCCCAAAATCCACCTCCATCCTTCCCATCTCTTCTTCCTTCCCATGCACTTTTTTTTTTCCGTGCGTGGTCGGCTCATCACCACCACCGTCCATTTGCTTTAGTTGCCTCTCCAATAGCGATCAGATGAAGTCCATCATGCACAGGGCCGGCCCAGGCCCAAGGCCCACAAGGCGGGGCAGAACATACAAAAGCGCCGATTTTTGAGGCCTTTCACCATTTTATACCTGGGGGCATTTAGTAACACTTTTGGGCCAAAAATAAAAGAAAAAAATCCATTAGGAGTGACAAAAGAGCCCAACATTGTGGCCCAATGTTTAAAAAAGACACAAAAATTGTTGTGGCCCAAAATTTTAAAAAAGGCCCAAAACTAAAATTGATTTTAAAAAAATCACAATATAAAAAGGCCCAAGTATAATTGATACTTTTGCTTCTAAAATTACAACATTCGTAATATTCAAGTGATACTCATGCGTTATATGTATCTAGAGACTTCATGTTTTAATTTTTCCGTTATTATGTGATGCTTGTAGAACTTTATATTGTTTTGGTTTTCTCGTATAGTGATTGTTACTCGAAAAATTATTTAGGCGTTGTACTTGAAGGGCACAATTTTTGGGCTAGGCCTAGGGCACCTCAAACCCTTGGGCCGGCCCTGATCATGCATACCCACCGGTTCCGGCTCTGTTTTTCTTCTCTCTCCTGCAACAATGGCAAAATGTTCTCTGTTTTTCTTCTTCTTCTTTCTCTCTCTCTGTGGCAACAATGGAGAGTTTTCAAGTGACATTGTTGGTCAATATTGAAGGGTGATTTACAAGTATTTTGTTCTAAGACCTCGTATTTTGTTTATGGATGAGGCATTGTTAGGCTTAGACTGTTTAGTACTTGCAACAATCAAAAGGGCAATCTGAAAATGATCTATTTTCGATCAACATAGAAGGTTCCCTATTCCTCTAGCCACTTTGTTTTTGGACATTGTGATTCTGTGAAGTGTAGGAACATTGTGCTATATGTCAAATTAAGTTGTTGTTTTGACGACACTGATCCATAGGGTTTTAAGAGTGCTTTGGCTGCAACAATTTGTAACATAGTTATAGTTATAATTAGTGTCATTAGGTAATTACTATAATGTTCGTAATAGTGTGTCATTGGCGAAATGTTGCTCTCTCTCCACGGAAAAAAAGTTGCTCTCTCTCCACGAAAAAAAAAAGGTACAGGGGAAGGAAGAAGAGATGGGGAGTATGGAGGTGGGTTTGTGGGAAAAGAGAGAAGAGGGGCAATTCGGTCAAGGAATGAAAGAGTTTTGGCAGGAACAAAAAGAGTTTTGGCATTATCAGTAGCCTTAAAATACTCAATAAAATGCGAAAAATGTTACACGAAAGTACTTAATTTTTTTTTTGAAAAATGACACGACTTCTCGTAATAAACACTTATTTTAGAACGGAGGGAGTAATTCCTTGAATATCATTTGTTGCCCAATGAATGATGAATAACATTAGTATGCATGTGAAATACATAAATTGAAACTTGTAAAAAAACTTGAATTTCAGTAAATGGGTAGAAATAGAGCGACCTTTTTTCACTAGCAATGAAAGAAAAGTTCGAGTGGACTACAACTTGGCTATTCTTACGGTCCGATTGCATGCAAAATGAGTTTTAAGGGAAAAAATAGTATGGAGGAGTATTATTTATTGAGGGTAAACCCAAATGTATGAATGATGGATAAAATAGTACTTTGTTTGGAAGATTTTGGTAATAGGAAAATAAAAATAATACTTGGTTTGTTTTCGTATTTTTATTTTTTTATCTTGTTTGTTTGTAGTTGAAATGGGGGAATAAAAGATAAATTAGAGGGTCTCAGGTGCATTAAGGGGTACTGGAAGGGGTATTAAAAATGGGTGGGTTAGGCATGTTATTACGTAATACCCGGGGATGAAGCTCAGACCCTTTTATGAATCTGCCAAGTGGACCGGTAAGGTGAAAGAAAATTTAAACAACATACTCTTCAATGCATTTGTTTAGTGTTACGTACTTATTTTTTTTCCCCATAATTTAAGATCCTTAGCAGAATATACTATTTTTTTTAATTAAGAATAAATCATTTATGGTAATAACTTCTAAAAAAAATTATGGGCTAAATTACCAATTTAATGATTTGCGTTCCAACTTAGCCTAATAACATTATGCACAAAATATTTAAATTTTTTTATCTAAAAAACGTAATGTGACTTTCTGCAATGGGCTAAAACTATGGAACGAGGGGGAGTATTTTTGGATAATTCAACAACTCTTTTGGTTTTGATACCATCTAAAGGGATGAATTATTATTTGAAATTGATTTTGGCACTCCTCGAATTACTAACCGCACTATAAAAGGGGAGTGAGCCGATTAGTAATTTGGAGAGTACCTTATTTTTTGAAATGCTCCTATTTTACTTGGAGTATTAAAATATAGAGTACAAATATTCCTCCAAAAGTCGAACTCTTGGAACTCCCAAGGTCAGGGTCCTAGGCTTCTACTGGAGAAGTAAACATTGTATTGCACACCTTCCAACCATCCGATTTATTTACTAGGATTTTAGGACCTCAAGGCGAAGATTTCAAATATGTATACATATAAAAATTTGGCAGAGTGTTTTTTTGGTTAACTTACATGTAACTCGACTAATTTTCTTTTTAATTTGGTCAAAAGTAGACCACCCATGTGGAGAAATGGAAATTCGCAAGGGAAGTTCTTACGGCCTGTCTATAAAAAGTTACCAAGGTTCAGATTTAGGATGTCTAGATTTACCGTATATCCATATTACCACTTTAGTTACGCGTTGGGTTTTGTTATTGTAGTACTCCTCGCAAACTCTTATATACTCCTCCTGTCTGTGTTTATTTGTCCACTTTTACTATTTCACATCCCTTGAAAAATTGTACACAACTTTTAATGCAAATCTCTAAAAATAAGCATTGATAAATTTCAATTAGTTCCATTTAATGAAATTTTCAAAATTATGAAACTTGTTATAAATTGATAGATATGGACAATTTAAAACATGATATAAAAGCCGAAAATAGATCGATGAACACGGACTGAGATACTACTATTTTTTTTTAACAATTACAATGCTCAAGCTCACGTAAACCAAGTATTCGTTTTGGGGCATGTCGGGGTTCAATACTCAAGGCCCGGTTTGAACGGAAATTTGAGGAAGGAATTGGATTAAGAAAATAACTCAAGGGTCCACCTCATAAGGAGTTCTTATTTATACTTTTACTCTCAATTTTGATAATTGAGTAGTTTTTGGTAATTTCTTCAATTTAAACTCAAATTTAAATATAAAACTGAGTAAAAGTTTTGTTATTGGCCATTTATAATGTCTCTTAATTTTCGAGCAATTTTTAACTCAATTGGATATATGTAACTACTTAAGCTTAGAATTCCAATTTTAATAAAAAAAAATTCTAGACTAAGTTCTAGACCAAAACAAATACTACCATAATATTTGATCAAACACCTATAAATATCCAATTAAGTAAATTTTTGTAAGACTGAAAAAAATCTAATTCCTGCAAAATAAACGGTTTTTAGCAAAAATTCTCCTCATTTGATAAAATTAAGTGTGTTGATTTTTTTGAATTTTATCATTTGAAAAACTCACCCTTGATAATTAAACTGAAACCTAACAGCCCCATAGTTTTGATCTTGATGTGCCAACCAGTGAGAAAGAGTTAAGGGTATGTTTTCAACTCACATGGAGTACGTTTTAAGTGGTGAACAAAATTGCATATTCATACATGTACAACAAAAGTTTCCATGTGAGTGCGTTGGAGATTTGTTGGAACTGGTTGTTATACATATATACTATTGTCAAAGCCCCAATACAAGGGACTTCATATCACAGCATTTGTCCTAAAATGAACATTCCCGTAAGATTTCAAAAAGGAACATTCCCATTAAGATAAACTATTTCAGGACTAATCAACCTCTAAATTTTCCTCTTCGATTCAACCACGAGATACAGGAGTCTAATTTTGTTCACCCTCTTCCAAAGAGGGATTACGTTACCCTCTTACCTCTGGTACTGACATTGATGATTGGACCTATTCATGTGGTTAGGAATGATCTTTTAGGAGACATGAAAAATTCAGCTAAATGAGACATCGGAAAGTGGTTGAGTTTTGAGCCCAAAATGTCTTCTTTTTTTTTTTTATATTTATTCTGGAAACCCAACAAAAAAAAAAGAATGCTTTTGGAGCTCAAAGCTCAGCCAATCCCCGACGTCCAATTTTAGCTAAATTTTTGCATGCCCTTCTAAAAAAAAATTGGAATAATATGAATGGGTCTTATCATTGATGTCGGCACCAAAGGTAGGAGGGTAAAGTTCAACCTCTTTGAACCTTGCCTCTTTGAGAGAGAGACAGAGAGTGAACAAAATTGAACTTTGAGAAACAGTAGTACCACTTCAAATCTTATCTTATCTTGCCCGAGTATGCCACGAAAGAATACATAATCTAATTTTAAACCTATTCCTTTGACAAAATAATTAATCCAGTTTATTTTGCTTTATTCAATTTTTTTTTATATTTATTAGTTTTGCGTCGATTTTTTTTGTAGATAATTGATTTGTCTCGATGAGAGAATCTAAAAAATAAAACAACTATTAACCAAACAATATTTTTGTGAAAAAAGACAAAAAATAATGCAATAATCCACAAAATTTTGACCATAATTTTTGTTTTACTTTTTGAATTTCTCTCGTTGAGACGAACCAATAATCTATCAAAAAGCAACGCAAAATTACAAAATGTGAAAAAAAATTTGAATAAAAATAATTAAAAAATAACTGGATCAATTATTTTGCCAAATATACATGTAGATCTAGTAGCAGTTAGTACTACCTTTCTCTTTTTCTTTGTGTGTGCAAGCTGTTAGTACTACTGCTTCACCGGCTGACAGCAATCAACCTCCATATATACATGGGTGAAGTGGAAAGTGGCAACATACAAGTATGAAAGAAGTGGAAAGTAGCAGTCACCTCAAGAGTGAACAGTGACGGTAGAGGCGGACGTAAGGGGTTTGCAATTTTTGACAGAGGATTTGTTTTTGGGAAAACCTCCCGGGCGGGATTCAGGGCCGCCCGGGCTGGTTTGGCAAATTGGGTTTTTTGGGTGGATTTCTGGAAATCCCGCTAGGGCAGGAATCAAACCCACTGGGCTGTTTTGGCCGACTTCCGTACAAATTACATGTGGCTACTTGTCTTTTAGGATTCTAACCCTTTTTTTGTACTTTCTTATAAATAGGAGTCTTGTGGCCTCCTAGGGTCATAGACTTCTTGAGTGAATACCTTTGAGGGAACCCCAAGGAATTCCCTGTAGTCAACACCTTCAAAGGATTCTAGTCCGCAACATAATATCGACGAAAATTCTACGATTCAAAGTTTAGAAGATTAAAAACACATAATTACTTAAATATTATGGAATCAAAATTGAATGAAAATTGAAACAGATCTATCCTTCAATACTATCACTAGTCAAAAATCTCTTTACAATAGACAATTGCGCTCCAACCACCACCCTTGCATTCATTTTCATTGAACTTCCCTATATCACGTCACCACAATGAGCATTCAAGGAAAATATGTGCATTGATCCCACGATAATGTTTCTGGAAAGCAATAAAAAACATACAATAACAATTCAAATACAACATTTGTACTCAATAAACTTCCCCCCCCATTACAATATATAGGAGGCTTATATGTTTGAGACCCTCTATTTTTTACATTTTTGGGGGAGCCCAAAGCAGTGGCTTCGTTGGCTTATGTCATGAGCCGGCCCTGTCAGTGGTAGAGTCAAGATTTAGGTTTTAGAGTGGCGGTGTTTAAGGTAAAATCAGTGGCAATCTACCGTATTATTGTATATTTGAAGGAAAAATATGAAAAAACACATTAAGTGCAAAATCAAAGCACTTTGTCATGGACTTGATTTTTGTTAAAATATAAAATGAAGGCTTGATTCAATACTCCGGTGGCCTTAAATGAAAGTGAAATTATGCAAATGTATGACAAGTACTAGAAGGCGGGTGAATAGACTAGCAATTTAAAAATTCAATGTTACCAAGTGATTTACATTCGCCCCAATTCCATGGCTATATAAACAAACCAACAATTTCAATCCAAAGTAAATAAAATAATGAGACAAAACACACGATATACGTAGAAACTACTTAGGGTCTAAACACCCTAGGCATAAAACCACAGCCTAGTCCTACTCATGCATTCCATATATCAAAAGATTTACAAGAATTAACAAGATTAGGAATTACCCAACAAACCCCTTCTAGTACCCAATACTCCTCTTTGATTCCATGGACTCCACAAGCACACCCGTCTTGATCTCCGAGTCAACTTGACACCGGTCCAACCGGCTCATGTAGAAACAAGGCAACATAACATGATGTATGAAAAAGATTTGATTTTTTATGAAAGTTTTTGAAAACTAAAATCAACTTAGAGTAGATCCATGAAGAGGAAGACCCTAGATTGAAGAAAGATGAGAAGAACAAGCTTAAATCATCAAGAACATCAAATTCACAAAAGAGAGATGCGATGGATAATAGATAAGACTTTTTCTCTCTAAAAAGGGCTAGTTTTCTCTCAAGTGGATTGTGTGAAAATGAAAGAAAAATGACTTTTTATAGTGTCCATTTTCGTGCTCCCCAAAACAGTCACTCAAAACATGACATGTGGCCATTTAAAGAGTCTGTCAGACTCGTGTAGACGCGCGCAGATGCACCGTCAGGATTTAGACACTTGACACAATCTCAACAGACAAAGCCACAATCTTGCAGACGCGTGCAGACGCAATAAACTCAAAGCTAAATCCTAATGCCTAACTCATTTAGAATGCAAGATCCGAATAAAACATTAATAAACCAACATAATTCACATTAAAGCATGTTATTTTGAATGACCTAATATGCACAGATATACCTCATTGGATTGAGTTTCGAAACACTTGTCTTGGCTTTGGCTTGATCATGAAACTTGAGATTCTCGAATGGAGCATCTAAACTCAACTCTAAGCACTCTAACTCCCAAACCTCCAATAACAAAATTACAGACTCCGGAAGGCTTGACATAACCAAGAAAATGCCAACGAAACTAACAGAAAGCCTTTGAGATATTTTTTCCATGATCCAAAATCGTTCATCTTTTAATTTCAACAATTGTGTGAAATATCAAGTTGTTTAAATACTAGTAGGTGTGTAAATGAAACTCAGAATAAATTGAGTTGCGCGTACCACGACACCTGATTATAAAAAAAATAATGGCATGGTACTAATTTGTCCTACATTTTTCAATCCCTCTATGATGTACCTAAAAGTGTCTCAAGGTGACTCACACTCAGCTCTGGCGATGACTGAACTTTTGAAAAACATTATCCAGAATCTATTGAAAGTGATGCACTACAATTATCCGGTGTCAAATTATACACAAAACTTGAATCCATTACGTGGCAGTTCAACTATGTCGGTTACTTGATGAAAGTGATGTAATATCAAACTTAACGAATGGATTATATATACTCGTAGGGGTGAAAATATAACCGAGGAAATTTGACGGACCGATCGAAAAATCGTCAGAAAGTTTAGGCTGTGTTTGGAAGTTGTGGAAGAGAAGAGAAAGAGAAGAGAAAATAAAAATGGATAAATGGGAAAGAAATGGGGAAGAAACTTGTTATTTTCTTTTGTTTGGTTTGTGATAGATTAGAGGAAAATTTGCACTCATGGGAGAGAAGAAGAGAAAAAAAGTAGTTAATTTTCTCTTCTTTTTCCTTTCTCTTTCTATTTGGAAACCAAACAAATGAGAGGAATTTTTTTTAATTTTCTCTTCTTTTCCACTTCTTTCCTCAACTTCCAAACAAAGCCTTAGGGTTCGGTTGGTTTCGGTTTGGTCCCGATCAGTTTCGGTTTTTGAAGAGTATAAATTTTGATATACATAGGAGGTTTTATATTTTAGTAGTTTTGAAACTCAACTAGAAAAACGGGGGATCATACCTATCACCCGATAACCGATTTCGGTTCACCAATATTTTGACCGGAATTGAATTCTATCATTTTTAAACATGCTGAACCGAACCGATTTCACCCTTAAAATTTTAATAGAGAAAATTGAATGATGGATAAAGATCCATGTGCAAGGCTACGATGATTGTGGCTTAAGATTTAATTTGGTGTTTGCTGTACACACAACCTGTTAGTTAATTTTGGGCTGTGTAAAGTGGTATAGATTAATGTTTTAAAATCCAGAAATTGGAGTGAACTGGAAAAATGACCGAACAGACGGTTCACCAATTCAACGAGAATTAAAGCGTGGCGTATAATTATATAACTATACGTACGAATTATGAGTAAATTATATATGAAAAAAAACAACATATAACCACATTGCTTATAAATATCAAATGTGTATAATTCATATGAGATGAGTCAATGGGATAACTCATTGTTCTTACCCATGCATGATGGGTTCAACTCCCAACAAATGCATTTTTGTTTATGGGTAACTTGTTCAAAAGTCTTTGGCAAAGAATTTGTAACTCTATTAATCCACCAAACAAGTTTATAATCTATCTAGTCCTAACGTTGTTTTTTATTTTTTATTTTTATTTTTTTTACCAAAAAAAGTTTGTACATTTAAGAAAGTGCAAAAAAAGTTTGTATCCTGTGCCTAAAACCTTAGGGTATCCTATGAAAATGCCTAAACCACTAAAACCCTATAATAGAAAAGTGCACCCTAAAACCTAAACTATAGGGTACCCTTTGAAAGTGCCTAAATTCTATAAAAAAAATTGGTGGACTTTAGACCTTGTAAAACTTTAACATAGATTAAATGACACAATAAACCCACATTTCTGGACGTTAGAACAATTACCCCTGTTTATTTTGCTCCTTTTTCAGCTCTAAAAGGACCAAACAATTATTGCTCAACGAGTTGATTGGTTCACCGGTTCGACCAATTTGACTCGACCAATGGGTTTCTAGGGTTGACCGAACCAAAAGATTGACCAATCTTTAGTTCAGCCGGATGGGTCAATCCGGAGTTTAAAATGAATGGACTTTTGTTGGATTATGTACTCCTTTCTAAAACAAGGTGAAACCTTTTGTCCCACTCACTTAGTTAGGAGAACTTGAACGGTATTATATTACAAAATTCTTTAGTGGACTTGTGAATGTGGCTAGACGCCTAGACCAAAGGAGAGTTCTCTCGTGCTCAGAAAAATGGGCCAAGATCCAAGCCAATTTGGAGAATTCGACTCGGAAATCGATTAACCGGATGCGCGTTGCAAACCTCGTGCACAGGGGGTGCAAATCCGCCAATTTGGGCCTCACGGGCTCATAAGTAAAGCTTAATTATTGCAGGGTTTACTAAATTGTCTCCTGCACCTGAACTGCCTGTGGGTTCCTCCCTATAGTTACTAATTCAGGACCTTTTATATCTTCATCTACTAGCAAAAATTCCATTAGAAAAAAAAACATTACTCCATTTTTTACAGAAATTTCATTAATTAACTATCCATATTTACCTACCCAAACAAACCTCATACTATTAATCACCTCAATAGTAACCGCTATATTCTACCACATTTCTCTTCTACTACTCTCTCTCGGTCCCAAATTGCTTGCCCTTTAAGAAACTATGCATTTTTACACTCAAAACAAAATGTAATAGCATAAGTTTTTCTCCAAAAAAAATTCCACAAACTTAAAGATCTCATTCAAAAGAAAAAATTGGTGTAACTATTTTTCTTAAAAGAAGATCTCATAATTTATTAATCTTTCCATGCAAAATGCACATTTTATAAAAAAGAACGAGCAATTTGGATCGAAGGTAGTATATCTTTACACCTCCTAAAAAACCTATCTTGTTAGTAAACGATATTGTAATGAGCCGAATTATACAATTCTTAAGGGCCTAACGGACCAATAACTTACCAGGCTCATCAGTCTGATATGACCAAATTAACAATCCTAACACGAGCACATAGTCGAAATGGAGTGCGTGGCCGAATCAGAACATATGAATGAACTGGAGTACGTGGCCGAATCAGAACATATGAATGAACTGGAGTACGTGGCCAAACCTAACCAATGGGCCAGAACGGTTGGTTCAGACCTACTTTTCATGTCATCAAAATCAGAGTGAATAATTCCACTTGGGTTGAACCAGTGAGTTCAAACACTCCTAAGCCGGTCAAGGCCTGTATGGCATGTGCTCCACTTAGAAGGCAACTCAGCCTATGCGTGTAATTGCTCTTATTTGATACGTCGGGTGTGACGTTAGCCGACTGGTTATCGAACATGCTAGGCATGAGAGAACTTGGAGGGCAGGTCAGGAAACTCTGTAAAGGTACATCGATAAACCCTAAATGATAGGTGGCTCTACATTGCACATCATTCTTTCAATACTTTTCAGTACCTTCTTTTCCGGTAGTCCTTTCTTACTAGATCGTCGAAATACCTTACCAGACGAACTACCGTCCGGTTAGGCGCTAACGACGTTACTACCTACACAGGTAAGACAATGGCTTCAGCCAGAGCATAGGTGAAACCCTCAGGGCTCAAGCAGAGCACTCAGGCGAGACTCTCAGGCAAGGGTCTCAAGTGAGAACTTCAAGCGGAGCCCTTAGGCTATACGTCCAGATTCATTGGAGCTAAAATCTCCTCCCCACTTCATTTGCTAAAATCAACCATTTAATTTTAGTAAATTTCCATTTTAGTTTTTGGAAAACCAAGCCTAAGTTCTCGGGGAAGCCCTCAGGCAAAGCTCTCAGGTAGAACCCCCAAGCAAATCACTTAGGCTGAGTTCTCAAGGGGAGCGCTTAGGCCAAGCCCTCAAGTGAAGCGTCCAGGCAGAGCGCTCAAGCCCATCAAGCGAGTTCAATTTGGTACAAGGGGCAGGCTAGAGACATGTTGAAGGTTTACCCTAGGATAACAGCCACCACTGGTATGTTATAGTCTCCAACTCTCCATACGTCATCATCATGAAAATTTGTGATGGAGTCTTACCGGTAAATTTTTTTTTAGATGAAGGAAAAAGAAAAGAAAAGAAAAAAAAAGAAGAAAAAACAAACAGTTCATTTTTCTTTATCTGTGAATGAGCTAAAAAAACTGAGCCAAAAAAGAAGAAGAAGAAGAAGAATGAGCTCAAAAAAGCCCACGTGATGGGCCCAAAAACCTGGGCTGGATAGTCCAGTCCATGCGGTGGACCAAAGCGATGACTCTCTTTTCGATTGCATTCAGGCTCGTAGACCCCCGTCAGCTGATTTCTTTGTGCTGCGGGTCTCTCCTTCGCCGGTGAATTCCGCTGTCCTCCGCCAACAGCTCGACGTCGCAGCAGTATCTGACTACCTTTCCGACTAGGGTTTAGCCACTGGCAGATCCGTTCCTACTGCCGCCGGAGAATATGTCAGTTCCGGTTGTGATCCTGTCCGGTCACTACACACATCGTCTCTTCCCTCTACTGTTTCTTTCTGCTTTGGTAATCTAATACTCTCTATCTCTGATTTCGGGTTTAGGGTTTTTCCTAGGGTTGAAATTATGCTTTCTTTTGCTTGATTGGATTGTCTTTTTGTGTGTTTGATTACCTGTTTTTCTCAGTCCTTTTTTTTCCACTTTCGTTTACGCATTAGGGAGGGTAGAGGATAGTGACATTGACTTCTTGGACATTGAGAGAGGTCCGCTGGGTGAATAAGCAACTTGGCTTTTGCCACTACATGTTTAATATAGTTTTTGAACACTCAAGATGTCAGCCAGCTTATGCGCATCTCGGTAGGTATATAATTGATAGTAGATTCAGTAAGTAGGAAGACGGTAAACTTGAGGCGGGAGAGGCATGACACAGGATTCCGAAGCTTTAGAGAACACTTGGGAGAATTCATTACGCATGGTCCAAATTTTTTGAAAACACTTATCCTGTGGGCCAATCACACTGTCCACTAATGGAGGTCCAATAAAGCCGGAATAAAGCCCCTTATGGACCTGCCCAAAAGGAGTTGATTGCACCAGAGAGGTTTCGAACCCGTGAGGAGGGAGCAAATGTCTAAATCCCAGGCCTTGACAGCCATGCCAAACCCTTGGGGTTATTTTGCCTTTACATGTTCACTAATCCTGTCAAGGCTTCTAATCAGTTATGTTTTTTTAGTTAGCTTTCTTCTGTGGACAGTTCACAGAGGGCAAGTGATTTACTAATTGTTTGAATAATTTTTATTAGTTCCTAGCGGCATGGACACATGGATCTCCGATTGGAAACCGAAAAAGTGGGAGGTCATCGGTGTTTTCTTTGTTTAATCTCAAAGAGAAGAGTAAGTTCTGGAGTGAGGCTGTTATACACAGTGGTACGTCTACATCTAAGTTATTCCAGTGAATATATTTTTTTTTGGGGTAAATAGTGAATACAGATTTCGAGATTACCATGCAGTGGGCTTCCTTAGTATTTTTGTTGTCACACTATCTAGAAATGCTTACAGATTTTGATGACTTGAAGTCTTCCATCCCTAGCAGAGCAAGAGCTGACAATTACACAAAGGCAGGTACTTGGTTGTGTATTACCACTGTTCCTAAACTTTTTCCATGTAGATATGTTACCCTGATTTTGTTATACTCCTCCGATTCCAATCCCAATTCAACAATTTCAGTTTTCTTAGAAAAGTAGAGAATCAGATGAGTAGCAGTTGTAAACTCGATCTTCCTGACCTCTGTGCTTATGTCTATATGTCAATCTATCTACTTTGTTTCATGGAAACAGGTTTGAGTATAGGATGAACCTTCAAAATTGTTTTGGGATCAGGCCCTTGTTGAAACAAGTAATGTCCTGAAAAACTAGACCTCGTGCACTTTGGTGCTGAAACTTTGTCCCAAGAGCCCCTATGTATTTTGGCTCCTTGTTTCTTTGCTTGATGAAATGTGATGCTTGTTATTCTTATGATGTTCACATAGTAGAGCTGAGGATAATGTTCTTGGTGGCATGAATTCTACTTGAGTAAGTAAAGAGACATTCTGATACATGATTTTCTCTTAAAAAATTTCAGGTAACATTGCGAATTATCTACAGCTTTTGGAGGTTGAATCGATGTACCTACCTGTCCCAGTGAATTTCATTTTTATAGGATTTGAAGGGAAGGGGAACCAAGGTATGTAAATCATACCCTTTTTGTTCTTCCAAGTGCTTAATTACTGGTTTGAGTTCAAGCGTTTGTGTTCTTTAGTGGCTTCTTAATTCATCTTTATTATTTTTCAGAATTTAAGCTACTTCCTGAAGAACTGGAGCGCTGGTTTACAAAAATTGATCACATTTTTGAACACACAAGAGTTCCGCAGATTGGGGAAGCACTTACCCAATTTTACAAGATCAGTATAGACAAAGAACAACGCCACCATCTTCCTACCATTAGTCACATTAACTATAAGTATGTTTTTTTTTATATTTCAATTGCTATTTTATTTCCATATTCGAGGAATTATGCATTTCAACTTGGAAGTTTGCAAATCCCCTTCCTTTTACTCATTGGAATATGATTTAGGCCCAGTTTTCCAAATGATTTTAGCACTCAGGTGCTAAAAAGTAAAATCATGATATTTCAAATCAAAAAATGAAGTGGTTTCGTGTATCATTTTTCAATTTTTTTCGCTCCAAATTAAAGTACTCCTCGTGTACTTTAATTTGGTGCAAAAAAATCGAAAAATGATATACAAAACTTCATTTTTTGATTTAAAAAATCATGATTTTAGCACCTGGGTGCTAAAATCTTTTGAAAAACTGGGCCTTATTGTGGACACTGTAGTTTTTCAGTTCATGCCATTCAAATGGGCGAAAAAGTCACTTCTGCCTTTGAGCATGCCATCAATTTACTAGCTCGGAAGGATGATGTTTTAGATACCAGGTAAAATGTCATTTTCCTCGTCACTGTTGTTTAGAGAACCTTGGCGTCCTACCGGATAATTTATGAGCTTTTTCACTATTTATTTGTCCCTCGGATTTTTTTTTTTGTTTTGTTGTGTTTTTTTTTGCCACAATTTACTACTCTATAAGCATGGCATGAGCCCACTTGTTTTCCATATGATGTGATGACATCAATTCTATCAATTGGAGATGGTGGTAAAAATCAGTCTTTTTTAATGCTAACCACCCCTAACCTAGGTGTATGTACAAAGAGTGTATCGGAATTTGAGAAAAGTTAGAAAACTTTGTCAAATTGGCGAATGTATAAATCAAAATAGTATTTTTAGCTTTGTTCACCCAATGAATGGTGGTTAGCACTGAAGCTGTAGCCATTTTTTGCTACAATTATCTTGGCCCCCTTAAAAACAATTCTTGGCTTCCTTCCTGCACTCAAATAAGTTGTGTTTTTTAAGAGATGATGCATTAACTGGTGGTGTTTTATACTAGTCTGAGAGTTAACGGAGGATAACGATTAACGAGTAAATGGATCTTTGCAATTTTGTTTATACTCTCATTGCATTTTTTTATTTCACTTGGGCTTTTTTTGGATAGATAATAATAGAATGAAAAGGTGCTTAGGAGGCACCCTCAAATATAGATCGAGTATAAGTTCTGTTGGGTACAAAGTGCGAAGAATAGCTTATGATGGTTTGAACAAGTTACTAAGGTTATTTGAAACAATAAATAAGCTCTATTGCCCCCTAAAAAAGAAAAGTATTCTAAAACTTGGGTGCACAATTCTGCATAATTGTATGCTTCTAACTCGACAGAGGACTTGTTTTCAATGGACAAAATGGGAGTAACCAATCGACTGATGCAAGCTAGTATTAATTAGAATGATGAAAAGACTCCTAAATAATGCCGGCTTCCTGGTTAGAAATGTGGAATATGGTTCTGGATCAGGAGAGAACAGTCCATTGATGACTGATCTGGTCGAAAGTAGATTATATAGATATACAAGTGATCTACTATTTATAAATTTCAATGAAATGATGGTTTTTAATTGATAAATGGATCCACAGTAGGTGAAAAAAGTTGATTAAAAATCCTCATCGTCCATGAACTTTAACTTTTGAGATCATGTAGAACAAATGCCATAATTCAGGTGATATCAAAACATTTTAGGAATTTTTACATGTATCCTTCTCCCCCACCACAATTTCATTAGAAGGAAAACTTTGCTATATCTCTGCAATTTAAAAATTCAATATAGCATGTTGTTCTTTCTCCTAAATCTCAACACTAGTATTTTTCTCGTAGGATTTTGTAGTGAAAGTTTTNCTCGCTGTGTTGCATTTCAGTTATACTCCTTGTTTTCTTTTTACCTAACGTACTTGTCACTTTAGTAGCATGTAGTACAAGTTTTAAGTTTATTTTATTTTATGTAATTGTAATCAAATTACGATTCCTGTTGCTGAGTATCATTATTCTTGAACATTCTTCAATCTATGTACCATGAATATTCAGTCTAACACAAATCTTGGATTTTGTATGAGTTTCTTTTTTCTTTGTTTCCCCCGTTGCTTCTGAAGATATTATTAATGTGTGATTTTACAGCAAAGAGAGAAAGAAGAATATCTTTTGTTGTATTTTGCTTTAATTCAACCTCCACTTGGTTTGTATTTGAAGCGATGAGGCTGGTCTTTGGCAAGTTGATGTGGGCATGATGGATGTTATCATCACCAGCCTTGTTGAATATTTACAGCTTGAAAATGCTTATAATATCTTCATTCTGAATCCCAAGCGCAACATAAAGATAGCGAAATATGGATATCGGTGAGTATTTTGGTAGTGAAACTGAAACTGCCAGGATTTATTATTATTATTTTTTCATTTTAAGAACATTAAAGCTTACTGTTGACCTCTCTCTCAGCATCTCTTAGAACCAGGTGGAAAGAAAGGTATCTTCGGGATGCTGATCGAGGGGCAATGCTCTTTACAATTTTTAATTTGTGCATTATCTCCCCTTCCTCATCTGCATGAAGTTGTTTCTGGGGGTGGTTTATTTAATGTTTTGCTTCCTTATTGTTGCCATTGCCATATTTCTCAACATAGCGATGCATTTATTTGGCCAATTGTTGATATCATAGAAGGGGATATCATAGAAGGGCACTGCCATGATAAACTAAGTGCTAACTTTGCTTAGAAAAATTTAAAAGCTGTAATTTATGTTGAACTGATCCAAATAAATAACTACATGGATAGAGATCACGCAGGGGTACGCCGACTTTTCTCCTATGTGTTGTCATATGACCTTGAGTGTTGGAAATAATGTTGTGCCCAACTTTTCTTCCATGTTTCATCCTATGCCCTTGATCGTTGGAACGATCGTGTTACTTGTTAATCTCTAGATAAGTACAGGTTTATATTGTGGATAATTTTGTGTTTACTGTTATCTATCTCTTGCAGGAGAGGTTTATCAGAGGCAGAAATAGACTTTCTTAAGGAGGTACTTTCCAGTTCCTTCCTTTCCTTTCATGAGTTTCATCTTCCTTTCTCTTTCTTATGATGCACCTGATGAACCTAGAGTTCCTGCAGCATATGGTATTTTTTAATTCCATTCGGAGTTATCCATGCGCGCACATGTGATTTGGTTGTTTGATGATTTTATGAAGACTTCATTCTAGAGGTCCTAGCTGTTTTGTTTTACCAAAAAGGAAAGTCGCGCGCATGTGTGATTTGCTTGTTTAATGATTTTATGGAGACTTCATTCCAGAATTCCTAGTTGTTTTGTTTTACCCAAAAGGAAAGTCATTGCTGTTTTCTGCTTCTTTTTTGCTGCCTTTATAGTCTTCTAGAGAGCAAACTCTAATTGTTTATTTGTCAGAATAAGGATTTGCAAGCAAGAATTCTTCAGTCAGGAAGTGTTGCGGAAAGTGTTCTTGTTGGTAAAAACTTATCCAACGTCTTCCAACTTTATTTATCCCTCGTGATGTTGGAAAATATTCACTGGATAAGAGTTCTACAAATCAGTTTTTTCCTGAATAGCTAATATTTTGCCAGCTCTTGATACGATAAAGAGACCTTTATATGAAAAGCATCCGATGGAAAAATTTGCTTGGACAGTAATTGAAGATCCTTATACAGTAAGTATTCTTTCGGCTTGTGCGTGCATATATTAGATGCTTTGAATGATGATTGTTCTTCATTTCTCTCTCTTTCTATGTGCATTCAAGAGCACACATGCTGAGTTAAAATTATCAAGATGTTTTCTTGGAGGCAGGGAGTGATTCAGTTTTCATGTGTCAATATACATAAGGAAACTTCTTATCCTCTATTGTCAATGAATACAATGTCCCGAAATTCTAGCTCCTCTTTGGCAATTCAACTATTTAGGGGAACATCATCATTGCACTTTGACAAGTACAAGTTACCGAAAGGGCCTTTATTGAATATGGGGAGCTACTAATCACTTCGAAATAGAGGGCGAAAGAGAGAATTTTAGAAAAATTTCAACTTTACTTGTCAAAGTTGACATGGAATATGGGACATCAAAAACTGGAATAGTGGGCTAAAGTTATGGGATGGAGGTCAGAGGGAGTATGATAAAGTCCTGAATTCAAGGTGAGACTCCGTGGGGCTAGGCATCAGGCTTGAGTGAGGCACAAACCTTCGTATAAGTGAGATACAAGTTATAGATAAGGCATTGATTTTTCGTAGTATGAGAAACTTGTTTCATGTTTTATTTTTCATGGACCAGCCAATGCATATGATATTTTAACATAGGATAGCTACTACACAACTCTTTACATTTTGCTAAGTTTGACTAAATCAACTATTTCGAATGATTCGAAATTAAATCAAGAAATTGAATAATTATAAGTTGTTTGTTTGTTATTTATCAACCAATTAACCAGATTTAGCAAGTTGTTGATTAACGAATTAACATATTAATTCAAACTAAGTTAAAAAAAGAGCGGCAAATTTAGTTGTAAGAAAAAGGGACCTGCATTTCAAATACCTATTTCTTTAATTTCCTTATGTAGAGGGAAAAATGGAATAAAGAAGTGGTATGGAAGCCAAAATATGAAAGCTTTGGTAAGCATCTTTAATCTTTTGACTGGGATTGATGGTTTTACTTATTCGATAATGATATGGATAACCATAGTTTGGTAGTGCATCTCACCTATGATGCACGGACACGGACACGGATACGGGGACACGGCAATTCTAAAAAAATGGGGACACGGACACGGCGGGGGACACGCCACGTGTATATTTATTTATTTACATATATATGTATATATATATATATATATTTTAAAGTTAAGTTACCCTTTTTACACTTCTGGCATCTCCTCAACTTCTTCTAGATTCACCTCCACAATTGAGCCTTCAATCTTCCTTTCCATTTCAACAATGTCTTGTGAAGTTGCTCTTGGGCATAGTCTTATCCTTTTTCCAGGAATTTTGAGTAAATGTGCCTTCACTCTAGCGTATGTACTCCATAATTCGAGTTCGCAAAAATGACACCTAAACTTGGTAAGCCCCCCTATTTGTGCACCTTCAAGTTTAGTAACATAACTCTAAAGAACTTGATCATTTTCAGCCATTGTAGTTCTGCAAAATAGATACATAGCAAGCAAAATGAAGGATAAAAAGTTAAAAACCATTAAATCAACAGTTGGTTACATTAAGCATTTAGTAGGCAAACCTCCGGTGAGTTACTCTCCACATTTTTTGCGGCACAAATGTTTTTCAAAGCAAGATTTAGAGTGTGCACCACGCAAGTAGTCCAAAAAATGTGAGGATATTGTGTTTCAATGATTTGTCCCGCCGCCTTACAATTTAGAGCATTATCGGTAAGGATTTGCACAACATTCTTAGCCCCAACCTCAGTAACAACCTCCTTCATCAATGTAGCAATGAAATGTTTATCCTTTGTTTCCCCCTCACAATTATAAGCCTTAAGAAACATAGGCAAACCTCCGGTGACCGCCATAAAGTTAATTAAAGATCTTCGTTGCGGATCACTCCAATCATCACTTGCAATTGTCACGGCCTTCTCCTTCCATGTGCCTTTAATAGGCTCTAACAACCGTTCAACATTTGCCCTTTCTTTTTGAAGCAATGTCGTTTTCAACAAGTTGTACCCCGGAGGTAGATAACCCGGTATGCTATTATTTGCGGCATAAGTATATGAGCTAACATAGTAAGGATTTCTCGCCAAATTGAAAGGCAATCCGCCAGTGTAAAACATTCGAGCAATCTCACTATGTAATTGATCTCGGTCTCCAACATTAAAGCATTTAACGACAAGATTATCAAGTTGAGTTACGTTTCCCCTCCTCCTTTTTGATCCCAAGCCTTCTAGTGTGTGATTCAAATTTGAGCTACTCGTAAGAGATGCACTAGAAGGAGGCAATGGAATTGACTTTGGTTGGGATTGTTCAGATTTCTCTCTCTCCTCTTCCATCAATCTCTTAAAATTCAAAGTATCGGTACTGGTTACCTTCTTACAAGCCGCTACCCCCTCACCAACCGTTTTCAACAAGTGAGCTTTCACCCTTGTGTGAGACCCATTTTTTTCTAAACCACAAAAGTTGCACTTCCATTTGTAATTCCCACCTCTTCTAGGAAAATTGTCCAATTTAGTTACAAATTTCCAAAGTACTCCCCCCTTTTCCAAACCCCCAGCAGTGGGTACGCTACTGGCACCCGTTGAGGAAGACATTTTACTGATGGGCACAAAAAAAAAAATTAATACACTCATTATTAATTGAAGTATAATTTGTTCATAATAATTGATAAAGACATTGTCATTTGATTTATTCCTTACATATGTTGACTGACATGGACTAAGCTGTTTTCTTCAAATATTGCAAATTTTATACAAACATACATACAAACAAGTTGAGACAGAGACAGATTTTATGCAAACATACATACAAACAGATTTTATACAAACAAACATACGTATTGTCTAAAAAAAATAAAAAATAAAAAATATAACAGAAGGCAGTAGACAGTAGGCTAGTAGCAGAAGAGCAGAGAGAGAGAGAGAGAGAGAGAGAGAGAGAGAGAGAGAGAGAGAGAGAGAGAGAGAGAGAGAGACATCACATACCTGATCGACCACTGTTGGTTGATTGTGAATCCAGCAAGAGCTTGATTTAGGGTTCAGTGGTTCGCCAGTAGCACTGTAGCAGTCGCAGCAGCTGGGTTTGCAGTCGCAGCAGCTGGATTTGGACAGCAGCAGATCGATTTTAGTAGCAGCAGCTGGGTTTGCAGTCGCAGCAGCTGGATTTGGACAGCAGCAGATCGATTTCAGCAGTAGCAGCTCTTTCTTGGTCGATTTCAGCAGTAGATCGATTTAGGGTTCTCAGCAAATTTTGGTCGACTGATTTGGTCGACTGGTGAGGTAAGGATAATATATAATTTGACCAAATTACACTTTTTACCTTTAAGTTTTGATTAATTTCAAATTTACCCCATAAAGTTTCAAAAAATTTCAATTTGCCCCCTGCCATTTCCCCCCGTGTCCCCACCCAAAAAAAAAAACCTAGCAGTGTCCCATGCCATGTGGCGTGTCGGGACACGTGTCCCCCCTGTCCCCGTGTCCGAACACTCCGGTACAGGGTCTGGGAGAGGTGTCGGTGCTTCATAGCATCTCACACATGTTCATTAATCTTGATGTCAATTGGAGATGTTATGTTTGTTGAGACTGCGTGACCTGGTCACTTGATGTAGTATATCCTACGTAGTTCCTACAACTAGCTTCACTACAGTGCGTGCCTCGCCTTGTGCTTCAATACCTAGTGTAACGACTTGCCCAAGCTGACCTGCTAACTCTTAGGCTAACCACGTGGCTCAAAAGGTTAACCTCAAGTTAACAGTAGCTGGTGGGGCAAACCTTGTATAGCATACTCAATTCCCCCATCCAACCAATGTGGGACTAAGAGTAGGCTTTCACAATCATGTTGCATTGCCGAACAACCTTCTCCTGGTGGCCATGATGTAACACTTAGTTCTTTTTAGCACTTCGCTTCTACTCTGGGATTCAAGAGGTGGCTCATACAGGATCTAGATGTGGCCCCCACCATGTAGACCAAGGTGGTGCTCTGATACCACTATTGACGACCCGCCCCAGTTGTCCTGCTAACTCTAACCACGTGGCTCAAAAGGTTAACCTCAAGTTGGTGGGGAATCCTTATGTATCATACTAAATTCCCCCATCCCACTGATGTGGGACTAAGAGTGGGCTTCGACACCTAGGCTCTTGGGTATTACCTCAATGTGCCTTGGGGCTTTTAAAATACATGGGCAACTTTATTATTTATACTCTTAACACGTCCCCTCACGTGTAGCCAGTTCTCCTCCATGAGCAGGCTAGATGCGTGTAAATTTTAATCATTAGATAGGTGTTGAGGTTCGAACACTAGATCTATTGCCTGCTCTGATACCATGGTAAAACATCCAACTCAAAACCAATTGGCAATGAGTGGAGACGCTGTCCAGACTTATATATTAGTTGGAGGTTATAATTAACCAATGTGCGACAAGCTCTATCACTCTCCCCAATGTGCAACCCTTGACCCACACGTGAAGAGATAAACAAACGGATCCATGACATAAGAATCACAACAAATAGCAAAAAAGGTGTACTTAAGGCATAATCAAGGGGGCAACCAATTAACAGTGTCTTATCCAAAAGCCCGTGAAAGCCTAGCTTTGATACCATATTAGATTGTTAACCACCAACTCATCTAAAAGCTTAAGCTGTTAGAAAGAGGGGCAACCTTATTCTTTATCTTTTCAACAATCCGCCTGGAGGAGTTTCTTTAGCCTTTGTATGGGATAGAGGATTCTCTGGGTCCACATTATATGATGTTGAGGGAATTGAATAGGGCGTTTGTTCCATAGTAGTCTTTCTTGCTCAGACAGAGGATGAGGAACCTTCCTAAATGAAATATTTGGATGGCAGATTTTGTTGTCCTGTTGTATTCGATTCAATTTGCACTGTTTATACCTCAGGTAGAGGGGGGTTGATGCTCATTATTGCTTTGAGGCAAATTGTAGGATCGCAGAACAGAATAGTTGGTGGGTGGTGGACTATCTTCTACTTCATTGTGATGTAGTGTGATTTGTGTACTCTTCTCCATGTTTTGAGGTCTTTTTGGCTTTTTTGGTGATGATTATCATTCTGTACTAGTCTTGTGGGATGTATTGACATTTGTCGATATTGATCATAACTCTTTTTTGAAGTTTATGCCAGCTTCTTTTTGAAAATGTGTCTGTTTTTAATTGTTCAAATCTCCTTTGTTGTTTAAAACAGTTATTATTATTATTATTATTATTATTATTATTATTATTATTATTATTATTATTATTATTTTTATTTTTATTTTTATTTTTATTTTTATTTTTATTTTTTCTTGCTTTTTATTTTTCCAGATAGAGTGGTACAATATATGCCAAGATGCCTTAAACAATGTTGAGCGGCTATATCAAGGGAAGGACACTGCTAATATTGTTCAGAGCAAGGTTTTACAGGTACACAGTCTTGTTTTCTTATCCCTTAGATACACTAGCCAAGCTAAGAAAGAATTGAATGTCTCAGTCTCTGAATTTCTTTCAATGTCTCGGTCTCTGAATTTCTTTCCCCTCTGATGCATTTTCTTTTTGGGGCTCAAGCTGTTAAATGGGAAGAACAAAGATCAGAAGGTTCTCATGGAAAAGGTTCTAAAATCTGGGGACTTTAGTGGTCTTCATGCAGAATGTCTCACTGATACATGGATTGGAAATGACAGGTTCTCTAACACTCTCTGCTTCCCTCTTTTTGTCACTTTTTTATTTGAATCTTCATTTTGATTTGTTCGTTATCAGGTGGGCATTTATCGATTTGAGTGCAGGCCCTTTTTCATGGGGGCCGGCTGTTGGTGGAGAAGGGGTACGCACAGAACTAAGCTTACCGAATGTGGGAAAGACCATTGGTGCAGTCGCAGGTTTTAGATCTTCCTGTAACAAGCATTTTTTTTCTCCTGTAAAACTGATGCATGCAGCTATCTTATTAGTCAATGGTGGTGTCACAGACCTAGTTATACTGGTATTAGTACATAACTAATCTTTCAATGTTGTGAGAACATTGTAACATTACCTTGAATCGTAAATATTGTACTTTTTTGTTGATGTATACTGGTATCACCGTAATAGAACTGATTTTTAATTATTTTTAAAAGGAGCTATGTTTCAAGTTGCTTTGGTAACTCTCTGGATTATTTCACTCCATGAGTTAGTTCCTCCTGTTCTCCATGATGCGCAACTATGATGCATCCATTGTGGATCACGTATTTTATTTTATTGGCATTATGGATCGCTTTAAGTCTGTTTTTTGATTCTTTCTATCCACTGTGAACTTGTAAATTGTGGCATGCAGAAATTTCAGAAGATGAAGCTGAAGATCGCTTGCAAGAGGCAATTCAGGAAAAGTTTTCTGTATTTGGTGATGTATGTACCCTGAATAGGTTATGTTGGTTTCTTTAATTTTCTTGTAATTGTTTTCCAGAGGCAGCGGTATGCTGGTTCATGATTCGATTGATCCCCATTCTTTGCTTGAAAGAGATATTGTGCCTATTTGTGTTTTAGTGACTGGGTGTACAATCTAAGGTAATCTTTTAATGACTGAGTGTTAAGTTCACCCAGAGAAGTTATGGCTATGAGATGGTGGTGGAACTGAATGGTAGTATTTAGGTTTCACAGTAATCTTAGAAGTGGAAGTTTTGCCTCTTTTCCTCTCTTCAATTAGGAATAGCTGGTTATCTGCATACTGAGATGCTTGGTGGCTGAGGTCTTGGTTCTCACTTGTTTGGTATTTGGTGCCGGTTGTTCGTGAAAGGTATCCAGCCGAATTTGTGAAAATCTAAAAAAAAGGCTGCCACTTCCAATCCCCAGTCTCCAATTGGGCGAATGAAAAAAGCTGCCTTCATAAAGAAACACAGCTGGATTGAGTTTCACAGGCCATGCGTGGAGTGGAAAGAAAGGAGAAAAACTTGATGAAAGAAAAGAGAGGAAAATGGAAACGGTGTCAGTACAACAACAACAACAACAACAACAATAACAAAACCCATTAAGTCCCCAATAATTGGGGGTATGGGTGGGGGATGGATAGGAGACAGACCTAACCTTTGACAATAAATGCACAAAGTGGCTGCTCCCAGAATACCACTGAAACAGATGGATTGGAGACAGACCTAACCTTTGGCAATGAATGCAAACGGTGTCAGTATAGGAAGGAAATTATCCCACCAAGGATTTCCATGGCTGGAGTTGTTTTTATAATCCTAGACCACTGAAGGTGAAGTTGTGGTCTACTGGATGCTAAATCCAGTTCACTAGGGGCACCATCTAATTAGAGACGATTGGGGATGTCAGCTTTATGCTGAGAGGGATAGCAATAAGCTATAGGGAAAAAAATGCATCAAAGAATTACCTTGTATGTTTCTTTATCCTAGGTTACTATTCCTCTTTAAATAAGAAAGGCATTTGCAAACGTACATGGTCTTGACTTCAGCTTGGCTAATTCATGAGTTGCTCCTCTTCACAAGCACATATTCTTTTAGTGTTTCATGACATGGGGTGAAAACTAGTCCACTAGTAGTTAATTATAACAAATAGAAGTTATCTTGTATGATTGCTTTCTAGTGAACGGTCAGGCTTCATTTTTTCCACTTCTTATATAAGTTGCATTGAATTTTTCAGAAAGATCACCAGGCCATTGATATCCTTCTGGCAGAGATTGACATATATGAGCTTTTTTCTTTCAAACATTGCAAGGGACGAAAGGTTAAGCTTGCTCTTTGTGAAGGTAATTTATATATGTGTTTGACTGCACAAGCTTCTAGGTTAAGGTTGTTCATGTCTTATTTTGTCCAATTATGAGATTGTTGTTTAGTTACTTGCTTTTGTGATACAATTGGCTGGTGGATTGTGATGCTTAGAGCTTGATGAGAGGATGGAAGACTTGAAAAAAGAGCTAAAGACTTTTGAAGGTGAGGAAAGAGATGAAAGCCATAAGAGAAAGGCTTTGGATGCTCTAAAGCGAATGGAGAATTGGAATTTGTTTAGTGATACTCAAGAGGTAAGCTGCTTTATCGAAATTCAATCCAGGCATGTTGAAAGTACTTGCGAGAGAGGATCTAGATGCCAAAAGGCTGCACTTCCGATTTCGATATGCAGTAAGGGAAAACTTGAAGGAAATGAATACAGAACAAAATCGCCGCTGCCCCCTAGAAAAGAAAAAGAAAAAGATGTCATAATAAATAAAGAAGGGAAAAAGCCAAGATATCTAAAGCAAGAGGAAGTAGTTTAGATAATGTTATAGAGGAAGAAAGCAAGGGATGGTGAGTGAAGATTCTACCTAGAGATTGAAGTTACATCACTGAGAGCCTGACTTGGTAGAGCTCGCTTTTGGTTTGAGGGATATGTCAGTTTACAATTTTATGGTTCTTGTCATTTACTCTCCAAGTTTACTGGACCTACATAGCGTTACCAGATCTTCCTCTTCCTGTCATCTGATAACTGAATCTCTTCCCCATGTCACATCGTCTATGTGCAGGAGTTCCAAAGTTACACAGTTGCACGCGATTCTTTTCTTGCACATCTAGGTGCAACTTTGTGGGGGTCCATGAGACACATCATAGCCCCTTCAATGGCTGATGGGGCATTCCATCACTATGAGAAGATATCATTTCAGCTGGTTTTTATCACGCAGGAGGTCTGATGTTTGGTAATCAGGTAAAAGTAGTTTCTCTTTTTTGGAGAATTATTTACACTTGCAACTACAATTTTGCAGAAACTGAAAAGTATGAAGCAACTGCCAGTGGATGTCAAGACTCTCAATGAGGGGCTGTCCTCTTTATTGTTGCCTTCTCAGAAAGTTATGTTCAGTTCGCGCATGTATGTGTTTCCCACCTTAGTTTTTCCCATCCTCTATGTTTTCACACGTTCTGACTTAATAAAGTAAAAAGAATTGTTGCAGATGGTCAGAGTAGATTCTTTTGCTCTGGGTCCAGCATATGATTTTATTTCCCAGTTTCCCTTTAACTTTTTTGGGAGCTCGCCAGTGTTTTATAACTGAGCAAGGCACTCTCAAAACTTGTGTACTTTATTTGGGTGTTTTTCTCAGTGCTTAGTTTGGTTTTGCTCACAAAACACTGCTTTTTATTCCGGACAACAAGACAAAGAAAAATGATATTGGAATATTGTGTGACAAACTGTTCTTGAAAACTGCATCAGTAAAGTATGCTGAAAACACCTCATTTTTTGGAAACAGTTCCGAATTATTCTATGGATACTCGATAATTGTATTCACATAGAAACCAGTGGTAGTAAAATACTGGTGTTGTTGGACTTTTCATTGAAAACTTGAATTTTTTTCATTGAAAAAGCCAAAAATGTTTCATTTCATAAGAAACTAAAATGAGATAGTAGTTTTTGATGGGCAAACCGTTGGAATGATGAAATTTTAGTTCTTGGTTCCATGGATACATATTAAAGTGTAGCTGTTTGCTTATAACATACCAAAGCAATTATCTAAGTTGACTCAAATCCAGTATTGCAAACTAGATTGGCCATGGAGGAGGAACAGACGGACTAGAAGAAGACTATCCAATATGAAATGTATTTTTGTTCGATAAAATAACTCTAGTAGATCTTAAAAGACGAGTTTATACTTGGAATTCAGAAATTTGAAATGCTTCCGCTCTAAATGGCAAGCGAGGTGGGATACATTATAGAGAAGAGGGTTCCTAGGTAGATCTTCTTTACGGGTATTCCTATGAATAGCTAATAGAATGCAATGCCCCCTTCTAGTGGCTTCCGGATGAGTTGGAACTTGGCTTCATGAGGGGGGAGAACTTTGATTTCTTTATGGGCTTGCATCTTGTACTTCTATGGATGCTGTGGCGAGCATGGTTCATTTGAAAAGATCGCAAAATGTTATGCACTTTTAGAATCATGTTATATGCTTTTGAATAAAAGTGATTTATTTTACGTTGCTTATGACTTGTTGCTTGCATTAACATTTACTTTGTTTTTTTTTTTTGGTAAATTAAGATCTCATTAAGCAAACAACCAAAAACATGAGGGAAAGCAACCCTACAAACATCTTGACTAGAATTCCTAGCAAGCTAGAAACCAAAACACAAAAGACGCTTTAACTCGATTAGGATGGCTTAACACACAGAGTAGCACACAGATCAGCATCCGAAGCATTAACTCGGTCCCACCCTGTTCGGTTCAACATTTACTTTGTTATTCTACATCCTATATGAGAAAATGATCAACCTCAAAACTCTTCAACAGATACTACAGGCTTTGATACTGTAGTCTAGGGGTGAGCACAGGTCGGGTTTGCGTCAGGTTCGAGTTTGGTCCATTTTTGGCTGGGTTGAGGAAAATGGCACCCAAAACCAAACCAACTTGCCTATAAACCAAACGGTTCGGGTACATCTGCTTTCAGGGTCAGATCAGGTCGGGTTGCCGGAAGCCCTAAATTCCAGATCTCAGGTCGAGAGCACACAGATTCATCACAAAATTACAAGTCATACCAGACTACAGTTCACACACAGATCTCACTGCACTAGGACACTATGAGACATCAAAGACTTTGCAATAGCTAGAACAAATCTGTATAAAATATAAATAGTCAATTGGACTAATGATTAAACAAACATCGTACATGCAAACCCGAAAGTGGTGACAGACTTCTCAGCTATGGAGTTTTCCCACTTCGTCTGTGTCTCAGCTATGGAGTTTTGCCGCTGTCGTCTGTGTCTTAGCTATGGAGTTTTATAGCCGCTAAATGCGTGTCTCGACTATGGAGTTTTACAGCCATGCGTCGTGTTGATTTGCCCTTTGATTGGAGGAGAGAGAGAGAGAGAGAGAGAGAGAGAGAGAGAGAGAGAGAGAGAGAGAGAGAGAGAGAGAGAGAGAGAGAGAGAGAGATATTACACGGATGAAGTGCATATTATGATCGGGTTGGGTCGGGTAAACCCGAAACTCAAGACCCCAAACCGGATGCCAGAGAGAGCGCACAAATATGAGATATATTATGTGGATGAATTGCATATATATATGATCGGGTTGGGTCAACCCGAAACTCAAGACCCCAAACCCGATGCCCGAGCTGGCTTCAACCTGAACATGACCCTATGGTATTTAAACCCGCCCGAATCCTGTGGGGTTGGATCTGGTCAGCGGGTTGGATCGGGTCTTGCTCACTCCTTCAAGTATAGTCCATCTATTTCTAGATTTTTTTTGTTGCGTATAAGTTTTCAGTGCATTCTTACAGGATAAACTGATTCAGAATGTAATTCCTGCTGATTACTTGGAACCGCAGTTTCCTTTTCTACTTGGTTAAAGCTGGATTAATGCTAATAAGCTTTGTAGGTTAGCACTGTCAGAGGATCCTGCTTTGGCTATGGCATTTTCTGTGTCACGGAGAGCTGCAGCTGTTCCTGTATTGCTTGTCAATGGAACATATAGGAAAACTGTTCGTTCCTTTCTCGATTCGTCCATTCTCCAGCATCAGTTGCAGAGGATGAACGATCATGATTCTCTTAAAGGTTCTTTACTGCATTAATTTCATTTGGTTTTTTGCAGTCTCCCCAAATCGCAAGATATTTTATTCCCATGTTTCTTATGGTGTTTTTTTTTTTTATAAGTGCATACTGCATGGTTTCTTAAATATCGGATTGGGGCTGACGAACAGATGCTGGTTGGTTTGCGTAACATACAAATTTGGTCCATTTATAAGATGTCAAACGTGACACTGGTGCTGATGGGCACCTAGCATCTGACTCTGGCTGCTGAGAACTGGAATAAGTTAATGAAAGGATACTAAAAAAATTAAAGTTTTGGTCAACCCATTTGTATCTTATGAGGGTACTTAAAAAAAAAAGTGGGTTTATTTGAGCGAGAACTCAGCAACCCAGAAGGCGTGGTTAGCCTGATATTGGGGAGAGGATGATTCACTTGTATAGTCAGAGGTGGCATCGTAGCTTTCCACCTATAAGCATGACATGTTTAGCGGGATAGCATAGCAGTGTCTGACTGACATGACACTAAATATGTGTCCATTTTGGGGGCGTGCCGAGCCATGCTAGCAAGACATCAGGAGGTTAGAAGACAACTTTAGAAAGTTGGGCTTGGGCCAAGGTTAAAGTTGCCATTAGATGTTTAGTTTATGAATACTTGTTTGTGACTTATTTTATATGGTCACTAGTTTGTGCGTTTTTTTAAAGTTTTATAGAAAATTATGTTTGACCTAAGGACGGATGCTTAATAGAAGGTGATGTGTTCGTGCCTAGGGATGGCAATGGGGCGGGGCGGGTTTTTGGCATACCCGACCCGAACCGAAAATTACTACATGGACCCGACCCCGACCCGACCCCGCTCGGGTATTTTTTGGGTACCCCCGTCCCGCCCCGCCCCGCTTCGTAAGAAATTTTAAAAATTTGTTAATCTAAAAGCAAAATAAAAATAAATACCTATAAATAAAGTGATATTTTAGTGTAATGGTTAAAATATTAAGGTAAGAATGAAAGTTTTTTTAGTAGAATGATAATAAAATTAGGATAAATATATAATATTTTTAGTATAATGATAATTAGATTAAAATAAAAGTATAATTTTATATATAAATATATTTTGGGCGGGGTGGGTAACGGGGCGGGGTAATATAAACCCGACCCCGACCCGAACCCGGCCGGGTTTTTCTAATTTCCCCCCTTACCTGCCCCGGTACCCGAAATGTTGATAAAAAAACCCGCCCTAATCGGGGCGGGGTGGGGCGGGGCATTTTGCCAACCCTATTCGTGCCTGACACGTGTTGGATGCCAACACTTCCCTCGGACAAGTGTCCGACACTCTTTTTTCATGTCCATAATTAGGAAAGGAAAATCTCAATTTGGACACTTGTTTGTTTTTTCTTTTCTAGGTTGATATAATACAATTTTTGAACTAAGGAGGACAGATGATTAAAAGATGTCAACATGTTTGTGTTCGACACTTTGCGGATAGTCTTGGTTGCATATCCAATGCTGTTTTCTTGTCCATAATTATGGACGAAAATTCTTATTCAGACGTGTACAACACTTTTTTGAATGTGTTGTATGGTCCTACTTCTTTGCAATGGCACTTTTTGTTGGTGTCTATTACAAAAGAAATAATATTTGATTAATGTTCTAAGAGACTTCTCAACATGTGATCATGATTTTATTTTTTTTTGAATTTGATATGCTATCTCGAAATACAAGGTTGAAAAAATGACTTACTTCTAATCTAATTTAAATTCACTAGAAACTTGTAGAGAAATTTTTTAAAGGACTTCTTTGAGGATTCCTAGCCTTTTCCATGCCCTAGTTTTGTAGGATTTTTCAAGGCATCCGCATGTTCTTGTCGTATCCATGCTTCTTGGTTTTTTACCAAGTTATAGTATTATGTATGAATAAAATTTAAGGTGAGCCCAAATCGTCGGTGTCCTAATTTTGGAAATTCATGGGTTCGTGTTGGTCGTATCCATGCTTCTTAGCTTGTCGCTGTTGCCATGAATTGTTATCCTTGTGTCATTTACTACTTCTTAAACTAGTGCCATGCAGATGAATAATTGCACATTGTTGAACCGTCTTGATTGTTTATTTAATGGTGCAGGGACCCATGCCCATAGCAGATCGACCCTGGAAGTACCTCTGTTTTGGTTTATTCATAATGATCCACTATTATTAGTTGATAAGCACTATCAGGCTAAGGCGCTGTCAGACATGATTATCGTTGTACAGTCAGAACAATCATCCTGGGAAAGCCATCTGCAATGTAATGGTCGTTCAGTCTTGTGGGACTTGAGGTTGAAACTTCAATTACCTAATGACAATTTTTTGTCTGGTCCTCAAGCAATTTATTTCATAACAATTTTGCATATATGTAATGTCAATTGAAATGCAGAGGAACAACTGAATCTTATAGCTTTGAAAATGCTTTGAGTACAAGGTGTAAACCGTGAGGGCATTTTCATTTAGTGATCATGCAAGAGACTTCTAACTAAGTGGTTTTATTTTTTGCATCGCACTAGCCTGTTGCCTTAGAGAGTGAATTAATTTGTGTTACTGGACTTGGCTCACATTGGTTTGTTACTTGTCTATGGCCTGTGTTAGATGGTCTTGACCGTTTCTAAGAATAATATAGCAATCCACCTCACATCGCGTTAGTTTTCTGACCTGAGATGAACATTATTGTTGAAGTTTGTGTTTGTAGTCTCCCTTAATTTAGGGTGGGGTAAAAAGGATGGTAATATGTTGGACAGTGTCTGGATACAGTTGGCTCTAGTATTTTACTGACAAAATTCTCAACTAGCTTGTCTGTTAGGTGGAACTTTTTCTGTTGCTTTCCGAACTAGGGCATGTTACCTTTTGTAGTTTAGATAATTTTTCCCTTTTATTTAGCACCAAAATGGTTTAGGTTTATAGTGCAATCAGGAGTATAGTGTTATGGTAAAGAACAGACCACAGACCACAGACTAGAATTTGTTTTTTATTTAGCTCACCTTGAATACTGCTGCATGTAGCTATGAAAAGCCATTGCAGACAATTAGATCGACTCATTTGTTTCTTTTTATACCTAATCAGGAGGCCCATT
Source organism: Vaccinium macrocarpon (assembly GCA_022606695.1). Classification (NCBI taxonomy): domain Eukaryota; kingdom Viridiplantae; phylum Streptophyta; class Magnoliopsida; order Ericales; family Ericaceae; genus Vaccinium; species Vaccinium macrocarpon. The sequence goes on from CM040179.1 coordinate 29,700,171, forward strand.
AAACCTGCATTGGCTGCTGTTGCTGAACATCTTGCTGGTTTGGTTCCTCTTCATCTCGTATATAGCCACGCCCATGAAACTGCAATTGAGGTACGCCATATGTTGGAATTCAAAGGTGGAGTTTATGTTGAAACGCTGGTTTCTGCTTCTTAAATAATGAGAGAATTTACGAAAATGGAACTCCTGTTGTGCTGAGCTTTGGTGGGGTGATTCTGAATATCGACTGTTTTTTCATGGTTTGCACATATCATGTTAATCTTGAGAAAAACTTGAACACAAAGTTATGGTTCTTAACGAATTATCTCACAATTTGCTTCAAGATAATGGCCTACTAAGATTTAACAAAAGGGAAAAAATAAAAAAGTCACACAGATGTTTATTCTTTCCTTTTTTCCCCCACCATTGCATTAATTCATCACGCATCAAACAGCCATCTTCTGTTTCTAAAGACTATTTTCATTTCTAACAGGATTGGATATGGTCGGTGGGTTGCAACCCGTTGTCCGTTACTTCTCAGGGTTGGCATATATCACAGTTTCAGTCAGACACAATTGCTCGGAGTTATATCCTCACAGCTCTTGAGGAGTCTATACTACTCGTCAATGCAGCCACTCATCTTCTTGTCGTGGAACAAACTTGTATCCTTTCTTTATGGTAGTATCTTCTTGTCGTGGAACATACTTGTATCTTTCGTTTATGGTAAGCTGCTTCATGACTTTTACTGAGAACAACATGGAAGGCCAATAATAGAGTGCTCCCTTTATAGTGCGTCAATGATCTTAGATTCATTGATAAGATTCTACTTGTCATGAATCACCAAGGTCCCTCCAAGAACTAAAAGATTTCAGCTTCGCCAGTGAAATGGGCTTGATAAAACTTGTGCAGCTTGGTATGTTATTCTGCTGCATTAACAAGATGAAAAAGGACTACCCGTTTTTTACACCATACTCGGTTTGCGAACTAAGTAGATATACTTTTGCTTTCAGAACTTAAATTGGGTTATTTTATTCAAATGTTTGGAGCTCTGATCTATTACAACAGCAATTCCAATTAACGGTGCAGTTTGGTTCTCCCTACATCTCTTGATGTTCTTCTCTATTGTAGTTTGGAATATTTCAACGAGCACAGAAATTGAATCAGGTCTCTAGGCCTATCCTCTCTGATGCCTTAAGGCTTTAATTGGGGGCATGGTTCCATGGCATAATGTACCTCGATTTTGGAGGTACAGCAGGGGGCTATCTCGGTATTAAAACTTTTTTAGAGCAGTCACTTCTGTGCATATATTGCAGTCACTTCTGTGCTTATATGGCATGGTTCCATGGCATAATGTACCTCGATTGTAAATGAATTTTTTTGTAGATTACTGCTAGTTGTGTTAATCAAAGTAACATTTACTTAACGGAAACCAGCTGAGCAAACTTTCAAACTCTTCCACTCCCGGGAGCTTGAGCTCATGAACAAGTATAACTATGTGGTTGGCCTTTGGAGAAGAGTGAGTCCATTGTACATCAACCCTTTCCATTTTCTTCCAGTCAATAGATGTTCCATTTCCACCTTTCCATATTTATTTTACTTCCCACAGATTGTCGAACTACTTAATCTATGCAAAGTGATAGGCATGCATTTTGGTATATTTTCAGATTTCAACTATTACTGGAGAACTGCGCTATGTGGATGCCTTGAGACTGCTGTTATCCCTGGAGGATGCAACGAAAGGGTTAGCAACTACAAGACTTGTGCATGATTTTTTCTAATACATGCTTTTCATTATTGCCATTGATAGGGCAAATTAGTGAAGTGATCAGTTTGAAATTTATCACCTCTTAACTAGAAGTGTAGAATAGTGTAAAATTTTGTAATGTTGTGTGCTACTTGTGCTATAACAGCGACTTTATCTCCTATGTAACCTACTCCCAAGTGTCACAGTTGGATCGCTTGACTGGCCATGTGTCTATGACCTATCATCACCACTTGCCAAGCACGTTATCATGTCATGACCATCCAAATATCAGCCTTTGTGGTACTTGTGTGCAATCATACCGAATGGGTTCATCTTAGGACCATCTGAACTTTGATATTCGCAAGTAAAAAAACATGGGAGACATCTTAGGACCATTCAGTCACTCATTCTGAGAGAGACATGATGGGACTTGGGAGAGTTTTCTGATCTTCCTATTGGAGACCTCAAAGTTCCTCAGGGTAGGCTTGGGGTTGGCTAGAGATGAAGACTTTCCATGACACTTCATTCCACGTAGCGTTGGGCAAGCTCATGGAGAGGGAGGTTCTCCATATTTAGGTATCCTATAAGGTAATTGGTGGTTCCTGCCAAAATGACTAACATGGAGCCTTCGGTAGTTTCCCGAGGCCCTGTTTGTCTGTCCAGATTAAAGTATCAGATATTCATGGACTATACATCCAAGGGGATGACAAACCCAATGGTTGGTTTGGTAGGAACTTTTGCTGCTAGGATTTAGTATCAGTTGGAAATGATGTCCCATTTATAATAAGATAAACAATACAATGCGAGTTGTGGTATTATTAATCCCGTCGCTATTAATCCTGCATGGTTGCTTAACCAATGATGTTTATATATCATTTCATTGTTAGTCTAACATAGAGGGCTTAAAAGTACGGGCAAGCAATCGGGTGGGGGTGTGTGTCCTACTACAATAGAAATTCGAGTGGCTGCTAGGCATACGTGATGGAGTGTAGAACAATAGTATAGGCAGGTTGGAAGACTCTCCATCAAGGTTACGAATCTAAATCTTGGGACAGTGGTACGGTTTTTCTTATGAGTGGGCATGCGGTGCACCGACGAAAGTACCGTACCGTTTGATTTAAGCGGTACTACATATATATATATATATATATATATATATATATATATATATATATATATATATAATTTAAATTTTTCCTAGTATCACCTTTTTTTTTTGGGTAAATTATATCATCCAATGAACTATAATTAGACAACCATTATTTTATGATTTGTGAACCTTGAAGAAAACAATGACTCTATGTTACAATTATTTAATTTCAAATTTTCCTTTAACCATTTTTTTCAATCATAATTTTTTTTTTCAGTCATAACATTACAAAAATGGTGCATTGTTAAGAGAGGGGGAGAGAGAGAGAGAAAAAAAAAAAAAAAAACCTATTAAAGTCATAGGGCTGTGAAAGACAAGGGTAGACAACGACTAATTTTTCTTTATTTTGCACCAGATTGATTCACAAAATCAAGGGCTGTGATTTGTTCTACCATATAGAGTCATAGACAGCTGTGAAAGACTAATACAGTAACATTGGAAAATATTTTGACAAGATCAAAGTTGTGTCAGATTGGTTCTAGATCTCTTACTCTGTACCGGAAAAAGAAGATAAGGGGAAGAAAAAGAAACCCAAGGAAAAAAAACGTTGCCTCTCCTTTCTCTCCGATCAGTTTTTCTCCCACCCATATTCCTCTCTCTCTTCCTGTATCTCTCTCGGAAGTTTCGGAAACCCAAGGAAAAAAAACGTTTCACAAGCCATCCCAGTGATCCCACCGAACTCCTCCGTCTCTCTCTGTGCAAACCAAATCAAAAGTTTGAGAAGCAAATCGGAGCCAAAATCAATCTCTCTCGTTCAGTTTCAGAAAACCAAGATCTGTTTGCTCTCTTTCATCTTTCTCCTTCAGTTGCAAAATCTCGGACGGTATAGCCGGTACCTTCATACCGTCCGGTATTGGCCGGAATGGCCGGAACCGATCGGTATTGACCGGAATTGATGACGGAACGGAATTATAGGGTGCCGTTACCGGTTTTATGTAAATCCGGTACGTACCGGCCGGTACGGTACGAGATTCACAACCTTGCTCTCCATCCTTTTGGGGTTGGTGGTTATTCTTGAGTCTTCGCTTCACTATGGTGTTTAAATGGGGGATGGTTTGGCTCCCGGATTGATCTGAGTGTCGAAATGTTGTTGTTACTTTCTGCCCAGAGGTTATAGTTCAGACTTTATGCCGGTAAGAGTGCTGAAGCAGGAAGTTTGCAACAATGTGGAGGAGAATTTTAGGGTGGGGTTCGAGATAACATAAATTGAATGAAACATAATGTGTGTAGAAATGCTCTTTGGTTTCCCATAGTTAAGAAGAGGACAGGTAAATTAGGTTTTTAGAGAAAACAGGCGGTCTGTAGCTAGTTTTAATAAGGCACGAATGGTTTTTGCTAGGAGGAGTAAAAATAAGATGGATACGCCTGTAAAAAGGGCGAGGGCAGCAATTGGAGGAGCTTCACTTATCTTTGGGAATTGAGATACTTGGTATCCAGATTTATGATATCCAGTTGAAGGAGTTCAAGGTGAGAGAAGATTATAGATGATGGTAGTAAGTTGAAATGTTAGACGGCTTAGGTATTGGAGAAAAAGTTCATTGGTAAATAGTCTGGACATTGTGATCCTCCAAGAAATTGAAGGGGATTTGGAGGTATAGTATCATGAGGAGAATGATTTAAGAGAATTTAATGGGGAGATTTGGTGATATTTTGTAATTTATATGCGGGAGTTATCGATAGTCTAGGATCCTACTCAACTGCAATTCATGCAACCTTCGTGGAAGTAACTTGTTAGTTTTTGTGGCTAATTATGTTCTCCTAAGTGATGTGAATAGATTGGTGCGGAGAAACTTAACAGGAGTAGAGTGACTCGGAACATGTGCCGTTTTGATGATTTTACAAGGTATTGGTCCTCATTTGTTGAATTCGATTTTATTTGGTCAATGACTTGAGGGATTTGGTATGCAATAAATGGGATAGATTTTTCCCTTGGGATGGGAAGAAATATTGCCTAATGCTAGATGGGAGGTACCTAGAGTGGTCTCATTTAATCCTGTGGTTCTAGAGAATGACCTTTTAAATAGGGTCTTGCTTCTTTGAGTTTAGATGATATGAGGCTAGGACATCATGTGTCTTAAAGTGTTTTGAGCATCTTGTGGCTGTAAATCGATAAAGAAAATGAAGATAATAACATAAAAATCTGATTCACAAAAAACAGATATTAAAGGTTGGGGATTGGGGAGAGATGAAGAATCAGGTGTTCAAATGAAATCGACAAGTTAGACAGCCTTGATCATTGAGAACTTGAAAATCAGGTTTAAGAAATTAATCTTGGGGGAGGTTCTTTATGCCAAAAAGTTACTAGTGTAGTGGCTCGAAAATGAGGATATTCTGATAGTAGACCTGGAATTGAAAGGGTTTGGTATGGTCTCCGATAGTCGTATGATCCTTTTTTTCCTAGTTTAGGCATTCACTATCAGTCGTCATTTAGATTTCATGTGTATTTAGGTAATAAGATTGAGAATTTGCCTTAATATCAATGGCAAATTAATGAGAGATTTATTATGGAAAGGCCGTTGTGAAATACGGAGTACAAGATTGATTCATTTGGAAATGGCGTGGTGTTTGGAAAACAGATAACATACATACCATAGGTCTATCAATGACCTGACATCTCTGTCCTGATGGAACAAATTTAAGTGGCCCTACTGTCAAGTGCCCCCTTGCTAATAATAGACTGTTGAAACAAATTTATTCTAGCCTCATCGTTGTGTAGGAACATTTGGGAAATTTGTAGTTTTTTCACCATTGGGTTCTATTCCTATAGGAAGGGAGGGACTGCAACTAAGCTTTGTTGTTAATGAAGAGATTAAACGTAAAGCATCTTCTAGATTTGTTGGTATTGGCATTTAAGCTCCTTTGTAGTAATTTAATGGGTGGCAAGTTGAGAAGGAAAAAAATGTTCGGCACACCATACTTCGGCTAATCTTGGAAACCCTTCAGTCAACATTTCTATTTTCAGAAATTTTGGGAACTCGCTCCTTCCTCCGCCTCTTCAGCCACAGGGGACTGCCCCTTTCCACTAGCTTTGAACGCCCATGTCCATCACCCCTTTCGACCACCTCTGCCAACCCTCTGACCCACCCCCTTCGCTACCCATACCCTGCCATGTGAAACCTTCAGCGTCCCTCTGCTCACCTTCCCTCTGCCTCTGGCAAATACCTGCAGATCAGGTGAAGCAATGTTTTGAACAGAAGAAGGGTGCGCCAAACATGTTTCTTGTTTCTATCCTGTTTGAAAAAAGTTGACACTCGTTCACAGAAAGCAGAAATTTGGCGGTGTTACCAAACTAAAGCAAAAGGAGCAATGATAGAATGCAATAGAAACAAAGACAGGGAAGGGTACCAACTCTTTTAACTATCAAAGTGATTTTACAGAAGTGAGGAAGTAATTGAACTATGGTTTTGATTGCCATAGCATTTTGTGCACATCCAGCATGCAAATAACCTACATATTAGTAGATGTTTGTTCTCACATTGGCTTATTTTGGGGCTTTTGTTTTTGGTCTATTTCAGGTTTACTGATTATGTGAACGAAACCATAACGCATCTTCGCCCAACTCATTGCACCAGAGAGAGGAAAGTGGATGTCGAGTTTGACATGACGACTATTCCTGCTTTTTTGGTTGTCCTCATCGTTCTCTGGCTTGTGCTGAGGCCAAGACGTCCAAAGCCCAAGATTAACTGATGTATCGGAGCCAAACGCCTCCACTTATCGAATCAACATACTCAACTCAACATCTTCCGGCAGCACTGGCCACAATATAGGTTTCTGTTTTTTGCTCTGTGTTATTTTGTCTGTTAGAAAAGTCGGTGGAAGTAGATAAATGTAATTGCTCCTTGTGTAGAGCTGTATGCTGTTTCTTTGTCCCATTCCGTGCATTGAATGTGAAATGTTACTTTTTCATCAAACGAGACTTCTAATTAAAATTTTGGAACATGGTTTAGTTATTTTATATATTTACATTTCAGTTTTGGCTAGTTCTGTTATTTTATTTTATTTTTTGTTGGCAGAGATTAATTATCTTACTCTCTGTACTTGCTTTTAGATCAATTAAAGTTTTCTTATTTCCAAAATAAGTAAGGAAAAAGAAAACGTTGCTAGAAACGAAGTCCTAATCGTATGTATGGGTTAAACACCTACGCAGTCCAAAACCCCTTCAAAAGTGCCATTCCGATAAAAATTGCACAAAATGGACGGATTTGGGTTCCCGTAGCAACTTAATTCACTACATCCCGCATTGACATCAATTGTGGCCCTTTATAATCTGTATTTGGGATTAAAAATGTCAATTTGTCAGGAATGTAGAGTAGATTATTCATGTAAAAAATCAAATTAATTGGATATTGGTGACCATATGGTTAGAAATCATTTATTTTATGAAAATGGAAGGTCAATATCATTTAGAGAGAAAATTGCAAGGCAAATTTGTCTCAATTGCGTGTTTACCAATCTCCAATGATACTAAGTTTTTGTACCCATGATGTACTCAGCATTTTCGACAAATTGAACAGTTCCGATCCCAACGAATATTTTAGAGGGTTCACAATTTTGGTCGCTACAGGGTGTAAAACTTGAGTCACTATGGGGTATCTAAGTCCCAAATGGACGGGCTCGAAAGTCAGCAATGAGCTCTTAAAAAACTAAGGGTCTTGCTAACCGGTGCACCATTGAAATATGTTAAGGGTACAAAAATATATATATACTTGTTGGGTTCCACAGTGGGACCCAACAAGTGTACTTTTTTGTACCCTTAATGAGTGCAATGTTGCACACGTGGGCAATACCCACCTGGTATTGAAAAATTTCCCGTGCATTAAGGCACGAATGCTTGAAGTGCGTATTCAGGAAGAAGTGTGTAATTTTGTTTTTCATATATCTATTGGCACGGGTTTTAGTTGTGTTTGTACCATAAATTTAAAAATTCACACGTGGCAAAGAAATTGGTTAGGATTCATTTTGATTTTAATTCGGATTTTAATTAATAGCCGAATTATCTATAATTTAGGTGATAAGTTTGTTACCTAAATTATAGGAGTTGGTGTTTATCTAAAACAAGTGGTTAGGCCCAGAATTAGCATGTGCTAAAATTGCATTAAGATCATGGGTGGTTATTTTCGGCTAGTTAAGGGACACATGTCACCTTTTGACGTATCTTCAAGAGGATGCCAAAATAAATGCAAGACATGGCGTAATGGTAGAAGATCGCGGGCAGTTACATTTTTGGAAGTTACGTTTGGATTCAAAGGCTATAAATAAAGGCCTCCGTGCAACATTGCGGGGGTTCCAACACCAACTACGCTCACAGCAGCAAAGTAATTTAGTTTTTATCTCCTAACTCTCGCAGTTAGTCGATCGATCTCTTCGACCTATGTCTATCTCCTACTTCTTCCCCGTTCTTTCCTCCCCTTCCTCTGAAATCTTTTCTTCTTCTATGTAATTTTTTTTAAGTGTGAAAGTCCTTGTTCAAGGCCCCACGAACCCTTGTAACTTTAGCTCGAGTTTCTCAATTGCTTGAAAGAAGTTAGTATATTCAGGCGCTTTTCTACATTTCTCTTGGAGATATACTTCTCCTGGCATGCCCTCGCATCTTTTACACCATTCGGTGTTGACCACTCCCGCTTTTCCTGTCCCTGGGGAAATCGGTGGACAACATTTTTTGGCACGCCCGGTGGGACCCATAACACATTTGAAGATTTAAGATGGCGGGAAAAGACAAGAAAGGAGGAGCTAAAGGCTCGGGAACTGGTGATGACCCAGTCGAAGCCGCTGAAGGCCAGTCCTTCGAGGCATCTCAAGAAGATTTGCAAGAGATGGCTGTTGGCATGAGAGACATCATTCTGGAGACAAATGCTGAATTGTCCCAAGGACTCACTGACTCTATCGTTGGTCCACTCAAGGAGATCAAAGAGTCCCAGATGGATCTCACTAAATCCATTAAAGACATGATAGTTCTTCTTAACGAAAAACTAACTCTAGTCGCTTCTGTGTCAACTGGAAATGGCGCCAGCAATGACCAACTCAAGATGCCTGGTCCTCAGGGTTTCGTCTTACCTCATTACCAGGCGTCTTCTTCTTCTTCTCAATTCAACCACCCAAGAGAACAGAAAGACGTTCCAGTTGGTGGTAAGTTAAAGATGGGAGCAGCCTCTCACCCTGGAGCAATTCCTAGAAGATGGAAGGATCTTAATCCTCTCTTTGCTGGTGCTTCTAACGTTGCACCTTCTGAAAGGGTACTACCATCTCCAACTGTCCAAAATCCAGTGCTTCTGAGCAAAGAGTAGGTTATTGAGTACGTCCAAGATCAGTTTGGACCTGCTTTGCAGAAGTTTGGGAGGCCTATCTACAAGAAGCCTTATAATGAGGCTGTAGATCGAGTGGAATTTCCTAAGGGATACAAGGTTCCAGACTTCTCCCAATTCTCTGGAGAAGATACCAAGTCATCAGTGGAGCATGTGGCACACTTCTCCCGCAAATTGTGGGAGAGGCAAATGAGTAACGAGTTCCTTAAAATGAGGTTATTCCCCAATTCTCTCACTGCCACTGCCTTCACATGGTATATAAATCTCCCAGCTAATTCGGTCCAGTCATGGGCTCAATTAGAAGAATTATTGCACAAGCAGTTCTACAGAACTGAGCAAGAGGTCACTCTGGCTGATCTCTCTAGGCTTTACCAAATGCCTGGAGAACCAGCTGAGACGTACATCACTCGGTTTAAGACCACTCGCTTCAAGTGCAAAGTGGTTTTGCCTGAGACCGAGTATGTTCGTCTGGCCTAGAATGGCTTATGTCTTGAATTACAGAAGAAATTTGTCGATGTGGCTTTCAGGGACTTGTTTGAGTTGGCTGCAAGAGCCACCCGTTATGAACAGTTGCTGGTAGGAGATCAGGATCGCCGCAATGCGTCTAAGGGAACCTATTACAAGGATCCTAACTATCAAGTGGCCATTGCGGAGACAGAAGAAAGTTCAGAAGTTGCAGTTGCAGAAATTGTCAACCGAAAGCCATACGCCTGCAAAGCTTTCGTCAAAGTTGAGCCCACTAAAGCACAAGGATCTATAACTTCGCCCAAGACTACCAGGGCTTATACTTTTGACATTACGAAAGCAGAAGAAAGTTTCGACCAACTCATGGCTGACAAAAGCTTCTACGCTTTTCTGTTGGTCACAAGATTCCATCTCCCGTTGAGACCAAAGGCAAGGAGTACTGCAAGTACCACAACTCCTGGAACCACACCACGGTCAATTGCATCATCTTCAGAAATGCTATCCAGGATAGGATTGACAAAGGGGATTTTAAATTCCCTGAGGCTGGAAAGAAGGGGATGGCAGTAGATGAAGATCCATTCCCTGCTGACTTTGGAGCCAACATGGTTTATGTGGACATGAGAGGAGCACCCAGGACTGTTCCAAGACAGAAAATCTCTCTTGGTGCGCCTTCACAAGCTACTAAAGGGAAGCAGATCCTTCACGACTCTGATGATTCTCCTGAGGATCACCCTTCTCCTATATGGTGGGATCAGGAAGTTATTAGAAGTCGCAGAGGATCTTCTCTGTGCCAAAGAAGCCATCATCCACCATTTGTTGTGAATGTGGGAAGCAGAAGCCAAAGCGTCACGCAAAGTGTGGTGGTCAAGCGCCCAAGGGAGGAGACTCCATCACTCTCTCCGCGTCGGTTTCCTCAAAGCGCGTTTCGGTGTTTAATCGCCTGAAACCCACCACTCATGAAATTCAGGGGCAAATGTCATCCTTAGTCATTACAACTCCACAAGAGGGCAGGCCTAGGATGGTTAAGCCGCCTGGATCTGTTTCTCCTAACCATTGGTTCAAGGTGAAGCATCCTAAGCTTCCACAGCCCGAGATTCCTCTATCAAAATCTCAAAAGCGGCGTCGACAGAGGATCCGTCAGGCTGAAAGGTTGGCACAGGGGATTCCTACCCCTCCACCTATCCCACCAAAATGCTATCCTACTCCTAAGCATGTGCAGAAGAAACCTCGCATGGAATATCGTCCAGTGCAGAAACCTACTCCTCAAAGCGTAGAACCATCCCTGGCGAGATTCCTAAGGCTGCAAAACACGCTTTGGAAGGATATCCTCGCAAAGCCACGTCCTATCAACATCCGTTCCTCAAAGGATATGCTGGTGGTGCAAGAGGAAGCCCCTATCACCAAAGTTTCATCTTCTTTGGCTAGTCTCTCTTGCAACATGGTGTTTGTTCTTCCCACTGCTTTCATGGCTAAAGAAGGACAGCCATCTTCTATGGATGGCGATGTGGAGGCTTCAGGCGATACCGCAGAGATCAGTTCTATAGCGCCTGTTTCCCCTATACTAGTGTTAAAAGCGTCTGCACCAGAAGCTTCTGGTTCGCGGATTCCTTCCATTGTGGTTTTCAAAGATGAGCCTACGGTGTACCGTCCATCTCCTGTGGCCAGTGTCTTATTTGAGAAGCCAAATCCATTGATGACCCAGCATCTCCGTCCTCTCTACATTCAAGGTCATCTAGATGGTATTCCCATCAATCGTATTTTGGTGGATAATGGATCTGTTTCCAATCTCATGCCACGTTTCATGCTTGTTAAGTTGGGCAAAGGAGATCAAGATTTGTTACCTTCTAGCGCCAGCATTTCTGATTTTGTTGGAGGCATCACCTCGGCCCAAGGTATTATTATTATGAATTTACAAGTTGGAACAAAGACTTTAACCACTCCATTCTTTGTGGTTAATTCACGTTCGAGTTACAATCCTTGTTGGGCCGCAATTGGATTCATGTTTGCATGGCTGTTCCTTCTACTCTCCATCAATGCCTAATCTTCTGGCATGGTGATGACGTAGAAGTAGTTTGGGCGGACAAGAGGCCTTTCTTAGCCTCTTCTAATCATGCAGACGCCAAGTTGTATGACAATGAGATCAGTCCAGTCAAGTTCACCGGGACTGATAAGTATGGCAAACCTACAGCAATTACTTTGTCCACTCAAACTTTTGTGGACAAATTCAAAGCCATCTACAAACAGTTGGTCAGCCCTCTCCTTACAGAGATTAATAGGCCGAGCACTCCACTTCTTCAAGCTCTTTCCCATGGATCAAGCTCCAACAGCCAGTGAGAAGATGGCGGCGTTGTAGGCTGCCTGGGCTCGATTGATCGCCTATATTACAGAAGAGAGCCTACGATCCTTGGATGCAGAAGATAATTTGGTCTTGACGACCGAGTTATACTTTGAAGGAGATGGTGCACCTCATGACGACGTTATCTAGTTAGAAGATCTGGAGGCACCACCAGCAAAGTTAGACGATCTGAAAGCCGATGTTCAGGATCCTCTGGAGGAGGTAAATCTAGGCTCAGAAGATCAGCCAAAGCCTATTTACGTAAGCCAATTCCTTCCTGAAGTGGTTAAGAATGCTTACATCAATCTCCTCCATGAGTATAAAGATTGCTTTGCTTGGGAGTATGAAGACATGCCTGGGTTGCAAAGAAATTTTGTGGAGCACAGGCTCCCTATCAAAAAAGGTTTCAAGCCATTTAAGCAAGCGCCTAGGCGAATGTCAGAAGAGTTAAACCTACGAGTTAAAGAAGAACTGGAGCATCTCCTGAAAGTGGGATTCATAAGGCCAACCAGATACGTGGAATGGCTCTCCAACATTGTTCCAGTCATTAAGAAGAATGGAAAGGTGCAGGTGTGCATTGACTTCCGCAACCTCTACATGGCATCTCCTAAAGACGAATATCCTATGCCTATTGCTGATGTCTTAGTCGATGGAGCAGCCAGACACAAGGTGCTATCCTTTATGGATGGCCATTCTGGATATAATCATATTTATATTGCAGAAGAGGATGTCCACAAGACAGCCTTTAGATGCCCAGGAGCTTTGGGGGCCTTTGAATGGGTTGTCATGCCATTCGGCATTAAGAATGCAGGAGCAACTTATCAACGGGCGATGAATTCAATGTTTCATGATATGCTTGGCCGTTTTATGGAGATCTACATAGATGATGTGGTGGTCAAGTCCGATTCATTCAAGGAACACTTGGAGCACCTGCGATCTAGTTTTGAGTGTTTTAGAAGATACAGCCTCAAGATGAATCCTCTGAAATGTGCCTTTGGAGTTTCTGCAGGCAATTTCCTTGGATTTCTAGTTCACCAAAGAGGCATTGAAGTACCCCAGAATAAGACCAAGGCTATCCTTGAAGCTAAGCCTCCGTTCAGTAAGCAGGAATTGCAAAGTTTTCTCGGCCTCATTAATTTCATCAGAAGATTCATCTCAAACATGGCCGGGAAGGTTCAAGTCTTTTTAGAACTTCCGAAGTTGAAGAAAGAAGAGGATTTCAAATGGGAAGTTCGTCATCAAGAGGCATTTGAAGCTATCAAGAGGTATCTGACTCAACCTCCTGTTCTTATGCCTCCAATCAAGAAGAAGCCTCTTCGACTTTATATCTTAGCATCAGAAACTTCTAATGGAAGTTTATTAGCCCAAAATAGTGAGCAAGGCAAAGAGCAAGGCAGTGTATTATCTTAGTAGATTGTTAATTGGTGTAGAGAGCAGATATTCTCCTATGGAGAAATTATGTTTAGCCTTGTACTTTTCAGCAATAAAACTTAGGCACTACATGATGCCTGTGTTGGTTTACTTGGTTTGCAAGACTGATTTAATTAAGTACTTACTTTCTCGGCCCATCATTAGAGGCCGAATTGGTAAATGGTCACTTGCATTAATGGAGTTCTACTTCCAATACATTCCCCAAAAAGCAGTAAAGGGACAGACGTTGGCCGATTTCCTAGCAGATCATCCATGCTTGGATGTTGATGAAGAAGCAATCGGCTTAGACGTTTTTACTGTTTCATATGCTCCTTGGCAGTTATTATTTGATGGTTCGAGCGAGCTTCATCTTCCGGGCCGTGGAATCTAATAATATCTCTGTCCGGAGTTAAAACCCAATTATCGTTTTGATTTGATTTCCAATGTACAAATAATCTTTGAATATGAGGGTATAATTATTGGATTGGAGATCCCTACGAGAAATGGGAGCGACTACTATAGAAGTCATTGGAGATTCTCGGTTGGTGATTAACGGTTGGGGGCATCTACAGAGATGTAACAGATGAAGAAATAGCTCCTTATTACATGGCGAGACAATTGCTAGGCAATTTTTCGATGCGGTCTCTCTATATTCCTAGAAGATACAATCAAGAGGCAAATTAATTGGCACAGATCGCCACCGGAATCAGGATTCCCCAAGGATGGTACAAGAGAACAATCACTATGCAAAGAAGAAGCTTACCGTCTGTTAGAAGAAGAAGTGCTTCTACGGAAATCTTCACTACTGGCCTTGGGGGGCAAGAGGAGGATTGGAGGACTGAAATTATAACATTTCTGAAATATCCAAGCCTTTCCTCAACCAAGAAGATCAGAGAAAGGGATATTCAGTATGTGCTAATAGAAGATGAGCTATACAAGAAGAGCCTGGAAGATGATCTTTTTCTCAAATGCATCGGACCTCAAGAATCTCTAAAGGTTATGGGGGAGGTTCATGAGGGCATCTGTGGAGCACATCAGTCTGGAAGGAAAATGAGATGGCTTTTAAGAAGATACGGTTATTATTGGCCATCCATTCTAAACGATTGCATTCAGTTTGATAAAGGATGTCAAGCTTGTCAAGCCCACGGCCCAGTGCAGAGAATTCCAGCTTCTTTAATGAAGTCAATAATAAAGCCTTGGCCATTTAGAGGATGGGCCATGGACATGATTGGCAAAATTTTCCCTCCTTTTAAAAGACACACTTATATAGTGGTGGCCACTGACTTCTTCACCAAATGGGCTGAGGCTATTCCCATGACTTCTGTTTCTCAAGAAGAAATCATCACCATGATTAAAGAGAATATCATACATCACTTCGGCATTCCTCAACATATAGTCGCTGATAGAGGAACTGTCTTTTTTGGAGATAGAATTCAGGCTGTAATGCAACAGTTTGGGATAGAGATGACACATTCAACTCCTTATTATGCCCAAGGCAATGGACAAGCCGAGTCTACTAACAAGATCCTGAAGGGGATTATCAGTAGACAGGTAGAAGATCAGCCAAGGACTTGGCATGAAGCATTGTCAGACGCACTATGGGCTTATAGAACGTCTAAGCGAACGGCCACTGGTATTACTCCTTATGCTCTTACCTATAGTCATGACGCGGTCTTACCGATGGAAACAAACATTAGATCTGCTAGAGTTGCTTTCCAGAATGGCCTAGATTATGGAGATTATAATCAGGCTATGTATATGGAACTAGAAGATCTGGATGAACTGAGGCTTTCTGCCTTAGATCATTTGGTGGTTCAGAAACATAAGGTGGCTCGGGCATACAACAAAAGAGTCAAGGAGAAATCTTTTGCCGAAGGAGATCTGGTCTGGCAGGCAATTTTACCATTCGAGAAGAAGGATCACAAATATGGCAAATGGTCTCCTACTTGGGAGGGTCCTTTTCAAGTCTCCCAGATTTTGAAAGGAGGTACATATATGCTACATGATTTAGATGGTGAAATGCATAAGCATCCAATCAATGGCAAATATTTGAAGTTATGGTATCCTACTATGTGGGAGATGATGGACACAAATAGTTGCATTACTAAACCATAAATTCAAACCAAGTCTTAAAGTTTTCCAAGTACCTCCCCAAAAAACAGAAGTTTTAAAAGTTCAACAGCAACAGAAGAAACAAAAACCAAGCAACAAGAGGAGATTACATCTTTTCCAAAACATTAGCCTTAAAGTTGTCCCAAGGAGCTGTAGAAGTGGACAAATTGGTCACCAATGTTTCAAGCCGAGCTTCTACCTGAGGAACCTCGGCATTCAGGAGGTCGTGCTCTTCTATCAAAGGTTGAATAGCAGCAGCAACTTCTTCTTCTTCATGAATGACCTCTTGTATCTTCTCATCATGGCCAGTGTCTTCTGTTTGGAGCTGGACCACTTGTTGTTGCATAAGGGCAAGGTTATCTTGGATCTCCTTGATCTTCCTAAGGCCTTTGTTCTTCTGGAGAGATAACTGCTCCTTCTGATGTTGAAAGTTCTCCATTTTGTTCATAGCAATGACCAGCGCCTGCCCTAGATCTGTAAAGAGGGATTGCCTTTTCTTCATCTCCTAAATTTCAATCATATTTTTCTGGCAATCCTGGATGAGAGATGGTAGAGCAACCTTAAACTGCCTTAATTGATCTTGAGGTACATTTGGTATGCCTTCAGAAGAAGTGAGAACTTCCAAAGCACCTTTCAGCTTGGTAAGGATCTCGGGCTGGATCATTGTTTCAAAGTTGAAGCTCAAGGCTGCCTTTAGAGCATCTTTTGCCTTGGATACTTCTTCTACAGAAGGACTCTTTTGAATACTCTCAGAAGATGTTGTTGATGAAGACATTTGGCTACTGCTTGTCCCTCTCTTCAATTTCTCTTTCAGACGATTGAGGATATCCCGGGTGTCTATTTTGGCTTTGCTCGACACAGCAGTGGAGCAAGTAGGGGAAGCCAGACTAGAGTCCTTGGAAAAGGCCTATAAACAAAGTTTTATCAGGTCAGAAGCATTTCGCATACATTTTGGTATCATAATGTCATGATTACTTACAGGGATAGCAGAGCTTTGTGATAAGTTTCCGGTTGGATTAGCGGTAGTGGTTTCAACTGGCACAGAGGCTGGGACATTCTCTTTAGAAGAAACCCCAATGTCAGAAGAAGCTGCGTTAGTGCTTTTCTCCCCAGCAAATGTCTTTGGTATTTGAATCGAGAAGCGGTTTTGTCGCTGTCTCGCCTGCATTGCTCTTCTTTGTTGGATCTTTTTCCTTTTCAATTTCTTGCTATCCACAACCTGGAGAAATTGACATGATCAGTTATACTCAAAGAAGAGAATGAGGAGATTGGGAAATTCCAATACCTCCTCTAATGAAGCAATGATAGGCGCATCTTCTGTCCTAGTAGTGGATCGGGTTCTTTTGGATCTAAAAACAGAAGTCTCCTGGAAAGAAGAGCTGCTATCAATAGAAGCCCAACCAGAAGCAATAAAGGACAAGAAGAAGTAAAAGCTTTACCTTTATCAGCCTTCGTTTTGGTTTCTGGGGAGGGGCTTTCTCTTCTTTCTGTGCCTCTTCTTCTGTATCTTCATCATCCTCATCCTCCTCGTCATGATCAGACAATTCCACCAAAGGAGCAGCATTTGAAAGAGGAGGCAATAATCAGTGAGCAAATATTACAAGCAGAAGTATTAGAAGATTTTATGCTAATATTCTGACCTCTTTGAGCGGAATTTATTACCCTAACTATCCCACGCTTATAAAAGTCTTCTATTTCCCATTGGGGGCATCGGTCTTAACGACTGTGACTCTTTTATTTTCGGAAAAAAGTTCATACATGCCTTCATACGCTAGTGTGTCGGCAATGACGAACGAAGTGTTGGGGGAATAGGTTTCCCAAATGGTTTCTTTAAATCTTCTAAGGAAGGCATGGGTTCCCCTGGAGGAGTAGATTGGAATATTTTCCACCATGCTGCCGGCTAAGTCTTTTACGCCTAGCCTCAATTTCGGTCATTCTATTTCTCATAGCTTCTTCCATGGCCGAGGGGTTCTGAGGGGGTTCCATTTGCATTTAAATAAGGTTTCAAATTTACGAATGGATTGATAAATTTCGGCACGAGAAGGCGTACCTTTCTTCTTCGATGAGGACTTAGTCTTTGCCTTTTCTGTAGCTTTTGTTTTCCTCGCCAACAGTTCCACCTTTGCTTCTTTGGTTATTGGTAATCATTCTGCCACTGCCATTGGAGAAATTCTTCCCAGTATCAGCTCCAAAGACTTAGAAGATTGGCTAAAACTGGCCTGCTTCCACCATATGTCAAAAGCTGGAGTCGTCAGAGGAAATTCTAGGAATGGAGCAAGTTTGAATTTGGAGGAGATCAGAGCAGCATTCTTCTCCATAAGTTTCTTGGTGTCATCCAGGGTGAGCAACATCCTCTCATTCAGAGCAGAGTTAATAGTTTGATAAGGGGGAATAGGTATGAACTGGGCTAGGCCGAACTGTCTGGCGCACTGAGTGGGGTTGTAATACTCCACCCCACATTTGTTATTTGGCCCACCAGAGTCCATGCCATATGGAAGATCCCTCACAACTAGGAAGTTGGCCCATACTGCCTTCTGAACTGGATCTTCTGGGGATAACGCGGTGGTAGGGGTTTGAAGCCAATCGGAGCAAGTGGAGTTCCTCTCAAACGGCATCCAGAAATTTGGGCGTGGATCTTCTGCAAGGAAATATAAGTACTTGAAACAATCGTCGAATGAATGCTCTTTAGGAACAAACGACTTAAGGTAGAAGCCGCAGAAGACTTTATCCCCTGATTTCTTTCTCTGCTTTTGTTCTGGCGTCTCTTCAAGGGCTAAATCAGAGAAGTAGGACCACGCCCAAATTGTAACAACCAAAGAGGACCTGTACAGCCAGAAATCTTGTGGTCCACTAATTCCTTCATGCACCTATAGAAGTGGGCAAGGAATATTGGGGCCAAAGCAATCTCCTGACCAACAGAGAGAGCTTTGGCCAAGTCGGTATAAAATCGAGTGATCTTTAAATTGCTGCTGCAGAAGATAAATTTATTTAGCCAGTAGATCAAGAAGGCTATGTGCTCCATTTCAGAGACTTCAACCTTGGGGTTTGTCACGACATTTTGTTCCAGAAAATAATTAAAGGTAATATCCTTCTTCTTTGGATATTCAAAACTTATCTTAGGAGGCTCTAAAGAATCATTAGCCTCTATGCCATGGGGACGAAGACTAGTGATAAAGGCCACATCTTGGAGTGTGGGCGTCATAGGCCCACAGGGAAAGTGGAAGGCATTCGTACTTGTAGACCAGAAGATTGTAAGGGTGCTAATAAGAGCGGTATCAGGGGGTGGCATATCGTAGCTCATGAGTATGGCATTATGGATCCCAGCTTTCTTCCAAACATCTCTTTTTACTTTCTCAACCCTAACTAGCCACTCATTATACTCAGAAGTGGAAGTGACCCATACCTTAAAAGGCCTCGAATTTCCATAGTTTTCCCAATCAGGGGCCCAATCCTTAGTAGATTGGGCCAGGGGAAGAGGAATATCATGTGGATAATATTTGCCCAAATAGTCTGGAAATTCGTCTGAAAAGCAAGGCCCTAGGCCATATTTGGGCAATCCAGAAGAATGTTCAGTTTGGTCAGGTTCCTGGAAGAGAATCTCATCACGAATGTCGGGTTTGTGCTCTGCAATCAACTTCTTCATCACGGTGCCTGTGTTGTTCTCATCCTCAACGGAGGCTTGTGCTCGAAGTGTAGCCATGACGAAATTTTTTACTGCTACAGTGGCAAGCTTTTGGCTATGGCGATGAAAAAGGGTAAAGGTAGAGAGAGAGAAATTGTTTTTACTGAGGATCGTATCTCTCTCCTTTCTCTCTCTTAAATCCTTTTATAGATACGTATGGAAGGTGTATCTTGAGTATTCCGGAAACATTTTCCAAACCAATCCAATTGCGCCACGTGTTGGGGTTAAACGGTAACAAGAGTCCTGATCGATTTGTCTTCTTCTAGCCGTTATCGCCTATCAATTAAGGACTCTTGTTGCATTTATCTCCTGAAAGCATATTTTTACTAAACTCCATTTTATTTCTAAAATAAAGTTTATGGGGGGCAATGTTTGTACCATAAATTTTAAAATTCACACGTGGCAAAGAAATTGGTTAGGAGTCATTTTGATTTTAATTAATAGCCGAATTATCTATAATTTAGGTGATAAGTTGTTACCTAAATTATAGGAGTTGGTGTTTATCTAAAATAAGTGGTTAGGGCCGGAATTAGCATGTGCTAAAATTGCATTAAGATCATGGGTGGTTATTTTCGGCCAGTTAAGGGACACATGTCACCTTTTCACATATCTTCAAGAGGATGCCAAAATATGTGCAAGACATGGCGTAATGGTAGAAGATCGTGAGCAGTTACATTTTTGGAAGTTACGTTTGGATTCAGAGGCTATAAATAAAGGCCTCCGTGCAACATTGCGGGGGTTCCAACACCAACTACGCTCATAGCAGCAAAGTAATTTAGTTTTTATCTCCTAACTCTCGCAGTTAGTCAATCGATCTCTTCTACCTATGTCTATCTCCTACTTCTTCCCCGTTCTTTCCTCCCCTTCCTCTTAAATCTTTTCTTCTTCTATGTAATTTTTTTTTAAGTGTAGAAGTCCTTGGTCAAGGCCCCATGAACCCTTGTAACTTTAGCTCGAGTTTCTCAATTGCTTGAAAGAAGTTAGTCAGTATATTCAGGTGCTTTTCTACATTTCTCTTGGAGATATACTTCTCCTGGCACGCCCTCGCATCTTCTACACCACTCGGTGTTGACCACGCCCGCTTCTCCTGTCCCTGGGGAAATCGGTGGACAACAAGTTGCAAAGTTAGAGATTGGTGTGAGAGAGATCGAGAGAAGGTCTAGGTTGGGGAGACTCATGGGCATGCTGCGCCCTAAGGCACAGATTGCTGTGCTTTGGGTTTTTGGCTTGTCTTGACCTCAAAAACATAATTTTAGTTGTCTAGAGTTAGACGTTAAGAACGATCCAGTATGAAATCAAGTCAATTGGACATTGTTAACCCAATAAACAAATTGCATTTTCATTCAAAAAAGCAATAGCAAATTCAATTTTAAAATTACTGGAAAAATTATTTGATTCGGTTAGTAAACTATTGATAACTGATCAACTTAAGTTTTTATAAAAATTGCCCTTCGCGTCTAACTCTAAATAGTGAACGATTCAACTTACATTTTCGAGCTCAGAACGAGCTCTGAACTAAGGGCACAACAGATTGTAGTGTCCCAAGTCATAACGAGCCCGTGATTACTGGTTAAGGTGAGGGTATAGAGATCTAGTAAAAGACCATTAAAAAAATGCCCTAATAATAATCTAGTAAAATCTTGTATTCTTGTAATTGCTTTCTTACTAGTTAGATTTGTCAATGCCACTGCTATTTTAATTTCTTTCTTACCAATACTTTGCAATATTCCCCTTTTTTTTCTTCTTAAACTTATTATTAAATGACAATCTCTTTAGTTACATTTGAGAGTCATGGGTAAATTTCACTAACCTCCCCTAAGGTTTCTAAAAAATACAGAGATTTCCCCTATACTTTATGAAATTCGACTGTTCTCCCTTATTTTTCAAACTAATTGTCACTTACCTCCTTTGCTGCTACTTTAAGGCTAATGGTGCTAATTTTTTTTCATGAAATGACTATATATTCTCCATTATAAAAAAAAAAGGGAAAACCTTTTTTTTTTAAAAAACTACAGTTAAAAAATTAAAAAATTAAACCATTTTTCATTTTAACAAATAGTCTTTGTAGGAAAAACAAAACTAGTTTTGAAAATAAATTTTTAAATAGTTTTTCCTTTTTTTATTTTCAGATTAAAAAAAACACTATTTTCAATTTTTTTTAATACAACAGTTTACCAAAAACTAGTTTTTCTATCCAAAAAATATTTTTCAAAATTTTCGTATTTCAAAAAACTATTTAAGATTTTTTTTTTCAAAATTACTTCTTTTTTCCTTCAAAAAATTATTTTTTTCAAAAAAAAATCAAAAAGTAGGTTATTTGAAAAAGAATTTGTTCGATAAATTTTGTTTATAATCTGTTTTTTTTAATAAAGAATGGTTTAATTTTTTTGAAAAACTTTTTTAACTTTATTTAAAATCACAATTTTTTTAGGGTGAAGAATATGTACTAAGGGTACTACGGTCATTTCACCCAAAAATTAACACCGTTAGCCTTAAAGTAATGGCAGGGAGGTAAGTAACAATTAGTTTGAAAAGTAAGAGAGGCCAGTAGAATTTCAAAAAGTATAGGGGAGATCTCTATATTTGTTAGAAACCTCAAGGGAGGTAAGCGAAATTTGCCCACATCAACGAGTTCAGATTCTTAAAAAAATCTTCCTGAAAGACAAAATTTATTTTCCGAAAAATTCCTTTAACAAATCAAAATGATCAAAAACACTCTCTAACGACCAAGATCACACGAACGGCTCTCTGCACTCCTCGTCAGGAAAGCCCCTACTTTTGGGGTGATCATCAAATAAATAAAAGAAGAAGAAGAAGCAGAGATTCCCTCAAATTAACTTTACTCAAAATTTCAAAATGAGCAAGCAATCTTAAAGAGTTTAGTGAGAATTTTAACATTTATAATTGCCAGTGTTGTGAACATATTGTAATTAAAAATTAGATGAAAACTCTTTATTATGGCGTTTACCAAAAGTGCAATATATATCCTGGAACACCCTCCAATATTATTACGAGACTCTTTCAGCAAGGATTAATGTGTGCAATCTATCCAAGTCCTCAGCTAACGGAACTTCAAAATCTCCGAGCCTTTATCATAAAAGAAATTCAAGAATTTGTTCCCATCCTAGGGCATTCAAATATCTTCATCACATTTTACTCCGCCTGACCTGATTGGGGAGCAAAAGACAGATATATTTCAGGAAATCATCTTATTAAGATAGAAGTGACTCAAAAACTACTACCTCTCCAAATAGTTCATGTACCAAACACATCAACAACAACAACAAAAAAGAGACCAGGAAGTCTTGCTAATGTGAAATCAAAACATCGACAATTCACAATATTTTAAGTGCAGAAGCACAATGTAAATGTACCTGAGTATCGATGGCAAAGTACTCCAGGTTATCTGCAAGTTTCCACCATATCAGACCATTAGTAGCATGGCATGAAAACAACTATGCTAAAAATACTAACAGCAAGCACAAGCAAAGTGTTTCCATGAAATAACAGAAATAAGGACAATCTTGAATGGAGGAAATTGTATAACCTCTCTCAATGCACCCATGTGAGCTCAAACACTTCCATCTTTCTTGATATGACTAACCAATTCACTTGGAACAGGTGAACTGAAAAAAACAAACGCCCTAGAAACAGAACATGGTGAAAGAAAACACAAGTAAGAATGAACAAAAATCCTCAACAAAACTAATCATAACCTCCAAAAGAACAAATAAAGCACATAGTAGTATCAAATGAAAAAGATCCAACGCGTACTTTTTATACAGAGGTGCTCTTCCAGTCATGTCGGACAGAAACATAGCAACACTGCATGACAAGAAAGAAAGCATGAGAGAGACATAGTGGATGGGGGTTGTAGAAGGGAAAAAATGTTAACACGACACGTAGACGTTAATTTGAAATTAACGGAGAAAAAAAATGTTTGAAGTACGAAATGGCAACTCCATATCCTTGACTCTGGAATGCCCAACCCTGGATTGCCCAACTCCGAAATGACCAACCCCGGAATATCAACTCCTATGAAACCCAACTCCGGAATGCCCAGCCCCGGAATCTCAGCTCCGGATCCTTGACCCTGGAATGACCAATAACGGAATAATTTTGAGTTTTCTTTACTTTAATTTATTTATGAAAATAATGAAGTACCCCCCTTTCGGAAACAATGGCATTGCTAGAATTTTAAAAATCTAATCATATCAAAAACTCATCTCCCCATTTTTAGTACAAAGGCGGAAAACGACATGTTTTTCTCCGAAGAAAAAGGACAAAAGGCTTCTTTCCCGTACTCGAAAAGATCATCCGATTACACCATTGTTCTTAGAAAAATTTGAGGAATAATTACCGGCACTTTTTATCGGCCAAATCAAAACTTTTCGAAAAAAGTTACTTTTTCATACTTAGTCATATTTTTGAGCGACAGACAAAAACGCCTCGATCAAGAGACAATCTAATAACATTATGGCATGCGCCGTTCAAGCTTCAAACGAGAAACAATAACGAGGGGATCGAACTTGATACCCCGAAGAATTAGAGTCTGACAAGGATAGATATCAACTCCTAAACGGACCCGGACGAGTCGGTCCGTCCCAGTCGACTTGCAGGACTAGAGGGGAAGCCATTTAGAGGCTTGGTCGCTGCTTCGGCACAACTGAGGGGATCGTGACCACGCCGCTTTTCAGGACTACTAGAGAATTTTGTGGATTGGTGGCTAAGGACGAGGGTTCACCGCGAAAAGGTACCCGCGGAGTAGCACCCGCGAGATTACTGCGGGTGTCACGGGGGCCGCGGCCTGGACGGTACGGAAGGAATATTCGTGCACGATTTTTGTGACACGTGTCCAGAGTTTATAAGTGGACTCGGCCTAGAAAGAGAGGCCAAGCCCCCTATAAATAGGACATCCCTCTCACCTTTCAAGGGACCTTTTTTTTTTAACGGATCTCGAGAGTGATTCTAGAGAGAGAAAACATTCTCTAAAGAGCATTCACTCTGATTCAAAGGGGGAATCCTAGCTACCAAGGGTTCTTTCCTACCGTTCTAGCCTTGTTCTTCACCAGTTCCATAGATTTCTCCTTAGTCCATTCGTCTAATCGTTCATTATTCTCATCCCTAATCAGTTTAGTCTTGATTTACGTATCCAACTAAATTCACCCTCTTACAGGGGTTACCAACTTACCATCCATAAAACATTATACATTACATAAGGAGAAGAAATATACAAAAACATCACCAACATGCAAAACTTTTGCAAATTGAAAAAGGAACATGTAATGTAACTACAAGAACACAGTACAAAATCACCAAAATACTAAGGAGTGCCGATTGTCAAAATCACAGGAAAACACAACAATCATCAGATTCGTAACTGTACAGTAAATCGGTAAAAGAATCTAAAGAAGTCCAACTACCAGTATTTGTTGAAAGGTTGAAACAAAAGTACAAATAACCATAACATACATAAATAAGAAAAAGCAAAAAGAAACAATTACTTTTCTTTGGTTGGCTGGATGAAGTAAATGGCATCCATGGAGGGCAATGGCTGCTGCCTTCGCCTGTTTATGTCTTCCACTACTGCAGGAAAAGGTAGAAATCAAACTTTTTTTTAAAGTATACCTAGATTGCAAAACAAATAAATTTCTGTGACTCATGTTTAACACCGCATAATCCACTTTGTCACCTGTTGTTAACCTAGTTTACTTTGCATAAGTCAGTGAACTTCAGCACGAAACGATCATTAGCAGAAACCAAAAGGCATTTCTACCAAAAAAATTAATGCCATAACTCACAAGATAAATGAGAAATGAATTGACCAAGATGAAAAATGACTTCAGTCCCATTTTAATGAATCTTAAACCCTTTAAGACAGAATTAGAAGTTAGTAACAGCTTCTGCTGGGTGTCCAAGTGTTATTATTCCATAAAGCTTTAGAAAAAGAAAAATAGAGGGTAAACATGCCAATTACATGGAAATTGAAACCACATATACTAGAATAGAAATAGCTAATTTATCAAAGGATGAGATTTGACCCAATTTACTTACACCCATGTACTTTGAGCAATCTTCATTTGCACCCCCTCAATTTCATTATCGGATAGTTACACAACATTATTCTTCGGTTTTGATTTAGGGGTCCATGTTTGATAAGAGAGATGGAGTATGGGATTGGATTACCAATCCTTTGGGTCCTTTAATTTTCATGTTTGGTGCATAATTTGCGGACCGGACTAGTAGTCCCATGGGACTAGCAATCCCCCATTGTCATGGGATTGGTCATCCCAAGGGGGGTTGGGTATTATGAAACCTCTCCCATGGGATTGGGGAATTGTTGGTGAAAACAAGCCAAGTGCGTTCATGCTTCTTCTACCCAATTCTCGGGTAAATGCTTTCGTGAATTTTTGTGATGTTTTCGTTACTAGTAATGCAGAAACAGTTACTTTTATTGTTTAATGCTTTCGTGAATTAATGCTTTTTGTCAACATTTTTTGACAACGCCAATTAATGCTTAAAACAAAAACCTATGGTTCATATTTTAAATCTTTCTGATTTCTCGTGATAACATGAACCAATACTCCAAAAAAAATATTAGTGCCTAACTAGCAAAACTAACACAGGGGAAAAAATTGATAAAGACTTAAAATAACCCGGTTCAATTTTTTTTTGTATTGTTTCATCATTACCTTGGATGCTTTTATCTAGAAATGACTAGAAAACGTGGCTCAAAGAAATCTTCATTGGAAATCTTTAAAAAAAAATAATTTTTCATTTGAAATCTAAAAAAAGAAAAGAAAAAAAAGACATGAAAACATGTTGTTGAGCTACTGATGAAAAATGGTGTTTCCAAATATGGGTAGAATTGAAAACAAATTATTTTTACTCAATCCTATCCTAAGCAAAACAAACATGTTATTAGTAATCCCATGATCTAATCCG